>JAOWBW010000019.1:1807911-2122911 GCA_026119855.1 Campanula takesimana
GGGGGGGGAGTAAAATTATTTTGATATTTGACGAGCGATGGATGGAAGTAGACAGCATCAGGAATCCTGTCACTAATGGAAGTGCAATCAACAGGTACAACTTTATAATGTCTACACTTTTTTGGTTGTTCAAACATCATTTCATTCCTCCATTATTAATGCCCTTAACCCTTGATTATTGTAGTAACACATGATTACTTGTGATTACTTTTCATAATTCCCTATAGTGTATCCATCAATGATATGTTTGTTCACATTTAGTGCTTCAAATTTACTTGTAAATAAATATCCATGGCCCTAACTTTGGAGTCTTTTCATAGTGAAAATATTAAATCAATAACACATTCATGGAGATGTGGTCTTTCCTTCTTTCATATGGTTGCCTAATTATGAAAGGATGAGCGAATGCAGTGGTGGAGTGAGATTTTTTTGAAACGGGGGCAAATTTATATAACAATGTTAATTTTCTTGGTCAAAAGGAGCGCAAAGCAATTTTTAATTGTAAAAATCTGAACTTTCAAAAATTGCTAGTACTAATTTGGCAAACTTTGAAAAGTAAGGGAGGTGGGAAATTGCGCCCTTAATCCAAGGGGTAGCTCCGCCCTGAGCGAATGAACAGGCTATATGTAGTTTGAACCTATCACGAGTCATACAGGTGTAAGTGCAACCTTAAACGTAGAATTTAAGTAAATACAATATCTCTCAAGTATCAGAAGTAATATTTTGTGTCGTATCATAATGGGAGCGATTATGACATAATTTTTTTTTTGTGGGAACATGAAGTAAAGTAAGTTTCCCAAGATGTCTTATTTTACCAAAGTAGTGCGTACAACTTCTTGCATTATTTATCATTGCTTCTTCAGCATTTCCTCTATCAACACACAGCAAAATAACGCTTGAATGTGTGTGTGTCTGTGTGAGGGCACGCGTGTTTGAGTCACTCAGCTACTGCCATATGATACACAGTTAAAGACTTAAAGTTCTCCATAACATTTGTGGTTGACAAAGTTTACTACTCTCTCTGTCCCTAAATGAATGTCCAAATTTCACTTTGAAAGACATTTGCAAAAATATTGAACTTAAGCACTTTTAGTAACATTAGTACATAAAAATCCTTAGGATCTCACCATATCGCATTGCAAGTCTAAGAGTGTGAATTAGAACTTGTTGTATGATGAGGGAGGATTTAGCGACTTTTCAAAAATTAGACATTCATTTTGGGACAAAAGTTTTGGAAATTCTGACATTCATGTAGGGACGGGGGGAGTAGTTGGTATGACCTAATCTGATTGAAAGAACTCACTATATTATGTTGATATTTCTTTGAAAAATAATAGTAATTGGTATGGTTATTCGTTTTATAAGATCCTGGATAGATGGAGATTATGTATTCCTTTTTATTTTCTGGAAAATCTGATGATCATGGCTGGCCATTTAATGAAGTTGTTATTCTACGTTTAAAAGATATCATATGTTCCTGTAGACTCTGCTTGGGTAGGTACGTAGGAAAGCAAGACGAAGAAAATATTAGACCCTTTCTTCTACAACTCTCTCACCTCCTCTTTTCCTTAACTTTTACTCCTTCCATCCCAAAATGATCTTCACGTTTGACAATTCAAACTTTTTAAGGATATGAACACTTGCCGCCTCTATTACATTTAGACGTGACCAAAAAAAACCGGCAACCGGCTAACCGCCGGTTGATAACCGGTCAAAACCGGGTCAAAACCGGGAAACCGGTTACCGGAAACCGGCTCAACCGTCAACCGTAATTCCCCGGTTCGGTTTCGGTTAGGCCTTTCTCAAAACCGGTAAACCGCCGGTTATAACCGGATAACCGCCAACCGGATAACCGGCGGTTAAACCGTTATAAAACCGGAGGTTAACCGCCTAACGGCTACTTTTCAAAAATTTGCACCGGGCCCCCCCCATTTCCCCATGTCTGACTGACCACCACTGTCCAAAAACGGCTAGTTTTCCAACTAGCCGTTAGTTCAGTTAACTTTCGGCCTTAAATGAAAAAAAAAAAAAAAAAAAACCAAAAATTGCTTACATATAAATACCCCTCCCTCCTACCATTTTAGTTCCACATCTTCTCTATACTCTTTCTCTCTCTACTAATTCTCACACTCTCTCATATTTCCAGTTAGATTGCATAATTCCAGTCAGTTTTTTAACGCTTTCCAGTTAGTTTTTTAACGAAATCACTTTTTAATTTATTTAGAAAATTCCAGTCACTTTGTTAACCATTTCCAGTCAGTTTCAAATCATTTTCCAGTTAGTTTTCAGAATTCCAGTCAGTTTTTGAGAGTTTCAGTCAGTTTTTTGACAGTTTCAGTCAGTTTTTTAACAAAATCTGTGTTTTTCATCATTTTCAGTCAGTTTTTTAGCGAGTTTCAGTCAGTTTCTAAACAGTTTCAGTTAGTTTGTTAACAAAATG
Source organism: Campanula takesimana (assembly GCA_026119855.1). Classification (NCBI taxonomy): domain Eukaryota; kingdom Viridiplantae; phylum Streptophyta; class Magnoliopsida; order Asterales; family Campanulaceae; genus Campanula; species Campanula takesimana. The sequence goes on from JAOWBW010000019.1 coordinate 1,810,352, forward strand.
GCCTCATCTCGAAGGAGCGGCAAGGAACATGTTGGTTCTTCCTCACTTAACCCGGAAATTGAGTCACATTTTGAGGAAAGTGAGCAAAATGTTGAAGAAAATGTTCCTCAAAGTGGTAGGGCCGGGGCCGGCCGAGCTCGAGGCGTGGGAAGAGGTGGTCGGGGGCAACGTCAAGCACGAGAATCCAAATCCGACACTTTCACGATCCATTTCCGAAAAGTACAAATTGACCCCAACGACTTTGTACATTTTCGAGCGTGTTGCAACTATTGCACCAAATCTTACCCGTTCGCAAAAGGTAATGGGCATGGAACATTGAACCATCACTTGAGATCAACACATCCTGAAAAACTTGGGATTGATAGTGATCAAGCTCAATTACAATTTGCTCAACCTAACACCCAAGGTACGTCTTCGGTCTTATTTAAGTTTAATAATGTCGTTTATAGGAAAGAATTGTGCAAATTTGTGTGTGTTAAAGGGCTTGCTTTTAACTTTGCGGATGATGACTTTTATGAACGGTTTATTAGACTTTCTTTAAATCCGGCCGCCTCCAAAGTACCACGTACGACTCTCGTACGCGATATTAAAAAAGTGGTTTTGGAATATAAACATTTTTTAATTGATGTTTTATCAAAATTAGATCAAAGAGTTTCAATTTGTGCCGATGGTTGGAGTGATCATTGGCAAAGAAATAGTTATTTGGGTGTTACATGCCATTGGATCGATAATTCGTGGACTTTACAAAAAAGACTACTTGCATATGATAGTTTTGAACCACCTCATTCCGCGGAAAATATTTGTAGAAAGTTGCACGCCATTTTGGCAAAATATGGTCTTTTGCAAAAAATATTTTCTATTTCATTCGACAATGCTAGTGCTAATACCGCTAGTATACCGGAATTGATGCTCATTTGTCAACCGTCACTTGGGGGTAAGTATTTTCATATTAGATGTTTATGTCATATCATAAATTTATGTGTTAAAGATGGTTTGGATGCTTTAGATCAATATGTTAAACCCATTAGAGAGGCTCTTTATTTTATTGCAAAAAAAAATAAAATTACAAGAAAATGGATAAAATATTTACTAAATAAGGGTCTTCCCGAAAAATATTTTTCTATGGATGTTCCGACTAGGTGGAATTCTACCTACAAAATGTTAATTGATGGTTTTGAGTATAAAGAGCATATCATGGATTTTTTTATTAGTATGGGCTATGAAATTCCTTTATTTGCGTATCAATGGAACGCTTGCACTAATTTATGTCAATTATTAAAGATTTTCAATACCGCTACTTTGGCTTTGTCGGGAGTTTATTATCCAACTTCCGTTTTGGTACTTGATCAATGTATTGCAATAGTTCTAAGTTTTAAAAATTTGCAAAATTGCACCATTTTAAACGAAAGCATTGCTTCCATGAGGCAAAAGTGGGTCAAATATTTTGATAACATTCCGTCTCTATTTTTGCTTGCAAAGATGTTGGATCCCCGTATTAAATTGAAAGATCTAGTCCGCATAATAACGTTTTATTATGCAAATTTATACCCCAATGGGGACGGATTACACGAAAACCCGGCGATTATTGTTGAAAATACAAAAAAAGATTTGGTGACTCTTTATAATGAGTATAATGCAATTCATGGAAATGTTTCTCAATATGGCTCAAGTCCTAATGAAGAAGATATTGATACACAATATGATGTGAATAACGATCCATATAGTTTTGTTAATGATATTTATTTTTCAAAACGTCCTAGAACGTCTCCTTCTTCTTCTTCTACCTCTAGCATTCCGTACGAGTTGGAAGCATATTTCTCTACTAGACATGAAGTTGTACAAAACACTTCAAATCCAATTTCTTTTGATATTTTGAGGTGGTGGTCACAAAGGCAAGAAACTTATCCCATACTCTCTTTAATTGCAAAAGAAGTCTTAGCTTCTCCCGCTTCAACCGTGGCCGTCGAATCGGCATTTAGTGTGGGAGGAAATGTTTTGGATGCAAGACGTTCCCAACTAACTTGTGAAAATTTGGAAAATCAACTCTTGCTTGGTGATTGGGTTAGAGCGGAAAAGAGGGAGCAAGATATGCCTTATGAAGAGGATTTAGTAAATGTAGATCCACAATATCAATACGACTTGGAAGATTCTACGGGAAGTTCGGAAGGGGACGGAATGTAGATAGTTTTTATTTTAATTTTTAGAATAGGTTTATTTTTATTTCATTGTAATAGTTTAGTTGAGGTAATAAGGCTCCATTTTTTCCTCCCTTAATTATAAAAGGGCAAGGATTGGTTGTCCCCCTCTTTGTAATTTTAATTTTAATTAATAAAATTTAAGGGTACCGTCCCTTTTTTACTTAAAAAATTTGTGTTATACATTATAGTTATACACTTATACATTTTAAGTTTTTAACTTAAAAACAAAAAAACAAAAGAAAACTGTTTAATATATGTATGACTCATACATATACTCCCGTTTTTTTTTTTTTTTATAAAAACTGTTTAAAAAAAAAAAAAAAGTTAAAAAATCTGTTAATAAAACTGTTAAAAAAATCTGTTAAGAAAACTGTTTAAAAAAACAGTTAAATTTTTTTTTTTACTTGAAAAAAAAAAACTTTACTTGAAAAAAAAAACCCTTTAAAAAAATGAAGTGTTTTTTTATTTTATCTTTTTTTTTTAACAAAAAACTGTTAATAAAACTGTTTTGAAAAAAAAAAAAAAAAAAAAAAAAAAGGTAACCGGTTTTAACCGGTTTAACCGCATTAACCGGTTAACCGGTTAACCGTAACCGGACATAACGGTTAGACGGTTAGGTTACGGTTAGCATTTAACGAAAAACATAACCGGCGGTTATAACCGTCAACCGCCGGTTATAACCGGATGGACACGTCTAATTACATTAGAAGAACTCTTTGGAACAATGAAAAATGACATATGAGAAGATCATTTCGGGACAGAGGGAGTATTCTCTTTCTTCTAATAGTGTATCAATACGTTGAGAACTTGTCGCCTCTATTACATTGGTTAACCTGCTCCCTTCTGTTGATTTCAAACTAGTTTGCTGTCCTTAATTTTATCCAGTTTTTTTTTTTTTTTTTATAATCTTTTAGATAATCGCCATGAGAGCATAAGAACGCGTTTTACTAAATACAATATATAACAGTGTTCCGACTATAACATCCTAAAAGTGAAAAGACCTGAACAAACAGAGAAGTATTCTGTCAGTTTGTATTGTTTTCTCTTCATGGTCGAATTCATTGCTTCCTCTCTGTGAATATAGTAAAAAGAGAAGAAGAATGGAGAAATACTTGGAGTTTTGAACATTATCTAGACTTTGAAACTTCTGTTTTCTGTCCTGAAAGTTACCATAGAAAAATACCTAAAGTCATAAAAATGGAAGTGATTGTAATCATTTTTCATTCAAGGATTATTTCCAAATTCCAGGTTGTATGACACATCAAAACAAAACTTGAAGATCTAGTTACAGTGTCTGCATCCTGTCGAAATCGAGGGTGTAAAACAATTTTGATGCTTGACGAGCTGTTGAATAAGGAGACTTCAGGATTCCTGTCACTAGTGAAGTGCAATGAACGGGTACAACTTTTTATCATGTCTACATCTTTTTTGTTCTCAATTCCAATCATCTTTTCAATCGTCCTTTATTATTCCCCTTAACCCTTGATTAATGGAGCAACATGATTAATTGTAAAGTGCGCTTAGCCCTTCACTTTAATTCATTCATCCTCGTGGTTGTCTAATTATTGAAAGGGTGAGCCAATGAACAGGTTATTTGTACTAGTTTGAACTTTGAACCTAAACCGTAGAATTTAAGTAAATATCTCTCAAGTAGGACAAGTAATGTTTTGTGTCAATATCATAAAGGGAGCGATTACGACATAAAATCTTTTTGTATGTGTGGGAACAGGAACTAAAGTAACTTGTCAAACATCCAAACTAGTGGCTACAAATGCATAGTTTGAACTTCTTGCATTATTTATCGTTGCTTCTTCTGCTCTATCATGCACACTTCAAGCTCACCAAAACATTTGTGGTTGAAAGAATTTACTACTCTCTCCGTCCCAAAATGCAAGTCCAAATATATTATACTCCCTCCGTCCCGGCCTAAGGTTCTTAGTTTGACTTTACATAGAAATTAAGAAAAATTAAATGTTGGGAGTATGAAAAAGTAAGTAAGAGAAAGTAGGAGAGATAAAGTGGGTAGGGAGTTTTTGTTGTGAGAATGACAAGTGGGTCCCATGGTCTATTTTAGGTAATAAAGCAACTAAGAACCTTAGTCTGGGACAAACCAAAAAGGAAAGTAAGAACTTAGGCGGGGACGGAGGGAGTAGTTTTTTTTTCAAATTTGCTCCTGATGATCAAGAGTATATTTGAATTTATTTTACATTCATTTTGGGATGGAGGGAGTAATTAGTATGACCAAAATTGACTTTAAAAACTCACCGTATAATGCTGATAATTCTCAATAATTGAATAATGAGTTGGTTTTGGGGGAAACTAGTTCCTCCATAAGTTATAAAAAGTCCTGTTTTTTTTAACCCTTCTTAAACCCTAAAAGGCCTAAACCCTAAACTTTAACCCCTACATATTAGTTTGTTGAAGAGTATTATCATGAGAAACGTTCTAACTTAATTAACATCCGAAAACGTACAAATACTTATGTTGGGTAATTGGGGGGATCACCGCATCCACTAGCCCATACTAGCAGTCATTAATATGAAGAAAATAATCAACACATGATAATATGATATGAAAGAACAAGAACACTATGATTTGTTAACCCGGTTCACCACCACCCGTGGCTACATCCGGAGGCCCCAAGCCAGGATATCACTATAATAATATATGAAGGATTACAACTTTACAAATGCACTCACACAGATCTAGCATAGTAACTCTCCATGAGGAACCTCTCATATATATTATCTCACCTCCCCAAGAACACACAAACAATATGAATATGGCCGGGTTGTAGGATCGCCCCCCATGGCTCTCCTAGGCCCCCGGCCCCCTCCTACACACTATTTTGTGCTCTCTCTTGATATCCTAACTCTCTCCTATTAGGCTACACAATATTCTGGACGAACTCATGCTTATATAGCAGTACAAGGAAGTCTTAAGCCAATACAAAGAAGAAATCCCGGAAAATCTGCACTTTCCCGAAATCAGGACGCGGCACCAGGCGCCCGCCTGGTACCAACCAAGCGCCCGCCTGAATTGGTTTCTTGGAGACTGATTCCCTCTGATGGACCAGGCGCCCGCCTGGTGAGCACCAGGCGCCCGCGCGCTCCCCTGCCAGATTTTCCTCCTCCGTTTTGATCTCCTCTTCGACTCTTCCACCTTTATGCTTTGGACTCCTTTTCCCCCTCTGCTTCCCCTTAGGTTTAGGACTCCAATCCCAACAATCTCCCACCTGGAGACTAAACCCATAAGCGTAGTAATCGTCCCCGTCAAGCTCCCACCACGAAGATGACCTCCTTTGAATATTGTAACACCGTGCACTAAGCTTCTCCATTGTGTTGATGATAAGCCTCCACGCTCCACCATTACACCATGTTGAGCCTCCACGCTCCTCCGCCATGAGCCTCCACACCCAAGTAATAAGGCGAGTTGAAACCAAGCGACGCTTCAACCTCTCCGTGTTAGATTCTTCTTGCCTCCCCAAATCAACTTCTACCTTGATTTATTTGCAAGACTAACTTCGCCTTCTCCCTCCTAGATCCACTCCCCTTGCAATGCTCCCCATGAAACTAGGACACACCTTGCTTCTTGCATTGACTTCTTGTGGTCTTTTCTCGCTCTCTGTTAGGGCCTTTTGACTCCCACCGCATTGCAACTTTCGAGTCACTCTCCCCCCTAACACACCGTTCATTGATGTCTCTCCGTTTTACACCAATAGGCCGGTCTCCAAGCCTCTTGCTCCCACCCGGAACGAAGTTGATGTTGTCGGTAGAGTACAACATCCTCCTTACCCCTATCCCTCGTTTGCGAGAAGTCCTCTTTTCACGTGGTCAAACCGGCTTATACCACTCACCTCTGCATCGTCGGTTTCTTACGCAAGTGCCTGATGCAATCTCCTTTCTTTCATATTTTTCTCCAACCTCCTGGAATGCCCCAAAATCCCTTAAACACCTCCAGATCCGATCTCTGCATCTCCAAATTCACCTCGAATTTCTGCAGATCTCTTAAGAAACAAACGAACTTTTCGGACTTTCTGATCTTCCGCACGATCGTTGACCTATTTGGCACGTGTCTTGCTTCAACCAAAAAACCCTAGAAGCTCTCAGATCCCTGCACATCTTCCATACGAAGAATCTGCACTGCACGAAATCTGCACGTGCGCTCCATCGAGCCTGCACGTGCATTGCACGAATTCTGCACGTGCGCTGCACGAAAATCTGTTGTCTCTTTTCTTTACCTTGGATCTCTCCTAGATTTTAAACCAAAGCTCTTGATACCAGTTGTTGGGTAATTGGGGGGATCACCGCATCCACTAGCCCATACTAGCAGTCATTAATATGGAGAAAATAATCAACACATGATAATATGATATGAAAGAACAAGAACACCATGATTTGTTAACCCGGTTCACCATCACCCGTGGCTACATCCGGAGGCCCCAAGCCAGGATATCACTATAATAATATATGAAGGATTACAACTTTACATATGCACTCACACAGATCTAGCATAGTAACTCTCCATGAGCAACCTCTCATATATATTATCTCACCTCCCCAAGAACACACAAACAATATGAATATGGCCGGGTTGTAGGATCTCCCCCCATGGCTCTCCTAGGCCCCCGGCCCCCTCCTACACACTATTTTGTGCTCTCTCTTGATATCCTAACTCTCTCCTATTAGGGTACACAATATTCTGGACGAACTCATGCTTATATAGCAGTACAAGGAAGTCCTAAGCCAATACAAAGAAGAAATCCCGGAAAATCTGCACTTTCCCGAAATCAGGCCGCGGCACCAGGCGCCCACCTGGTACCAACCAAGCGCCCGCCTGAATTGGTTTCCTGGAGACTGATTCCCTCTGATGGACCAGGCGCCCGCCTGGTGAGCACCAGGCGCCCGCGCGCTCCCCTGCCAGATTTTCCTCCTCCGTTTTGATCTCCTCTTCGACTCTTCCACCTTATGCTTTGGACTCCTTTTCCCCCTCTGCTTCCCCTTAGGTTTAGGACTCCAATCCCAATAACTTAATCATTTGTTAGCGAGAGTATTAAATTTGAATAGGAAAATGGTGTGATTTTCACTGATTGTTCCCTGCAGCTATTGATAGTCGCATCAAACGGGTTGCACTGGTGCATTAGTTTTTAGAATCATGGTTTTGTTGCTGTGTGTATCATCATAAATCAGCAGTCGTACTAGTGTTGTACATGAAATGGTTTTTTAAACTTCCTTTTAGATGCCCTTATGTTTTTAACTACCAAGACCTCGTCTCTCCTAAGCAAACAACAGGATGATATTTCACGATTTTTTACAAGCTTTATAGGGCAGTATATGAAAGTAACATGAATGCTTTTGTGAATTAGAGGGTAACATACCCCAACTATCAAAGTTTTACTTGTTTGTGCATTGTTTTACTCCCTCCGTGCCACTGTTTGGGGATATAAACTCACATTCGGATGATGGGTGCCATGCTTCTGCATCCTGTCGACATCTGGGGTGTAAAACGATTTTGATGTATGAAGACCTGTGGAATAAGTAGACAGCCCCTCACTAGTGAAGTGCAATCAGCAGGTACAACTTTTTATCTTGTCTATATCTTTTCTGTTCTTCGATCAATTATCTTTTCAACAATCCATTATTAATGCCCTTAACCCTTTGATTATTGGACCAACATGATTGCTTTTGTGAATGATATTATTAAAACTCAAGCTGAATGATATGTTTGTTAACATCTAGAGCTTCAAATTTGCATGTAAAAATCCATGGCCCTGATTTTGGAATCTTTTTATCGCTAAAATTTTAATTCATGAACTCATGGAGATATGATATGGTCTTTTCTTGTTTCGAATGGTTGGCTAATTACTGAAAGGATGAGCAAATGAGCAGGCTAACCTCGCACGAGTCATGCAAAGTGCAAGCATAACCGTAGAATTTTTGTAAATATCTCTCAAGCATCACAAGTAATATTTTGTGTCACATCATAAAGGGAGCGATTACGAACATAAAAATTTATTTTGTGGGAACATAAAGTAAACTAAGTTTCCAAAGATGTCTTATTATACCAAAGTAGTGGGCTACAAATGCAGAGTTGAACTTCTTGCATTCTTTATCATTGCTTCTTCTGCTATGTGATACACAGTTAAAGTTCTCCATAACATTTGTGGTTGACAAAATTTACTACACCCTGCGTCTCAAAATGCATGTCCAAAAAATATCAAATTTGCTCTTGATCAAGAGAATTTTTTATGAAAAAGTAAGAGAAAGTAGGAGAGATAAAGTGGGTAGGGAGTTTTTGTTGTGAGAATAACAAGTGGGTCACATGGTCCATTTTAGGTAATAAAGCAACTAAGACCTTAATTAGTTTGGGACAAATCAAAAAAGAAAATAAGAACTTTAGTCTGAGACACCGAGGGAGGGAGTAGTACTTAAACTGGCAAAATTCAGAGATCTAGGTGTGCTTCCTGTCAACATCTTCAGGATTCCTGTCACTAGTGAAGTGCAATGAGTTTATTGCAAAAGTGACATGCGTACTTTGTGTAATATATCAATTTGACTCGCGTACTTAATAAACATCAAATGTGACATGCGTACTTATGATTGACAATATTTTTAGACTAATTTTTAACTCCCATTAAAAACTTAACAGGTCTGTTAATAACTTAACGAAAAATCGTTAAGTTATTAAAGTCACCTCATTGGATTTTGTGTTCGACGGATGAGATGTGTCCGAGCTCGGTAGGACCCACAAAAAATCGAAATCATCTTAGCCGCACAGATTATGAGCTCGCCTATGAAAGACATGAAATCCCACAACACAATCACAGGGTTGGGAATGAATATTTGTTATCCAATATAACAGAAATAAATACAATTGTCGATCGATTAACCCCAAAGATAACAGAAATACATCTAAATTTCAGTAAATCGCACTAATTCATCTTAATTTCAGCAAATCCCCAATTCGAACCCTAATTTCAATTCCGAAATATAACAGAATTACATGAAACCCCTTGTTTAAACTAACAATAAAAATTATATGGATATTCATCGAGAAACTGAACACTTCAAGATAGCTACTTGTTAGGATCTGGTTGTAAAAAATGCATGTAAAGTAATTAAGGAATGCGTACGTATCCAACTTGTTAGGATCTGACTGATCGATAAAAATAGAATGTAGCAACATTTAAGGCATATGAATGAATGAATGATATCCAACTTGTTAGGATCTTAATAACAATAACCAACTTGATCATGAGAATCAGTCAATCTGTTTCCCAGGTCAACAAATGGTGTGCTTGGTTATTAAGAGGAAGTCTTTTGTGTGTGTGAGACGGGTCTCGTTGAGAAAGGAAATGGCCTTGCCCCACCCCGCCTATAAGGGGCAAACCATTTACTCTCTCAGCGAGACCAGTCTCACACAAGCTTTTGTCGGTTATTAATAATGTATTTACTCGCTCACTAACATGTTATTTTTCGTTTACTTCTTCCGTCCCAATATGTATTACTACCTCCTTTCCAATGAATGTCCCCTAAAAAAAATCAAATTTACTCTTGATTAAGAGCAACTGTGATTTTATTTTATTTTTCGACATTCATTTTGAGACTGATGGAGTAATACTTTTGTCGAGTTGTATTTTTCGCTTAGGTTTCATTTTTACGCAATTTCAGATGCAAACACCCAGTATAAATTACCATTAAACATTGTATGATGTAGGGATGGCCAAACCGGACCGGAACCGGACCGGAACCGGAAAACCGGACCGGAACCGGACCGGAAAAGCCCGGAACCGGAGCAAACCGGGGAGTAAACCGGAACCGGAGTAACCGGAACCGTGGTAAGCGCGGGCCGGTTCAGGGTCACATATATGGCGAACCGGAACCGGACCGGAACCGGAACCGGATCGGCATTTCCATTAAAAAAAATAAAAATCCCTTATTTTTCAATAAATTTTAACATGTTTATTCATTAATGTATTATAAAATAAAAATCTCTTGTCTTTTAATAAATTTTAACATGTTTATTCATTATTGTATGATAAAATAAAAATAAAAAAAGGTAGCGTGGACTGAACCGGAACCGGACCGGAACCGTACCGGAACCGGATTGTGATGACCGGAACCGGAACCGGTGTAAGCGCGGGCCGGTTCAGGGTCACATATATGCTGAACCGGAACCGGCGGTTCCGAACCGGAACCGGGCCCGGAACCGGTTTTGGTCATCCCTAGTATGATGCACATTTGTACTCTTAGAAAGGAACAGTGGCACACAGATTGTCAAACTTGTTTTCCCCCTTTTAAACGTTCATTAAAATTCAAGAATTTCGTCTACGCTCTCTCTCCCAAAATAAATGTCCAAACAATTTTTAACGGGAATTGTTGATTAAGAGCAAATTTAAATTTTCTTTTGAATATTTTTTTTTGGAGATGGGCAGTATTAACAAGAGACGATCCAAACCCATCGCTGAACAGTATATGTGTGTGAACAAACCCAAAACAATTGGAAAACTAGTAAATTGAGAACAATTTATCTAAAGATTAAGTGAAAGCAATAGAAGAAAATCTCTCTCCATTCAAACTGATAAAGCAAAACTAGAACAGATAAGATTCTTGTCTCAAACAAAATAAGATTTAAAAACAACTCTCTTGTACAACTCTCTTGTCCCAAAATAAATGGTCTATTATATTTGGAAATTACGTATTATTGTTATTGTTATTGTTATTAATTTTCTGGAAATTGTAACGATCTTGGCTGGCTGTTAAATGAAACTGTAATCCTACGTCAAAAAGATTGTATGCAGGAAAGCAAAGGCGAAAAAAAATATTAGACCCTTTCTTGTACAACTCTCTTGCCTCCATTTTTGTTTACTACTACCTCTGTCCCTAAATGAGTGTCCAAATTTTATTTTAAGGGACACTGAAAATCTCAACTTTATGTACAATTTGCTAGCAAATATTCATATATAATCTTGTAATCTCCTTTCCAGACATTTAGTTTTGCACGTATAAAGAGACCGGTGAAAAAAAATTCGAAAAAAAAAAATTAGGGACAAAGTTATGTTCAAAAAAGACACTCATTTTGGGACAAAGATTTTTTGAAAATGGACACTCATTTAGGGACAGAGGGAGTACTACTTTTTATTCTCTTTATTCCGATAGCGTATCAAGGCGTTGAGAACTTGTTGCTTCTATAACATTGGTCTGCTCCTTCTGTCGATTACATCCAAAAACGTAAAAAGTCTTTAAAAAAATAGAGAATAAATTTATCAGATTGTATTGTTTGCTTCTCGTGGTCGTATTCATTACGTCCTCTCTGTGTAAAAAGAAGAACAAAATAAGACTGGGAGTTGATTAATACTTGGAAGTTTGAACATTGTCTAGACTTGGACATTTCTGTTTTTTGACCTGAAAGTAACAGCTAAATATTTCCCAACAGTTTGAAAGCGTAATTACGGTAGAAAATTTACTAAAAATCGCACAAAAAATAAGATAAAATGGTAGTGATTGTGATGTTTAATTGTTATTGTCACCCTAACAAGCTCTCAAGACAATGTTAACAATAATGTTAATACAGAAAACAATAGTAATTAATTTTATCGACTAGCATGGTTTTGTTATTTCTCCCCACGCCATCCATTCCCGAATTAGACAAGGTTGACAATTGCTTGTTAGCAAGAGATTGTAAACATGAATACAAATTTTATGTGATTTTTGCAGATACCCTTGTGTGTTTAATTACCAGACCTTCTCTCTCCTATGTAAATGACAGGATGATATCTCGCGTTTTTCTTGGGATGAAGGGAAGAAACAAAGAAGATGTTATTGTACAGATCAAGTTAAGCTCCTCGGATCATAAAGGGTATCTATTTCCTCAACTGAGTCGACTGAGAGAACCCGACTGCAAAAATCGTTATGACGCAGAGAGCCCTTTAGAACTTGAAACATGAAAGAAACTAATGTCATTTTCTCTAAAGTGTAAATCATGTTAGATTCATTGCTGGGGTGTCAACCCAAGTCCTACATCAGCAATTGAATAAATAACTAGCTTAGTATATGAAGATGTTCACCCGCTCCATTAATGAGATACTTAAAAACCAATTCTTGCGGGCTGGACTCAAAACAGACATTATCATTCATCGTGAAGAGAGTGGTGTTCGAACATTTGGCCTTGAATTGGTGTGGGTCTCCCGTATTAATGCCTGAAGTCGTATTCTTTTACCATATTACAGGAATGTAGAACACATTCCTTACAAATGTTGTCAATTTTAGGACGGAGGGCGTATGTTATATGCGAAATACCAAATTAGTTTGTATTTCTAATTCGAGCCAATACATATCTCTGCATCACACAGAATACTACTACTAGTGATTGATGCATTTGATAATAGTTTTATGGTTAACAAGAATATTAATCACATTATTAGTTGTCAAAATCATACGAAAGTACAAAAACTTGACAAAGATGTAAATTATTTACCCAAAAGAAATCATACTTCCTCTGCTGTCCCAGAAAGATAGTCTCATTTTGACTTTTCATTGTAAAAAAAAATGAGCTTTAACCAAACAATTGTGTCAATCTAATCATTCTAGTGAAATTCTAAAAATTGTAATCGATTAATCATTAAGTGATTTATCAATAACACATTTTAGAATTTTTTTGTGATGATTAGATTGACACCAATGTTTAGTCAAAGTTCAATTTTATTGATCATAAAAAAGTCAAAATAGGACTATCTTTTTGGGATATAGAGAGTATTAATCAACACTAAAAGCACTTGAAATTAAATTTATTTGTACAAACAAAGAAATTAACACCAAAAAAAAAAAACAAATTCCAAACTATGTCAGCTCTTAGTTTCTACTCCAAATAACAAATGTTTCCATTAACTATACAAATTGTTCAGCCCTGCCCTTCCCATGCTGCTGCTACTACGTCATTGTGCCATGAAAGAACGACATCGTCTATCCCGACGGTCAGCTCTTCCCACTGCCCGTCTTCCAGCCCATCTCCACCGTCAACCACCTTCATCACCACCAGCAAAACCTCCGGCGACACCATGAAAATCTTGACTAAAATACCCCTTCTACCCTTTACCAGCCCTATATCTCTACCCTTTTCTCTACTCACTCTATACCCCAATCTCTCCCCAACCTCCACTATTGTCCCCTCCACCACCTCCGCCGTTGCCGCCGTCGTAAAGCGCCTCTCTTTCTTCATCAAATTCTCTTCGAAAATGGCCGATAAATCCAACCCTGATGACATTGAAATTATATCGAAAGCATTCATGGTTGCTTCACGTATACAATCCCTGTCACCCACCAAATTTAAGCCGATTGTAGGATCCGACTTTAGTGATTTCTTGAACCAAGCTAGACCCATTAACGTTTCAATGCTCATTCGGGTGTTTGGGTTCGGGTCAAGTAGTTTGTATATAATGTTCCGGGCCGGCTTCGAGATCCAATCTGGAAACATTAATTCACGCTGGTGAATTTTCCGGTACATGTTGGGTAAATTGCTGTCATCAAATGGCAAGTAACCGGCGAGGAATACGAATAAGATAACCCCACATGAAAAAGCATCGGCCTTACCACCGTCGTACCCTTTCCGACGAACAACCTCCGGCGCTGTATACGCCGGCGTTCCACAAGCGGTGTGTAGAAGCCCATCCTTCTGCTGTTCAGGTAGAGCGGAGAGCCCGAAATCGGAGATTTTAAGATTCCCATCGGCGTCAAGCAGTAAATTCTGTGGTTTAAGGTCCCGATGCGTGATTCCATTCCGGTGGCAAAATTGGAGCGTGGAGACAAGCTGCTGAAAGTACCTCCGTGCAGCGGATTCCGGCATCCGTCCGCGGCGGGTCAATTGAGCGAACAATTCACCACCGGCAGCAAGTTCCATAACCAGATAAATCTTAGTCTTGGTAGCCATGACTTCATGAAGTTTAAGAATATTAGGATGGTGGTTAAGGCGGCGCATGGCGGAGACTTCACGAACCAATCGAGGTTCCATGGACGGATCCGGAATAGCCGGCTTGTAAATAACTTTAACGGCGACGGCAGAATTATCGGAAAGGGTACGAGCCTGATAAACTTTAGCGAAGCTGCCGCGACCCAATAACCGGCCCATTTGATACTTGTTCTGCAAAATCGAGCCGGTGTCACTGGCGCAGCGGGAGATGGTGGTCGGTGGTGGGGTGGTTCTCGTAACGGAATCCATCGGTGGCAGCGGCCTCGGGAGGCGCGCCGGGAGGAGGAAGAGAGAGAAAGCAGGGGGAGGGAGGAGAGAGAAAGGTAGTGAAGCTGATATAATTGTGTGAGAAGGGAGAGGAGTTTGTGGTTTTATAGGAAATGGAGTACAGTTGGGTGTTTACTGTAAAAGCAATGCAAATGTTAGGGGCACAAAATAATGTCATAAAATATTGTTCATAAGATGAAGTGATGATATTTTATTGGTTGCATCGATGATAATGGACCCGACACATTCTAATTAAAAACACCAATATCATCATTAAACATAAGATTTTATGAAATTTTTGTGATTTTTTTGAGTCCCTAATATTATTCTTAATGTAATGTGTTTGTGCGTAGGCGGAGGACTCGTTTTTGTGGCGGTGGATTACCCAAATTAGCCTCCTGTTATTATGGTCCCCATTTATTTTTGTTTTTAATTTTTTTGCCGGGTCAAAATTGGTGTTTATGATTTTGCCTAAGTTTAGCGCCATGTGCTTTAACTTTTCACCTTATGTTGCTCGTCTTTTCTACTGGTCGAGCAATGATAAGGTCACAAAAGAATTTTACAAAATAATGGATATAAAATGAGATGACGATATTTTATTAGTTGTATCGATAGTGGACTCGTCACACCCAAATTAAAAATACTAATAAAATCATTACATCTAAAGATTTTGTGAACAAGATTTTGTGATTTTTTGTGTCTCTAGTATTATTCTTTCTTGCCTTTTAAATTAAATACTTCCTCCGTCCCAAAACACCTTGCACTAATTTCTTCTTAGGTGTCTCATTCGTAAGTCATCTTTCTTAAAATGTTTAAATTTTATTATTTTTTTAATTCGCCCTACCATAGTTGTCATACTCACACACTTAGGCTCCGTTTGTTCGGGGGAAAACATTTTTCGGAAAATGATTTTCTTTTTCGGAAAATGACATAAACATGTTTTTTGTTGTTTGGTAAATCTAAGCAAAATGTTTTCCCGAAAAAAATTGAAGGGAGGTGGGATGGATGGTGGGGTGGGGATGGGGGTGGGGGTGAGGGAGGTGTTCAAAAATAATTTTAATGGATGGTGTGGGAAAGGGGCGAGGCGGAGGTGGAGGAGTGTTAAAAAATAATTTTGTGTCATCATTATTTTCCGGAAAATAATTTCCTTAGGCGGAGGTAAGGAAAACGTTTTCCTTAGAAAAGGGGAAAAACATTTTCCCCATTTTCCGGTGCTTAACAAACACCGAAAAATGCGGAAAATGTTTTCCGAAAAACAAACGGAGCCTTAATTTTGAACCACGGTTGTAAATTCCACTCAACTTATCCTACACACAACTTCTTTCCCACTCACAATACTCTTGAATTTATATAGTTCTTCCTTAATTTCCGTGCATTTTCAAAATGGTGCAAGGTGCTTTGTGACAGAGAGAGTACACATTTTTTGTTTCAAAAGTTTTAGTCTAACTGTTACTTTTGAGCCAAAATTTTTGGGCACAAAAAAGTCGCAAAAATTTTCTCACAAAATCCTAAGTGTAATAATTTTATTGGTGTTTTTAATTAGAGTGTGTCGGGTCCACTATTGATGCAACCAATAAAATATCGCCATCGAATTGTTTGAGCAAGATTTTGTGAGTTTGTTTTGTACCCATGGTCTTGACTTTAATAATTAGTTTAATGTGTGTAGTAATGTAGGCTTGATGGACAATAAATAAGGGTAAACATGAAAGATTTTCATCATTAATATGCAGTAATAATTGCATTTTTTAAAACTTGTGAAAAGTCCAAAAATACAGTTATTTGATACCGGATTGAGTATCTTTAAATAATTATACCATTATTACTACTCACGTCATTTAAAAAACATTTGTTTACGAGAATAATTTAAATTAATAATTTAATATCAATGATCATGAATATATTTATATTCCAATTATAAACTTTTAAATATACTTCCTCAAAAAAATTATAATTTTACAAATAAATGTGGAAATATTGGTGAAAAAAAAATATTTAGGGACATTGTTATTTAGAAGGCATTCATTTTGGAAAACAAATCTAAATTTGGAAATTTATTTTGGGGAAGGGGGTATTATTTTAGGATTAAGATGATTATTTGGGATGAACTAAATATAAAATAAAACTCATTTATTTTGTCGAAAATACTTTATAATGCAAAATTAAGTAGGTATTTTTCCATTAGGTTTCTATATGAAAGGTCGTCGGTGGTTCAATCCACATTTAATGCACTTTAAGTGCATATTTGTAAGAGCTTAAGGCATTCATTAAAATAGAAAGATCATTTTTTTTAAAATAAACAACACAAATTTCATTTATAATTATCAAAGTGATGGCGCTCCACATCAGTCGGTGACTCGTCCAAATGTTGAGGATTTCGATCAAGACGTGCAATCATTAACAAACTGCCCGCATCCATGGAAAAGCCTAACTCTTCTTGAATAATGATGTCTACCCTTGAACTAAATCTCCACTGAACACACTGTTAAACAATGACTTGGAATGCGCAAATGATATTCCAAGCGTAACTTAGATACCGCCCAACACTGACCTTTAAAAAATCCCCACATGAATAATATTTGGCGCTGAAGACACAACAAGATAACACATTTGGGTTCGTAATAAATCTCCAACTAAGCATCCAAAGCATTACAACAACAAAGGGAAATCCAAATATCAAACAAAGGATCTCAACATAATGAAATGATGACAAAGGCTCTCGACAAAGAAGATAATACAAAGGCTCTTGACATAGGAGAGAAGAAGAAGGCTCTTGACGATGGAGAGAAAAAAAAGTAAATGACGAAAAACTATTTTTTGATTGCTTTAGAAAATCGACGGCGGAATGAATGCTTGCTATGGACACTTTAGTTATCACCACCGATATTTTTCATATTCATAACCCTCAAATTTGATTCGGAATCATTGATTATTGAAAGTAAAAACAAAAAAGTACGAACCGGAAATAGTAGATAGTCGGATTTCGCGCGACTTACACAAAAGAAATCAAGAAGAAGATGCAGAAATTACCAGAGGAAGTTTTTTTTTTTTTAAATAAAATAAGTAGTTACAGTATTTTTTTTTCATTTAACATAGATATTAACGATGCCTCAACATTTATATATATATACCATCCTTTTCGAGAAAAGAAAATGCCATGAGTTCAGTTTATTTTCCACATTGTATTTATATAATAAACAAAGTACATGTTGTTGTGTTTGTATCTTGATTTTGTTTTTTGGAACAAGTATCATAATTTAATAAACAACTACATTTAGCCTTTGTATATTTCTTTTAAAGTTTTCTAGCCGCTCTCCATAATTGAAAGCACTTATTGTCTTCTTCTAAATCAGATGTACCAAGGTATTCTGAGGGTGAGAATATAGTTTCCCCCAAAATTATACTTCTCCTGTTTTATTTATATTGGCAATATTTGACTTTTTTTGTTAACATAAGTAAACTTTGATCAAATATTAATGTCAATCAATCATCATAATAAAATTGTAAAAAGACAAAGACTCATGTGAGAACAAGGGGATCCGTCTCATGGGTGAGACGGGTCGGATCCTTGCCCATGACCCGGTCCATGAACAAGTTCCAAGGCCCATGGGGCATAACCCGCCACGTGGCACCCTTCATAGGTTCTTTCTTTTTTTTTTTTTTTTTTTGCTGCTGCTTCAGGACCCATGGGCGACCCTGCCACGTGGCAGTCTCTCATAGGCCCGAATTTTATTTTTTTTTTTAAATTTTTATATTTTCATTTTTGGTTTTTTTCGGTTTTTGAAAAGTAATAGTTACTATAACTAAAAGTAACAAACGTGTTACTTATATGTAATAGTTTGTATACAGAAAAGTAATACATATATACAGAAAAGTAACAGTGTTTTTTTCTATGTTTTTTTCGTTTGCCAAAAGTAATACTTATTTACAACTAAAATGTAACGAACGTGTTACTTATATGTAATAATGTTTATACATAATTTGTAATACATATGTATAGAAAAGTAATATTATATCTATATGTTTTCATAAGTTACAATGGGGTTCAATTTATCATGATACATGTAAAAGTATTACATTATCTATAGAAAATCTGTTACAATTTTCATCTATCAAAGTGTTACATTTACTTGTATAAACAATTGCATTCATATACATAAGTTATTATTTTTCAAATGTTACTTTTTCCTAAAAAATAAAATCAAAATACACAATATTTTACATTTTTGCAAAAGCACTATTATATTTCAGTATAAATTATAATTACATTTAGATATTGTTTGGGTTACATGTAATTATAGTTAGTATTACATTTGAAAAAATGGGTAAAAACGAGCTTTTGTTTTTTTAAAACAGGTATTACGTTTACTTATGAACAATGTTACTTTATATGTATACAGTCATTACTTTAAGAGATGGTAACTATTACTTTTGGTAAACCACTGAAAAGCCGAAAAAAAGATATAAAAACTGAAGAAAAAAAAACTGATTTTTTTTTTTTCCAGGGCCTATGAGAGACTGCCACGTGACGGGTCATGCCCATGGGTCAGGATCCGACCCGTCTCACCCATGAGACGGATCCCCTTGTTCTCATGGGAGACGACCTCTTGTAAAAATTGTTATTGATAAATATCAATAACAATTTTTCCAATCAATAATAATCTTTACAATTTTAGACAAATTCTTAGGTACGGCGGGTGTACGCCGTGCGACGGGCGTGACCCGCGGGTCAACCCGCCCGCCCCAACCCACCCGCCCCATCCGCCCAGGTCCATTTAAAAAAAAAAAAAAAAACTTTAAAATGTCATATCTTGTGATTTATAAGTCGATTTTTTTAAAAAAAATACCGTTGTGTTCGTTTCGACGAGACGAATAAAACTACATAGTTCATCATATGGTTTGATTTTTAAAAAAAAAAAATACATTTTTTACACACAAAAAAAATTGATCTGCTGTCAGCTGAAAATGTAACACTCTGTTCTGATAAAAGTAACACTTTCGTCTTCAAAAAGTAACACTTTCTACTGTTAAAGGTAATATCAGTTTTTACAAAAAAAAAAAATAGGTTTGCATTTCAATTGTTACTTTCTCAATAAAAAATTGTTACATTTCATATATAATGTTACATTTAGAAATATAAACTCTTACAATTAAGAAAAAAAAATGTTACATTCTTTTTTTATAAAATGTTACATTAGTTTTTAGTTGTCAATCCTATGTTAATTTTGGGAGAAAAAAAAAGTGTTACATTTGAAAAAATAAGTGTTATAATCCTTTGTAAAAAGTGTTACTTTAATTTAGTTGTGAATCTTTATGTTATCTTTAATCTATTGCATCAAAATTGTGGTACATTTGTTTTGAAAAAAAATGTTACATTTCGGTATAAAAAGTGTTACTTTTTGTTGGAGGAAAAAAGTTAGGGTGGCAAAAAAAAAAAAAAAATCTCGGCAAAAAAAATAAAATAAAAAAAATGGCGCGGCTCGGCTCGGCGCCGCCGCACGGCGTGCGGCCGTTGTACGCGAGACAGCCTCACAATTTTATTATGATGATTCATTGACATTAATATTTTGTCAAAGTTTACTTGTGTTAACTAAAAATTTAAAAACATTACCAATATAAATGAAATAAGAATATAGTTTTATACGGGCAGTCAGACATGGGATTTCAAAATAAAAACAACTCTATTGAAACATTTTTTGTATAGACATGATTACGAATCTGAAAGACCGATACTTTTAGATATTAGACAAAAAATTGTGTGAGACCGTCTCACATGGTGAGACGGGTCTCGATGAGTGAGTAATGGTTGCCCATCCTATGAGCGGGGCAGGCAAACCCATTTCCTCTCACGTCAAGATCCGTCTTATGTGTGAGACCGTCTCACACAAGACCTCCTCTAGGCATTATCATTTGTAGTACTCCGTATGTTACTATCTTCCAAGTCTCTATGCTCTCATACAATGTTAACTTGTACTACCTTAGCGGTCTCAAAAAAAGATAGTGCCATTTTTTAATGTTTAATTTAGTTGCGTTTTGTCCAAAGATATAAAAGAATAATTATTTTAATAAAAATCTAAAATTTATTATTAATACACTAAAAATAGTATTACTAATAAAAAATTAAAATTTTATTTTGAACTAAAATAATTAATTAGAGTTCAACTAAATTCAGCTCTAAAAAATCGACTACTCTGAATAATTTCTACACTCAAAAGATTTATCTGTTTTGTTTTATGTACTGTATCATGTGTTTGTGATTTTAGTTGCAAAGGATCATCGTTTATAAAATGATGTTTCCAACTATTATCTCCCATGCCAAACTACGTCTATTTATTTTGCTATGAGTAGGTTTTGAGGGAAATTGGTTTATTTTTAAATTATAGTAAGTTTACTTTTTTTTTTTTAATCTAAGTGGCTCAGTGGTAGAGCCAAACTTCACAATGTGTGAGGTCTCGGGTTCGATCCCTTCCCATGCCTCCCAGGACATCATTATTATAAGGGGGTAAGTGGTATGGATGACCAAAACCGGTTCCGGGCCCGGTTCCAGTTCGGCATATATGTGACCCTGAACCGGCCCGCGCTTACACCGGTTCCGGTTCCGGTCATCACAATCCGGTTCCGGTTCAGTCCACGCTACCTTTTTTTATTTTATTTTTATCATACAATAATGAATAAACATGTTAAATTTTATTAAAAGACAAGAGATTTTTATTTTATAATACACTAATGAATAAACATGTTAAAATGTAACGACCCCAAAATTCGTATTATTCATTTTATATTTATTTTATATTTTTGTGAATTTTAATTTAAAATTATGTGTGCATTTTATGTGTTGCATCATAATATACGAATTGCACATCTTATATGATTATTTGAGTTAGTTAATGTGTTAGTAGAAATTTTGTTAAAAGGAATAAATGAGTTAGTTGAAACTTTAGGGTCCAAAGTGTAACTTTAAAGTTCAGGGGCTTAATTGTTGAAAATGAAAGTAGAAGGACCTTAATGGGTTACTATATATATATAAGTAATGCATACTTATCTTCATTTTCTTTCCTTCTCTGCGTAGTCACTACACACACACACACTAAAATTACTCCCTCTGGTTCATGAACATTCAAGGTAAGTTTCATCCTATTTTAATTTTTATCTTTTTAATTACTTATCCGTTTTAAAAACTAATTATATAAAAATGATCAGGGCGTTGAGTAGGTCATTTCTACCCGATCAAATATTATTTCTGCGATACTTTTTCGGGAAATAGGTAAGTTACTAATCCCCCTTTAAGTGTTAAAATGGTCATAATCATGCTATATTAATATGTGGTGAAATGATGTTTTGGTATACTTTTATATATACTTGTAAATTTGGGACGGAGGGAGTAGTAATAACTTTTATATATACTTGTAAATTTGGGACGGAGGGAGTAGTAATAACTTTTATATATACTTGTAAATTTGGGACGGAGGGAGTAGTAATAACTTTTATTATACTTGTAAATTTGGGACGGAGGGAGTAGTAATAACTTTTATATATACTTGTAAATTTGGGACGGAGGGAGTAGTAATAACTTTTATTATACTTGTAAATTTGGGACGGAGGGAGTAGTAATAACTTTTATTATACTTGTAAAATTGGGACGGAGGGAGTAGTAATAACTTTTATTATACTTGTAAAATTGGGACGGAGGGAGTAGTAATAACTTTTATTATTATGGGTATATGCTAGATGAGGTGGGTATGGTAGTGTTGTGAAGTTATAATGATGTTGTTGTGCTTTAGGATTGGGTAACAACTTGGTAATGAAAGTGAACTTTGTTAGATTTTTCCTGGGAATTGGCCATTCTGCAGTGGAGCGGCCGAGTCAGTAAATTAGGGCGGCCGATCCCCTTATTGTCGAATGTTGAGTTCTAGGAGAGCGGCCGATCAAAGTAAAGGATTCGACCGATCCGCTCGGCCGAGTCAAGTAAGTAGAGCGGCCGAGCAGTCTGAGTTTTAACAACTTGTTTGTTTTTCGTTAAGTATTGGGCTAGGTCTTAGGCGATATCCTAGGATGCCTAGATAATTGTTATGAGGTATCAAAATGATAGAATTGGTCCTTTGTGATCGGGTTTGACTTAATGTGATTGTGTAGATGGATTGTGTGGTGACTTAATGTCAAGATTGTGCACATTATTGTGAAAATGTGTTTACTTCTCTATGATGATCTTGTGTGGTTTCCTTCCATGGAATCATGCCCTGGTTGTTGTTTTAGCAAGTATTTATTACTGTGCTCTTTATTGAAAGTCCAGCTGGTTTTGTGTGTTATCGAGTGGAGGTGGAAAGCATTATAGTGGCACACTAGCCAAGTTCACTATAAGGCTTTTCCACTGGTCCTATTTCCCAGGTTTGGGATGTTATCGAGTGGAGGTGGAAGGCATTGTAGTGGCATCAGTTAAGTGCACTATAAGGCTTTTCCACTGGACCTATTTCCTCAGTCCAGATTGGCCTTGGATGGGATGAACTCGCTCCCTCGCGTGAGCATTTAGGGGTATGACTTTGTGTCATTTTCTCCCACTATTGTTGTTGTTATGCTATATGGTTCCGGAACCTGTTTCAGCTATTGATGCTGCCCGTTGTTACTTTGGCTCTGTTGGATATGGTTTG
Source organism: Campanula takesimana (assembly GCA_026119855.1). Classification (NCBI taxonomy): domain Eukaryota; kingdom Viridiplantae; phylum Streptophyta; class Magnoliopsida; order Asterales; family Campanulaceae; genus Campanula; species Campanula takesimana. Next base: position 1,833,423 of record JAOWBW010000019.1, read on the forward strand.
GTTTTCGGGATCCCGGCTTCAGCTATTTATGCTGCTCAGATGGTTTTCTCAACTGGTTTTCTCAGATGGTATTCTCAGATGGTTTTCTCAACTGGTTTTCTCAGATGGTATTCTCAGATGGTTATGTTACTTCGGTAAACCTTGGCTTGGTATTCTCGTAGGAGTGTTTACTCCTACACTATGTGTTGTATGATGAGTTGGTCGTTATTTCCAACCGGTATGGGACGGTTGGCGATAGGGAGCCTCTCATGTTATGTGCTATATGCTATATGATTATTTGTTGATATTGTTTCTTTATGATTATCATATCAGCATGTAACGTAGTTGCATTTTAGTAGCTTACTGAGATTCATTCTCACCCCTTATTTGTTTACTGTTTTAGATAAAAGCAAGTCCAGGGGATAGGACACTTTGGCACGGGAGGACGTTGAAAGTGGTAAGAGTTGGGTTTTGTTTTGTCAAGGTTACATTACATAAATGTATAACCTTTTGGGTAGAGTTTCCTTGACTTCATCGTCTTGTAACACCTATATTTTGGATAATGTTGGTGTGAGTACATTTGTATAAAGGTTTGTAAGCCTTCGGGCTAAATAGTTTCGTTTGTGAAAGTTTGTTTGAAAGTCAGTGGAAGTCTTTGAACTTCAAGTGTGGATTTGTTAAACTTTATGAAAGTATATTTCGAAAATTTTTCTAAAGGTGTTTTATAACGTCTTCCAATTGTGTCCCGAGCGTGGGGCCAAGTAGGACCACGGGTCTGGGGCGCGACAGTTGGTATCAGAGCTAGGTTGTAGATGGTCTAGAATTTCAAAGTGACCTAGGAGGGTAGTGGTGTAGAGAGTGAGTGACGTTGAGTGTTTTATGCAGGTACTCAGTAAAAATGGTTGGAACTGAGGGTGAACAGTCGGGTACCGCCGGCCAGGGTAATGTAAGAGAAGAAGCTCGAGCTATGTTTCAAGGAATGTTGAGGCAGCTATGAAAACTATACTTGATCAGAGGCAAGGAGGAGAACATGCACCTCCGAGGTATGGTCTGGAACAGTTTTTAAAGATGAAACCAACCGGCTATGATGGAGAACCGGATGTGACCAAGGTTGAGAGGTGGATTGAATCGATGGAAAAAATATTTGATGTTCTCAGATGTACTGATGAAGAACAAGTCAGGTTTGCTACTTATAAGTTGAGTGGAGCTGCTGAGCACTGGTGGAAAAGTTTGAAAATTAACTGGGATGAGAATCATAAACCATATACTTGGGAGAACTTTCTGAAGAAATTTAAGGAACATTTCATTCCTCGGGTAGATCAAGACAAGAAGGAAATGGAGTTTCTTAACTTGGAGCAGAATATTATGTCTGTGGCTCAGTATACATCCAAATTCACGGAGTTATCCAGGTACTGTACCCACTTAGTGGCAACTGAGGAGAGGAAGGCTATGCGATTTGTAAAGGGATTGAGAACTGCGATTAGAACTAAACTAGTATTCCACAAGTTGCAAGATTTTCAAGATGCAGTTGATCGAGCCTACCAGGTGGAGAATGATATTGAGGAACACAAGAAGAAAATGGAATTGTTAGGTGCAGGGAGGCAAGGTAGGCAACAACAACAACGTGAGGATAATAAAGGGAATCAAAGTGGATCTTCACAATCAAAAGGGTCTTCTCAAGGACAGACAGGTAATAGAAATCAGGGTAACACTTTAGGGTATCAAAATAAGAAGGTTTGTAACTATTGTAAAAAAGAATGACATTCTGAAGAGAAATGTTGGAAGAAACAAGGTAGATGTATGAATTGCGGTCAGTTGGGTCATTTTCAGAGGCATTGTCCCAGGTTCACTAATCAGTCTTTGGGAAGAGTAGTTGGGTCTTCACAGGGCCAGAAGAGGGATTCTTCAGGAAGGCCTAAAGTGCAGGGTCGTGTCTTTGCCATTACTCAACAGCAAATTTCGGATCCTTCTAATGTGACTGAAGGTATAATTTCTATGTCTAGTCTGAGAGCACATACACTTATAGACCCTGGCTCTTCGCATACTTGTGTGTTTGTGCATTTTGTCTCTTGATTACATGTGTCTTCTGAGTCTTTACCTTCTGTGATTAGATGTGTCTTCTTTAAGGGGAGTATTTGACGACCGATAAAGTGTCGTGTACTTGTGATGTGCGTATTCATGAGCATGTTTTACTTGCCGGTTTAGTGATGTTGCCATCACAAGATTTTGATGTTATTGTGGTGGAGTTTTACATATGTGTGTGTTTAGCATTCATGCTTTTTATGCATCAAAACTTGTAAATTGTTGTCACGAGTGCCTGGTAGTTGGTTTATGGAGTTAGTAGTGAAATATTTGCATTTAAATTAGAAGATATCCTTTCCTTGTGAGATTTTAAGTGTATTTCCTCTTGAGTGGTGCTTGTTTCTTGAGGAGAACCTTGGGTTATTTTGAGTGGTTGAGATTGGTATATTATTAGAGATTCATTGATGGATTCTCAGGTAGTTACCGTGTTAACTATTCGGCATAGAAAGATACTTTCTCGATGGATTGGTAAGAGTGGAACGAGTTTAATTGTTGCGAGTTAATTGTTGAAACGAGAGCTGATGACAACTTCAGTATTGGTATTGCTTAATGGATTTGACTAGTATTATCGTTATCTAGAGGATTTGATATGTGTTATTATTTTCTAGTGGATATGTCGAGTTTTATCATTATAGTGGATTTAATAATTCATTATTCATTGAGATGCCTTAAAGAGTGATTGAGATGTTTATTGCTTCAGAATGGAACGGTAACAATGTGTGCTTTGAGAAGATTGATTCTTTATGAACAAAAATTATCCTACCCATAAATTGAGATTTATTGCGATTATACATCCATTGCATTAGTGAATGACTTTGATGGAGTTATATTTGAAGTGTTTACTATGTTATATCATCGGAGAAAGGTAATGTGTTAGAGGATATCTTGACTTATAGTTCATGTTTGATAAAACTAACTGGAGAATGTTAGAGGAATTAACATTTTGAAATCTTTGTGAGTTGAGATATGGGGTGATTTTGCGATTGTGAAAACTTTAAGTTCTACTTTATTGAAGGATTTCAACTATAGAAAATTTCTAGTGGAATGAACGAGGATAGACAACCCGATTTTGTGCGTTGCTAGTGATGGAACTTTAACTTTTGTGGTAGAGTATGTGGTCAACACTTAGTGGAACCAACATGTATAACGGAATTCAACTATAGATACTTGAAAAGATACACAAGACCAATTTAATTATGAACCCAAGTAAATGTAGAGTATTGAGATAAATTTGAAGAGTTACCTTTGATTTGTTGACCCGCGAAATTCTAAGCATTCAACTAAGTCCTTGAGCTGCGAATAATCTGGAAATAGAATATCAGTGATCAGTTAGTTTGTGACAAGCCTTGAGATTTCTGAGTGGATATGTGAAAAGTTTCATTGAAGGGGCTGCACTGAATAGATGGAATAAATGATGTTGACTGATAGCGGATTGGTTACCAAGTTTTCTTACCTTTTCTATTTTGAGAGTATAAATATTAATTCCAGTTGTTACTCATTTGTTCAGAAGATAGTTCGATTTCATGGGATGTTTATGATTCTTCTCTTGTTTGTCTAAAGTTTTAGAGGATATTGAACTCAGTATGAAGCTTCGGGATTATAATAAAGGGAAGTATCATTGGTTGTCTGATAATGGAGGTAAGCAATCCTAAAATTCGGGTCGAATTTTCTTTAAGGGGGAGTGAGTGTAACGACCCCAAAATTCGTATTATTCATTTTGTATTTATTTTATATTTTTGTGAATTTTAATTTAAAATTATGTGTGCATTTTATGTGTTGCATCATAATATACGAATTGCACATCTTATATGATTATTTGAGTTAGTTAATGTGTTAGTAGAAATTTTGTTAAAAGGAATAAATGAGTTAGTTGAAACTTTAGGGTCCAAAGTGTAACTTTAAAGTTCAGGGGCTTAATTTTTGAAAATGAAAGTAGAAGGACCTTAATGGGTTACTATATATATATAAGTAATGCATATTTATCTTCATTTTCTTTCCTTCTCTGCGTAGTCACTACACACACACACACACTAAAATTACTCCCTCTGGTTCATGAACATTCAAGGTAAGTTTCATCCTATTTTAATTTTTATCTTTTTAATTACTTATCCGTTTTAAAAACTAATTATATAAAAATGATCAGGGCGTTGAGTAGGTCATTTCTACCCGATCAAATATTATTTCTGCGATACTTTTTCGGGAAATAGGTAAGTTACTAATCCCCCTTTAAGTGTTAAAATGGTCATAATCATGCTATATTAATATGTGGTGAAATGATGTTTTGGTATACTTTTATATATACTTGTAAATTTGGGACGGAGGGAGTAGTAATAACTTTTATATATACTTGTAAATTTGGGACGGAGGGAGTAGTAATAACTTTTATATATACTTGTAAATTTGGGACGGAGGGAGTAGTAATAACTTTTATTATACTTGTAAATTTGGGACGGAGGGAGTAGTAATAACTTTTATATATACTTGTAAATTTGGGACGGAGGGAGTAGTAATAACTTTTATTATACTTGTAAATTTGGGACGGAGGGAGTAGTAATAACTTTTATTATACTTGTAAAATTGGGACGGAGGGAGTAGTAATAACTTTTATTATACTTGTAAAATTGGGACGGAGGGAGTAGTAATAACTTTTATTATTATGGGTATATGCTAGATGAGGTGGGTATGGTAGTGTTGTGAAGTTATAATGATGTTGTTGTGCTTTAGGATTGGGTAACAACTTGGTAATGAAAGTGAACTTTGTTAGATTTTTCCTGGGAATTGGCCATTCTGCAGTGGAGCGGCCGAGTCAGTAAATTAGGGCGGCCGATCCCCTTATTGTCGAATGTTGAGTTCTAGGAGAGCGGCCGATCAAAGTAAAGGATTCGACCGATCCGCTCGGCCGAGTCAAGTAAGTAGAGCGGCCGAGCAGTCTGAGTTTTAACAACTTGTTTGTTTTTCGTTAAGTATTGGGCTAGGTCTTAGGCGATATCCTAGGATGCCTAGATAATTGTTATGAGGTATCAAAATGATAGAATTGGTCCTTTGTGATCGGGTTTGACTTAATGTGATTGTGTAGATGGATTGTGTGGTGACTTAATGTCAAGATTGTGCACATTATTGTGAAAATGTGTTTACTTCTCTATGATGATCTTGTGTGGTTTCCTTCCATGGAATCATGCCCTGGTTGTTGTTTTAGCAAGTATTTATTACTGTGCTCTTTATTGAAAGTCCAGCTGGTTTTGTGTGTTATCGAGTGGAGGTGGAAAGCATTATAGTGGCACACTAGCCAAGTTCACTATAAGGCTTTTCCACTGGTCCTATTTCCCAGGTTTGGGATGTTATCGAGTGGAGGTGGAAGGCATTGTAGTGGCATCAGTTAAGTGCACTTAAGGCTTTTCCACTGGACCTATTTCCTCAGTCCAGATTGGCCTTGGATGGGATGAACTCGCTCCCTCGCGTGAGCATTTAGGGGTATGACTTTGTGTCATTTTCTCCCACTATTGTTGTTGTTATGCTATATGGTTCCGGAACCTGTTTCAGCTATTGATGCTGCCCGTTGTTACTTTGGCTCTGTTGGATATGGTTTGGTTTTCGGGATCCCGGCTTCAGCTATTTATGCTGCTCAGATGGTTTTCTCAACTGGTTTTCTCAGATGGTATTCTCAGATGGTTTTCTCAACTGGTTTTCTCAGATGGTATTCTCAGATGGTTATGTTACTTCGGTAAACCTTGGCTTGGTATTCTCGTAGGAGTGTTTACTCCTACACTATGTGTTGTATGATGAGTTGGTCGTTATTTCCAACCGGTATGGGACGGTTGGCGATAGGGAGCCTCTCATGTTATGTGTTATATGCTATATGCTTATTTGTTGATATTGTTTCTTTATGATTATCATATCAGCATGTAACGTAGTTGCATTTTAGTAGCTTACTGAGATTCATTCTCACCCCCAATTTGTTTACTGTTTTAGATAAAAGCAAGTCCAGGGGATAGGACACTTTGGCACGGGAGGACGTTGAAAGTGGTAAGAGTTGGGTTTTGTTTTGTCAAGGTTACATTACATAAATGTATAACCTTTTGGGTATAGTTTCCTTGACTTCATCGTCTTGTAACACCTATATTTTGGATAATGTTGGTGTGAGTACATTTGTATAAAGGTTTGTAAGCCTTCGGGCTAAATAGTTTCGTTTGTGAAAGTTTGTTTGAAAGTCAGTGGAAATCTTTGAACTTCAAGTGTGGATTTGTTAAACTTTATGAAAGTATATTTCGAAAAATTTTCTAAAGGTGTTTTATAACGTCTTCCAATTGTGTCCCGAGCGTGGGGCCAAGTAGGACCACGGGTCTGGGGCGCGACATAAAATTTATTGAAAAATAAGGGATTTTTATTTTTTTTAATGGAAATGCCGATCCGGTTCCGGTCCGGTTCCGGTTCGCCATATATGTGACCCTGAACCGGCCCGCGCTTACCACGGTTCCGGTTTACTCCCCGGTTTGCTCCGGTTCCGTGCTTTTCCGGTCCGGATCCGGTCCGGTTTGGCCATCCCTAGTAAGTGGGGAACCACTATCGATCCTCTTTGAAAAAAAAAATGGAAAAAAAAAATTAGCTTCCTCCAAAATCTTGTGTTTTGATATTGAGTTTGTGATTTCATGTTGTGTGATTAAATCGATCTAAAACTACCAAAAATATTGTTATCTTTCACTCATTTCATTTCTCAAAATAATTCTCATTTTGTATCTAGTGTGTCCAAAATAAATATTTATTATATTTGAATATTTTCTTGCCCTTATTTTACATATTATTATATACTTACAAATTAAAAAAAATTGAATGAATATAAATAATTTCTTTTAACATTTTCAAACTCATCATATATATAAAAAAAATCAAACTGTCATTTAATAAAAAAAATTAACATTCATTCCAAGATAAAAGAATATCTTTTTGTAGATTTCTTTTATTTTTAACTTTCTTATGAGCTCTCTTTCATTTGTAACTTGCTTATGAGTATAAAAACTATTCTCCATATATCATAGATAATTTGTATAAAAAATAGCTATTTTCAGAATGTTTTTTTAAATAAAATTTTAACATTCATTTAGAGACGGAGGGAATAACATTTTTTTTATATGCTAAAATTTTATTAAATTACAAAAACTTAAATTTTACTAAAAAAGCCTCCTGAAATGACTACTTTTTAAAATAAATATAGTTTTTTTTTTTAAAAATAAATTATTTTAAGACTATAATTTTCTTATATGAACTGGATGTAGCAAAGGGAAGTGATGATATTGCTGATCTCCTAAATTTGAACAAAAATAAAAATAAAATAAAATAAACCAATAGGCCACAACTTAAACGTTTAAGTAATCCTCTAATTATATTTATAATTACACTTCTAAATTTTTGAAGGAGGTGACGCTACTCCTGACTGACTGCGCCTTCCGGTTCATTGATTTTAGCTCTCATTTTGTAACAACCTGGACCTTACTCATACATACTCCCTAGCATACTTTTTGGTGGCCTCATGGAAATTTCACCAAAGGGTATTTTCGTCATTAAGTCTCACAAAGGAAAAGTCGGCTTATATATACTCCATCCGTCTCATTTTAAGAGTCAAAAAAATAGGATGACACGTGAATTAAGGAAATAATCTTTTTATTATAAAATATAGATAGTGGGTAGAGTGTTGTGAGTATAAAAAGTGGGTATGAGAGAGAAAATAAGGTAGAAAATAGTTAGTGTATACTCCCTCCGTCCCGTTTCAAATTGCAAAGTTAAGGTTGTGCACGGGGATTAAGGAAAAAGTGAAAAAGGTGATGTGTTGTGAGTGTAGATAGTTAGGTAGGAGAGAAAAAGTGGGGTAGAGAATAGTAAGTGAGTTAGATGATGTGAGTATGGCTAATGGGTCCCACCAATTAAAAACATTTCTTTTTTTGGATTTTGCAATCCTTAATGGGACACCTTAAATGACATTTTTTGCAATTTGAAATGGGACAGATGGAGTAATTGTTGTGAGTATAATATGTGGGCATAATAAATAAAAAAGTATAAAAAAATTTCTTTTTATATGAATTTTTTATTTTTAAGTCGTAACACCCATTTAAATAAAAAATTATTTTTAAAATGGGACGGAGGAGGAAGTATATATTGATTGGCAGTACATAGGACACAGGCGTGAACTACTAGGTGGTTCCTACCTATTTGTCGGTTCTGTTGTGGACCCCACACGCATGTTTGTAAAAGCCATGGTGGCAGTTCTAGTGAACGGTGTAGGTTAAAATGGGGCCCACGAGGAGAGTCAAACGGTATAGAAAGGGGGTTGTTTTGAATATGGGTGGTACACTTGCTCTGGCGCTTATTAGACGTCAAAACACGTAACTTTAAATTTTTAATACTACCCCTGCATTATCATGGTCAAAATAATTATTGTTTGTTAGATCAAATTTAAATTTAAATTTAAATTATTTATTCTTTTTAACTTAAAAGTATTTCAAATCAATTTTAGTTTGGTTTTACTAAATATATTTATTTTATTAATTATTTATTATTAAACATGAATGTATGGTAAAAACACATTATTTAAGTGTGAATATAAAAAAATAAGACATAGTGAATAAAAGAAAAGTAAATTAGACATTTTAAAAAAGTGAAACTGACATAAAAAGGGGGTCAAACCTCAAGCCTTCTAATTCTATCAACAAATGTAAATTTTCGCTTTAACACAAAATTTAAAGATACTCCCTCGGTCCTAGTTTAACTTTTTACTTTCCTTTTTGGTATATCCTAGTTTCATGTTTTTAATTGATTTATTCTTTAAATAGTAAATGATGAATAGTGTTTGGGACATTTTTGTCCTCATAAAATTCATATATTGCAAAAATCTCATCACTTACACATCTACTTTTCACCCACTTGCTTTATGAATGGACAATTATATCCTCCACCTACTACTATTTTTGACTCAGGTTTGCCTTAATTTTTTAATAAACGTGTAAAGTCAAACTAAGAAACTTAAACCAGGGCGGAGGGAGTAGTATATACTTCCTTGACCCTTTATAATAAAATGATCCATATAATTTTAACAACAAGAATTAAGAAAAAATATTTTAAAATTAGATATTGAGAAAAATAAGGTGAAATATAATAAGTAAAAAGTTGTTGTGAATATAACAAATCAAAATAAAGAAGCAATTTAAAATTTTATTCTAAAACCAAAAAATTTCAATGAGACACCTAAATGACAAAAAGGATCATTTGTTATGGGACGGAGGGAGTATACATTAAAGAGTATTGTGGTAGAAAAAAAATTGTGAGTATGATGATTTGAGAGTGATACACGCAATTTGATTGTGTGAGTATGACAAGTGGGGTAGAATAACAAAAAAAAAAAAAAAAAAAAAAAAAAACTGAAACGTGAATACTTAGAAAGTAAGTCTTACCAATCAAACACAAAAAAATTGGTGCAAGTTGCTATGGACCAAAAGGAGTAGAACTCTACCAATTTACTTTCCATGTGCAATAACAAACTACTCATTTTATCATTTTAAGTATGAGTAAACTGCTAAAAAGACCGCGTACTAACAACGTTTTACATATTTACCTGCGTACTAACTAAACAAGCAATCTAATCTGCGTATCATATACAAAATAACTGAAATAACCAAAATTGTTAAAAAAAAGTTAGCAAAATTTAATGAGGGTTGATTTTTTAACGGATATTATTATCATAATTTTTAAATTGCCCCACAACTACAAACATATTTTTTTTGAACAATTAACTATTAATACAAATAATTACTATTTGGATGTTTCTTTCATTTACATTTTATTTTAGAACGACTGCAATTAAACTCTCATCAAACAATAAGCAAAACAAATTTTAGTGATGTGTGAAAAATTATTTTGAGTAAAGTCCATTTTTTTTTGAAGGGGCATAAAAAAGTCACAAAATTCTGCTCACAAAATCCTAGGTGTAATGATTTTATTGGTGCTTTTAATTAGATTGTGGCGGGTCCATTATCGATATAACCAATAAAATATCGTCACCTCATTTTTGTGAACAAAATTTTGTGAACTTATTTTGTGCCCCTAGCAATCTATTTCAAAACAGTAAAACGACAGCAGCTATTTTGTGGCCCCACTCAGGGGCAGATTAATGTTAAAAGGTGTGGGGGTTAGTGACATCAGGTGGGAGGGGGGGGAGCTAGTGACATAAGCTGTTAACTCTTTCTTATAGTAATGCTTTCTTTTGTGTGTTTAATTGGTATGTGTCGATGGGAAATAATAAAGATACAAAAAATGGCTACAAAATGTAGCTTACAAAATGAGTTGTTATGATTGTATTGATATTTTTAATTAGAGTGTGCCGGATCTACTATCGATGTAGCCAATAAAATATAGCCACCACATCATGTATCATTCATTTTGTAACCTTCTTTTGTAAGCATAGCATTGCCCCGTCTCAATTATCTAAAATATCAATTTTTCTTTTTATTATTTACCTATATTCACACTTGTAAATTATGAGTCTCACTCTCAAATATCATACTCACAACTCTTTTCTTATTCACAATACTTTTAAATATATACTCCCTCCGTTTCATATAAATTGAGACAAAAAAAATGACACAATAATTAAAAGAAAGTAGTGAATGTGTGGTGGAAAATGAAGAGAGAGAATGAGTAGGGTAAATAGTAGTGTTGGTTGGATAAAATGAGTGGTGGAAAATGAAGAGAGAGAATTAGTGGGGTTAAATGGGTGGGGTTGAGTGAATATAAAATATTAAAAAGTTTGTCATTTTGGGCAGTCTTAACTGAGGTGAAACGGACGAAAAGGGAAATAAGTCTCAATTCACATGAAACGGAGGGAGTATAAGTATATACTCCCTCCGTCCCATCTCACTTGAGACTTATTTCCATTTTGGTCCGTCTCACTTCACTTGAGACTCCCCAAAATGATAATTTTTTTATAATTTTATATTCAATCTACTCGACCCACTCATTCTCTCTCTTCATTTCCTACCACACAATTCATTCAACCAACCTACTATTAACCCCACTCATTGTCTCTTTTCATTTTCTACCATACATTTTCCTTATTTTATTTTTTTTCATTAGTTATTGTACCTACCTCTTAGGTCTCAAGTGATGTGAGACGAGAGAGTATATTTTTTTTTGAATTTTCGTGTCAGATAAAAATGATGCAATTATCTAAAAGTGATAGTACTGATTTTTCACGTGTTGTGCATTTGTTTTGCTATGCTAAGAGTGTTGGGGATGTCTGAATCCCTACATTTTCAAGTGTGTTTGGCACTCTGTTGTTCGTTCGTTTGTTTGTGATGTGATTAGGTTTTCATATGGAAATTTTGGTTCTACTTCTGTCTTATTTTACGCAATGATTCTTTCCCTGATAAAAAAAGAACAAGAATAGGCTTCTCCTATTCTTTACTCTTTAACTCTCTAACGTAATCCTTTCGTTTCATAACAATATGTATAAATTGGAGTTTGTGTGAGAATTAAGCGGTAAATAATAGTGGTCAGTGTGTAATTATTGTGAATGTGAAAAAATAAAATAGGAGAGAGAAAGTGCGGTGGTAGAGAATAGTAGTTGATAGCTGCTCTGAGTATGACAAATGAGTCTCATTAAATAAAATTTTCATTTAAATAAAGTGTGACTTATCAACAAGACACTAAAAAGGAAAATTTGTGCACATTGTTATGGAACAAATGGGAAATTTCTCTCCCATAAAAAAAAACAATGAAATATTGCAATTTCATAACAACAATAGTACTCAATCTGTTTCATAATACATGTCGAGATCAATTGTCAAATTTTAAAGAAAATACGTTTTACTTATTTATAATACTTGCTTGCATTATAATAAAATTGTACTAAATTATATTTTATTTAAAAATTAAATTTATAATTTAGTACAAATTAAAAAGAAAAATATAACATTAATCGGAAGGAGTAAACGTAAAAGTAAAAGTATTCTCATTGTTTATTTTTTTGAAGCAAACAAAAAGATTTTATTAATAAACATAAACATACAAAGTTTGGAGTTGACAATCCACATGAAACGGATGCTCAACCCAAGTGGTAGGACTTCCGTTAAAAGAAGACCTACAAACAACATCGGCTATAACATTTGCCGTTTGATGATCCAAATTTATAGAGAAAAAAGAATTTGCATTAAGTATGTCCCTATATCCATGAAGAAGGTTGTCTGACATAGAAGATCCATGTGAATATGAGAGCACTCCATCAAAAACAACCTCTGAATCCACCGCAACGTTTATCTTCACATGCTCCAAATTCATGGCGGATATTTGATTGAGATGAGCGAAAGAAACAACAAATATAACACACAAATAACACAATGCCCTCAACAAAGGAGGGAGATCATAGGCCCTCAACAATGGAGGGGAAACAAAGGCTTCCACATAAGGGAAGAAAACCAAATTTAAAACTAAGAAAAAATACATCTTTATTATGAAAAAGTAATAAATCATTCCTAAATTAAACATTAATCATTTAATATTAAATGATTAATGTTTAATTTAGGAGATTTAAAAGTATTCTCATTGTTAACATGTGCTTTATTTATTCAAGTTGGTACGTCACATTCTTATTAGTGAGTAATTGAGTTGAACGGTTGATGTTTATTTCCAGATTATTAAAGCTAGTCCATTAAACTTTTAATGGAAAAAACAAAACCCAACCATTTATGTCTCCAAATCATTACATTACAATCTCCAATAAACAACATACCAATGATAATATTTGTGATATTTTAAGCTACCTCTTTTATTTTTTTAATTTAGTGGTCCATTCCAACCTCTCTAAATTAGGTAATTTCACGGGTTAACCCAATAATTCATTTTTTCCCCTTTTGTACCGTGTTTAAATTTCACATGTAAAATTTCGCTCTTTTCTGAAACAAATGCAACTACAAACACGTGACCTACACATGGGAGGAAGTACCACATGCCTTTATACGAATAAAAGGTCTCCAAGCGTCCATAGTGTGTTACTACTAGGGATGGCAATTTGACCGAACCCGAAAGCGATCCGCCCCGAAAAAGTAGGGTTCGGGTTGTAATTTTCATGACCCGAGCGGGTTAGGGTCGGGTGCGGGTTTTGATATTGGCCCGCCGTGATCCGACCCGACCCGCACTCTTATGTACAAAGTCAAGATATTATGTTAGTTAATCATATCATATGTTGTGCAATTTATTTTTATAGTTGTTTTTTAGTGAGGTTTGATGATTTTAAACTAATTTCTATAACTAATTAAAATTTAAGCTTACATTACATCATTCTTAACTCTCGTTTTGTATCTTATTCAATATTCATTTCATTGAATGTTATATTCATTGAGGCACATAGTTAACAAAGTTCTGTAGTGTATTCACTTCCTTCGGCTTCTTTATTCGTTTGATATTTTCATTCTTCCGAATTTTCTTTTTTAAACAGAGTGTAAACCATAATTTGAATCGTGATATGAACCTCGGTGTGAATGGTGGTTTAAACCACGATCTAAACCATATTCTAGACAACGGTCTAAACCGCTGTCTGGACCACATTACTGAACCGCGGTCTGAACCAAACCATGGCGGTTTGGTTTGGTTCGGTTTGAAATTTTTCGTGGTTCGGTTCGGTTTGGAATTTTCCCAAACCGATGACTAGTGGTTTGGTCTCTAAAACGGGCGAGACCGAACCAAACCAAACCGAACCATTTACACCCCTACCTATAGCGCGCCACGTGTTTTGTTAAAAAAAAAAAAAAATCCTCCAATAACTTTAAAATGCTATATCTTGAGATTTATAAGTCGAAAAAAATATCTAAAAATATCGGTGTGTTCGTCTCGACGAGACAAATAAAACTAGATAGGTCATGATATGGTTTTTTTTTTTTTTTTTTTTAAAAAAAACATAATTTTTAACACACAAAAAATTGGGCTGCTCGTCTCCTGAGATGCAACACTTTCTTATGAAGAAAGTAACAGTTTGGTCTTAAAAAAGTAACACTTTATTGTAAGATGTAACAGCAGTTTCGCAAAATAATATAAATAATTTTTGTGTTTAGAAAAAGTAATAATTGAATGTAACACACTGCATATATGATTGTAATATGTTATATAGATGAATGTAACAATTTATAGGTTAAATGTTAATTTTTTTTTAAAAAAAGAGTAAGAAATCATGAATATAAGCGGTTTTGTATTTCAATTGAATGTAAAACCCTAAAAAAGTGATACAATTGAGAAAAAAGGGTTACATTCATTTATTATAAAATATAACATTAGTTTAGTTGTCTACCTTATGTAGAGCCGTCAATTCGGGACCGTCCCGTCGGGACATCCTGTCCCGCTGTATATATGGGACGGGACGGGATAACATATTTTAATCCCGAAAAAATGCGGGACTATTCGGGACAATCATAAAGTCGAAACAGATGAAAGGGAAGTTTGACAAGTATTGGGCTGAGTATAGTGTAGTGCTTGCATTTGGGGCTATTCTTGATCCATGAATGAAGCTTGGGATATTGGATTACTTTTATTCTAAGGTTGACAATCATAAAGTCGAAACAGAAGAGAAGATCTTACTTGTAAAGGGACAGTTATACAGGCTTTTTGAGGAATATTCTAAGGATTCCATGAATTGTGATCACATGACTGGCTCTTCACAAGCACCCTCTTTTGTCACATTTTCATCAACCGAAAAGAAAGGAATATTTAACAGACGAAAACGGATATTTGATGTAAGTATTTATTTATTTCTACTTTCTTTTTGTGTCTTTTTTTTTTTTTTACTTGATTTATATCATGTTTCATCTATATTTTATTTTATGTTAGGAATGCATGGAATATGAGAGTAAAACTGTAATTATTGCTGAAAAATCTCAATTGGATCTCTATTTGGAGGAGCCAAAACTTGAGTTTGCATTTTATGAAGATTTGGATGTCTTGGAATATTGGAAATCCCAAAAAAACAGATACCCAATTCTTGCTCGTTTGGCATGTGATGTTTTAGCTATTCCCATTACCACCGTTGCTTCGGAGTCATCATTTTCTATTGGCGCTCGTGTGCTCACCAAATATAGAAGTTGCATACATCCTAAGAAAGTGCAATCTCTTATTTGTGCTCGTGGTTACATGGCTACGGTAACTATATTTTTAAACTCTTTTGAATATATCGATCTACTGTTACTTTTTATATTAACATTTGTATTTTACTTTAAATGTAAATACTTGTGAAGAAGATGAAGCAAATAAGATTATTAAAGCTTCTTTATCAAGTGAAGGGTCCAATGTACAAGTTATTGATGATTTATAGGTTTGTTTTCACTTTTTCTTATTGGCATTGGTTTAACTAGTTTAATGCTTTTACATTTAATTTACTACAACTTCCTGAACCTTATTTCTTCTTCCATGTTTCAAGTATGTCCTGGAGAGTGGAGAGTGGAGACTGGAGTACTGTGTTGAGACTTAGGAGGAGGAGCTGGAAGCCTACCTGGGAATGGAAACCTGTTCTGGCAACATCATTTGTGATTGTGGAGTTGCTGCTGCTTTTTTTTTTTTTTTTTTTTTTTTTAACAAACTTGCTGCCAACATCATTTGTGGAAACCTGTTCTGGCAACATCATTTGTTGGAGGCCTGTGTGTTGAGACTTAGTAATGTCCAAGTATTTTTATGATGCTTATCAGCTTATGTAATGTCTAAGTAATTGGATTTGCGTTTTTTGTTATAAACATTGAATTATGTTATTTGCGTCAACCAATCCTGTATTTGTCCCGTATTGTCCCGCGTCCCGAAGTGATTTGGGATGGGACGGGGAATTTCTGTCCCGCGTAAAATTAGTCCCGTCCCGTATAGATAGCGGGACACCATAGTTTTGTCCCGTTATCCCGAATTGACGGCTCTAATCTTATGTTACCTTTAATCAATTTCAGCAAAATTGTGGTACATTTTTGAAAAAAAAAAGTGTTACATATGAGAAAAAAGTGTTACATTTCTTTACAAAAAGTGTTACTTTTGCTGGAGAGCAAAAAATAGCCGGGAAAAAAAAGTTGGAAGGCAAAAAAAAAACGGCTTGGCTGCCTGTGAGCCGTCTCACGCCGTGAGACGGTCTCACGCCGTGAGACGGTCTCACAGGAGACCGCCCAAATAAATAAATATCTAAATTTTATTTTAAGAGATATTTAAAAATCTCTACTATTTATATAATTTAGTGGCAAAGATTCGTACATATAATCATGTAATTCTCTTTCTAAACATTTAGTTTTACAAGTACAAAGAGATTAGTAAAAAAAAATTTGGTAAAAAAATATTTAAGAACAAAGTTATTTTCAAAAAAGACATTCATATAAGAAAGAGCGAGTAGTAGCTACTTATAAATTTTGAAGCAAAGGTAGTTTTTTTTTTGTTTTTTTGTTTTTGTTTTTGACGATGTCCATGCCATAAGGAGGCGATGAGAGAAGAAAGAGCGAGTAGTAGCTACTTATACATTTTGAAGCGAAGGTAGTATTTTTTTTTTTTTGACGATGTCCACGCCATAAGGAGGCGAGGAGAGGGATCAAACCCTAGCGCTCACCGAGGGTGAGGCTTGGCTTTACCACTGAGCCACTCCTTTGGGGACATCGAAGGTAGTATTTAATAAGTCAAACTTTTAGTTATCAATGCTTTACTTGTTGATATTGGAAAAGGGGAAATAATAAAGTTACAAAAAATGGCTACAAAATGTGGCTTACAAAATGAGGTGTCATAATTGTATTGGTATTTTTAATATGAGTGTGCCGGGTCCACTATCGATGTGGCCAATAAAATATCGCCACCACACCTTGTATCCTTCATTTTGTAAACTTCTTTTGTAAGCCTAGCATTGCCCTTGGAAAAAACTGAATTGAAAAGGAAACTGAGATTAGATTGAATATGGTGTAGAATAAGCTAAATGATCCGTTTATGAAAGGGCTTTGGACTCTAGGCCCCCCAGTACCAACTTATATTCTTAATAAGGACCCAAAAGATCAGTAATACCAGAGACACCCCTCGCTTACAAAAAGACTGATCTGCACTCTTATAACTAACATATAAGAGCAACTTTTCACTTTTTTCAACATTTAAGAAAAAAATATAATATTATTCGGTCAAATCCCGGTCAAACACTTATAACTGACATATAAGACCAATAATTTACATATAAGATTTATTTATTTTTTCACTTTTTTCAACATTCAAGAAAAAATAATAATATTATAAGGTCAAATCCTGGTCAAACACTTATACCTGACATATAAGACCAATAATTTACATATAAGAGTAAACATTTTTCACTTTTTTCAACATTTAAGAAAAAAATATAATATTATTCGATCAAATCTCGGTCAAACACTTATAACTAACATATAAAACCAATAACTAACATATAAAAGTCATTTTTTTTTCACTTTTTTCAACTTTTAAGAAAAAAAATTAATATTATTTGGTCAAATTCCGGTCAAACACTTATAACTGACATATAAGACCAATAATTTACATATAAAAGACATTTTTTTTCTTCACTTTTTTCAACATTTAAGAAAAAAATATACTCCATCCGTTCCAGATAAGTTGCAACAATTTGACTTTTTATGGTCAACATACATTAACTTTGACCAAGCATTGGTATCAAACTAATGATCACAATGAAATTTTAAAAACTGTTATTGATAAATCACTTAATGATTTGTCAATAACATTTTTTAGAATTTCATTACAATGATTATATCGACATCAATGTTTGGTCAAAGTTCAATTATGTTGACAAAAAAAGGTCAAATTGTTGCAACTTACCTGGAACAGAGGGAGTATAATATTATTCGGTCAAATCCCGGTCAAACACTTATAACTGACATATAAGACCAATAATTTACATATAAGAGTCAAATGTTTTTCACTTTTTTCAACATTTAAGAAAAAAATATAATATTATTCGGTCAAATCCCGGTCAACCTCTTATAACTGACATATAAGACCAATAATTAACATATAAGAGTAAAAGTTTTTTCACTTTTTTCAACATTTAAGAAAAAAATATAATATTATTCGGTCAAATCCCGGTCAAACACTTATAACTGACATATAATACCAATAATTTACATATATGAGTTTTTCAACTTTAAGAATAAATAAATAATATTATTTGGTCAAATCCCGGTCAAACTCTTAAAAATGACATATAAGACCAATAATTAACATATAAGAGAGAAAAAAAAAATCACTTTTTTCAACTTTTAAGAAAAAAATATAATATTATTCGGTCAAATCCCGGTCAGCCTCTTATAACTGACTTATAAAACCAATAACTAACATATAAGAGTCAATTTTTCCACTTTTTTCAACTTTTAAGAAATAATATAATATTATTCGGTCAAATCCCGGTCAAACTCTTATAACTGACATATAAGACTAATAATTAACATATAAGAGTCTTTTTTTTTTTTTCACTTTTTTAAACTTTTAAGTTAAAAAATAATAATATTATTCGATCAAATCTCGCTCAAACTCTTATAACTGACATATGAAACCAATAATTAACATATAAGAGTCCCCTTTTCTTTTTGCAATCCAGGTTGCAGCCATGGCGGAATTTTCCTCTTGCTAGATTTTAAACAAATATGAGCCTTTGCTGCTATTCACACCCATCAAAATTCTCCAAACTGCCATCTCTCACAGATCTGACCCGTATCTTGGTGGGGCAACTCAGATGAGAAGGTTGCAGCCATGGCAGATTCATACTATTCTTTGCCCCATCCCAACAGATCTGAGCCTCTCTTCTCTAATACGTTTAACATTTGTGTGTGTTCAATTTAATTTTTTCTAATTGTCCAAATCTTTAATTTGCACTGAATTTGGGTTTAATTTGCATTGAATTTGGGTTTAATTAAAACCAAAATTAACACATAGATCTGAGGTAGGAGGGACTAGCGAGAGAGAGAGAGAGAGAAAGTTTTAGTAAGAGAAACCAAGTAGGCACGACGACGGAGGAGGCGAAGGGGCCGGAATCTGCAGATCAAGACCGCCGGAGGCTGAGATGGTTAACCTGAAAAAGAGCGAGAGGGAGGGTGCCGATGATAACTTCACCGGCTACAGATCAGATGAATCAGAGAGATGAACGGAGAAATCGATTGCCGGTGCCGGAATCCAAATCGGCGCTTCATCTCAAATTAGGGCTACAACGTATGAGCAACGCAGAAAGAGGGAGATGCGTGAGTGTGTTTGACGAACGGACGATGGGGGGGCTTTGGCAGTGGGAGGCGCCGTTTCCGCTAACAGTCGCCGGCAGGTTAGAGAGAGAGAGAGAAAGAGAGAATGGTTGAGAGAGAAGTTGCCAGAGAAGAGGTAGGAGACTTAGAGAGAGAGAGAGAGAGAGAGAGAGAGAGAGAGAGAGAGAGAGTTGGCTGGAGAGAAAATGTGTGGGTGGGAGTGGGTATCGTGAATGTGAAGGAGGGGGTGTTTGTTTGACTGGTCAAATGGGAGTGAGGGGTGTCTGGGGAATTAAGATATGTTAAGAACTCTTTATCCGGAAATTAGAATAAGCATCTCCTTAAAATGGAATAACATTTGGGTGGGAAGGGCTCTAGAGGAAAAATCCCTTTATGAAAAATGATTAGCACTAACTAGTGCACGAAACTTAACCTTCCCTCGGTTATCTTAGCCACTAAAATTGGATTTGTATATAATCTAGATGAGTACAAAACTTTTTTATAACTCATTTATCTCAGAATAAATGTCATAGTTAATAGAGTCGCTCTTGTGTAAAACCTGTTTTTCACTAAGGAATGGAAAAACATGTTTTAGGTAAATGCCTCCTCTAGTATCATTATGTGCCTCTTTCAGTGATAAAAAATGTCTGCTTTTATATTAAACTTATAAAACATTCAACCGGCACTTATAAATATTCAAACAAACACTTTTAATAGTAATGTTAAGAATGCATGTTCTAGTATTACAAATTGTCTTCTCAAGTAATGAAAAATACCTCTTACATTGTCAACATATGTTTGGTGAGTTTTTACAAGTTCCAAAAAAAATGTCTTCTCTAGTGTTAAAAAGTGTCTGCTGTAGTAATAGAAAATGCTTCTTACAGTGTCGAAAAGTGTATGCTGTGTTTTTATAAGTTTCAGTTAATTTCAAAAATGCCACCGCGCTTTGTAATAACGTTTTGCTTATTTACAAAAATGTCACTCCGCATACGGAAAACACGTTTTACGCTCAGACGAGTGTAAAACACGTTTTTCCTGAGATTTTCACTAGTTAATAAGTCAATGTTTTTAAGCTTTTTGTTGTGTTTCACTGATTGCCCCATATATGGGTAGAGTGACACCTCTTATGGCATTATAACGCTTGTGCCTATTAAAATGAGTAGTATAGGAAGATCAACAAACTTCATACCCTATTTTTTAGTAAAACGACATTTATTTTGTGACAAACGAAAAATGAAAAGTAGGACACTACAGAGGGAGTACTAAGTACTAACCGGGTCTCATGTGAAAAACCGTGAACCGGCGGTTCTAAACCGCCAAGACCGAACCAGAACCAAAACCTGAATCGGAAACGTAAGAACCGTGCGAGGAACAGCCAAAGGTATCGTCAGAAACCGTTTGATTCGGTCAGATTTCTGACGGTTTTGTCAGAAGTAGCCGTTATAGCCCGTTACTAACGAGAAGTTGACTAGAAAATAACTGTTTTGACTGAGTTTTTAGTCAAATTCAATGAACGAAGAAATAAAAAAAAATTGTTATCCTATACCTCAAATATAAATACCACCTCCCTCCCGTCACAATATTTTTTTATTTTTATTTTTTGCATAAAACTCCATTATCTCTCTCTTAACTTTCTCTAACAAATTTTGCTAATTTCTTTCATTCTTAAGCTCAAATAATAATCCAACTTTCTTACCTCCGTCGAATATTCATATTTCCAACCAACATCTTCATTTCTCTCTATTTTCAGATTTCATATGAGTAATTTCCTTAAAAATTTGACAAGCAAGAAAAGTAGTGTTAGTAAGGGTAAAGATATTAGGGATGGATCAATATCATCATCCCTAAGCACCACCACCACCAGCGCCGCCGCCACCACCACCATTTGTTGATACCGAAGGTCTCTATGTTTTTGATATAACCTTTTAGATAAAGTTGATTTATAATATTAAGCAATCAATAGCCATTTTAGTTTAGTCTACTTTATTTAGTTTAGTCTACTTTATTTGCTAGTTTACTTCATTTGTTTTATATAGTTTCTTGCTATTAAGTTTTAAAATTGTTGAGTATATAAAAGAAAAGAGGGACATAATTCTTTAATTTTTAAACATTTTTTCTATAACTTTTTAATTTCAGGTATAAAATAATTATAAAATTGTTTTTACTATGAAAAAAAAAAACGTGAACCACCCGAAACTGTAACCAAAACCGTAAACCTTCGTAACACAGACCGATTAAGGTTCAATGGTTCTACCGGAACCAACGGTTTTGAACCAAAACCGAAATCAAAACCAAAGCCAAAACCAAAATTAAAACCGTGTTTGGTCATCCCTAGACATGAGATCTTAGCTGAATATGCCTCGCATGGAGTTAGCCGGGATTAACGCACCATCGCAGGTCTTCTTTTGCGTGATGACATAACATTACATGTACGCTTGCATCTCTGCAAATCACCATCCATTTCCATTTTTTCAATTACTCGTATTAAAAACTGGAGTACAATTTATTAAAAGGTCAACATTCCACTTTCATATTTGAAATCACTTCATTTTTAGCACCGAAAGCCTTTCTTTGAGTAGCAAATAATTACACTACTTTACAATTCAACTTTCAATTCAGCTATGTTTAATTGTTTCTTACTGTTAGAATACACGCACGTGTATGTATGTATATGCCGTGTACATAGTCTTCTAGTATATAGCATCTTGTGAATATTAATAGATATATTGTTACTATAGATAGGGTCTAGAATAATGGGATTGTGCTTATCAAATCATAGTCCATAATTATCTTTTGTAAATATTCTATTTAAACAAAGGTAATGATCAATGAGATTTCAAGGGAAAATATCATCTTCTATTATGGTATCACGAGAGGTCTAGGGCTATTTCTTCCGCTGCGCCTCCCCCGTGACATCGGCTTTGTTATTTCTCCTTCTTTCTTTCTTTCCTCTGCTCATTGATTCTTCTCCTTCCGTCCCAAACCATGTCTAAATCTTCTCTTCATCCGGCACTTGCAGTCACGAACATCAAGAATAACATCTCCGTTACTCTTGAACTCGAGAACGTGCAATATGCAACATGGGCTGAAGTCTTCAAGGTACATGCTCGCTCACTTCAGGTTCTTCACCACATCGTTACTCCGGCCGAAGGAAAGCTGCCGGAGCCATCGACTGCAGAAGAGTTGACGTTGCACTCCACGCTGGACGCAAAGGTTCTTGGTTGGATCTATGGGACAATATCTCCGGATCTACTCAACACCATCATCGAACCGGATCAGACAGCTATGGCGGCATGGAATACCTTGAAGGACATCTTTGAGGACAATAAGAATTCACGCACGGTTAGTCTTGAGCCGGAATTCACTTCTACTACGATGGAGAATTATCCGTCGGCATCCGCCTACTGTCAACAATTGAAACGGATTTCTGACCAACTCAAGAATGTTGGGTCGCCAGTAGGTAATGATCGGCTGGTCTTACAAATGGTAGCAGGGTTAACTTAAGCGTATAACGGTGTGGCGACTCTTCTTCGTCAACGTGATCCTCTTCCCAAATTCCATCAAGCTCGGTCAATGCTCATTCTTGAGGAAACAGGGCTGCAGAAAAAGACTCAGATGGCGTCTGCTATGGTTGCTCGGGAGGCTACCACACCCTTCTTGGTGAATCCTCATCCCCCACCTACTGGTCAGCCTACGGGTGGACAGAAAAATCGCAACAATGGTAAGAAAGGTTCCGGATCTGGCAAAGGCAATGGAAAGGGGGGTAATCACTCGGTGGCACTGCAACTGGTGCGAATGGAGGTTCGATTGGGTTCCAAAATCAGTGGTACGGGGGTATGCCGCAGGGTCACGGCGGCAACGTTCATTCTGAATAGACGGCTTGGGGAGGGCCTTGGAATTGGCCTTGGGCTACACCCCCTTGTCCATATCATTCTACTCCTATGCCATGGCCCAAGTCCCAGCCTATTCACTTCGGCCGCAACCAACAACCTGGTGTACTTGGAACTCGGCCCAAACAAGCTTATGCTGCTAGTCATTCTGAACCCACTGATATTGATACTGCGATGTACACAATGGGTATGACTCCCCCGAATACGATCATGGATACTGGAGCCACATCGCATATGACCTCGAATTCAGGTACTCTCACACCCTATTTTCATTTGAGCAGTAATCATGGCATTATTCTAGGGAATGGTCATTCAATTCCAGTTCAGGGTTATGGTCATACTAATTTCACCCCATCTCATCCAAATCTCATTCTAAAAAATGTCCTTCATGCTCCACAACTGATTAAAAATTTAGTGTCTGTTCGTAAATTCACTAGAGATAATTCGGTTTCCGTCGAGTTTGACCCTTTTGTTTTTTCTGTGAAGGACTTCCAGACGGGACGACATATCATGAGATGTGATAGTCAGGGCAATTTGTATCCAGTCACCGACCCAAATTCCAGTTCAGCCACTCGTCAGTCCGCTTTTTCTGCTTTGTCTCCAGTTCTATGGCACGAACGTCTTGGTCATCCAGGCATTCCAGTTATGGACACCCTTAGGAAGAATAGATTCATTTCTTGTAGTAGGAATAAGTTATCTCATGTTTGTCAAGCTTGTTCGCTAGGAAAACATGTAAAACTTCCTTTTTCTAAATCAAATTCTAGTACTTGTTTACCGTTTGATATTATTCATAGTGACTTATGGACTTCGCCGGTATTAAGTTCTTCGGGACACCGCTACTATCTATTTTTCTTGGACGATTTCTCTCGTTTTTTGTGGGTTTTTCCTGTGGCTCACAAATCAGATGTGTACTCCACATTCTTGGCTTTTCGCACGTTTGTCAAAACTCAATTTGAACGTGACATTAAAACTTTCCAATGTGATAATAGCCGTGAGTTTGATAACAAACAATTTTGGTATTTTAGTAACAAATATGGACTTTCTATTCGCCTCTCTTGTCCATATACCTCTCCTCAAAATGGCAAATCCAAACGAAAAATCCGCACCATCAATAATATGGCTCGCACATTGTTAAATTATGCTTCTCTTCCACC
This sequence comes from Campanula takesimana, assembly GCA_026119855.1. Taxonomy (NCBI): domain Eukaryota; kingdom Viridiplantae; phylum Streptophyta; class Magnoliopsida; order Asterales; family Campanulaceae; genus Campanula; species Campanula takesimana. The sequence goes on from JAOWBW010000019.1 coordinate 1,857,774, forward strand.
AAAATTTTGGCATCATGCAGTTGAAATGGTTGCATATAATCTGAATATTCTTCCAAATTCTTCTCTGAATTTTCTCTCTCCTCTTCAAGTTCTATATCGTAAAGTTCCAGATTATTCTCATCTCCGTGTGTTTGGGTGTTTGTGTTATCCGTTGATTCCTTCCACTACAATCAACAAACTCCAACCCCGTTCCTCCCCTTGTGTTTTCTTAGGGTATCCGAAAAATCATAGGGGATACAAGTGTTATGACATGCTCTCTCAGAAAATCATCATTTGTCATCATGTAATATTCAATGAACATCGTTTCCGTTCAGTTATGTTCACCACGATTCTACCACATCTTATGAGTTTCTTGATGATGGGCTCTCTCCCTATATTCTGGAACATATTGGTCCGCCTACCACCTATGCACCGGCCAGTTCGTCTTCTTTGGGTCCTGATCTCACTGGGACGACCCCTTTTCCTTCAGATCCTTCGGCTGCTGGATCCCCCCTCGGCCCACTGCCGTGGCTCCTCAGGCCGACCCGCCTTCGTTGGCTCCATGCCCTGTCACTCGCAGCAAAATGGGTATTTTAAAGCCCAAACGTCATTTTAATCTTCACTCCACCACTATTAAATCTCCTATACCTAAGCCACCCATTCTTGCTTTAAATGATCCTAATTGGAAAATGGCAATACATGATGAATATAATGCTCTTATTGAAAATAGGACGTGGGAGTTGGTGCCCCATCCCAATCATGCTAGTATCATTCGTTACATGTGGATTTTCACTCATAAGGACAGGGCCGATGGTACTTTTGAGTGACACAAGGCACGTCTTGTTGGTGACGGGAAAACCCAACGGGTTGGTATTGATTGTGGTGAGACGTTTAGCCCCGTGGTTAAACCTGCTACTATTCGCACTGTTTTGAGTATCTCGGTATCCAAAAAATGACCCATGCATCAACTTGACGTCAAGAACGCCTTTTTACATGGTGAACTTAAGGAAACAGTCTACATGCATCAACTGTTGGGGTTTCGAAGTAAACAGTTTCCAGACCATGTTTGCTTACTTAAGAAGTCTCTTTATGGACTTAAACAAGCACCTTGGGCTTGGTACAAGCGGTTTGCGGACTTTGTTCTATCCATGGGTTTTGTTCAAAGCAAGTGTGACCATTCTTTATTCATTTTCTGAGACGGCAACATCATGGCTTATTTGTTGGTTTATGTCGATGATATAATTTTAACCGCCTCTTCCGAGGAAGTTTGTACCAAAATTATCTCATCACTTAGTTCGGAGTTTGCTATGAAAGATTTGGGTTCCCTTAGTTCTTTCTTGGGTATTGCCGTGTCTCATCATCCGGTTCTATTTTCTTGTCTCAACGGAAATATGCCATGGACATCATTGAGAGGGCAGGGATGGCTTCCTGTAAACCTACTCCTACTCCGGTTGATACCAAATCCAAAATGAGTGCCCACACGAGTCCTCCCTATTCTGATCCCTCTCAATATCAGAGCTTAGCCGGCGCTCTTCAGTATTTGACTTTCACGAGGCCAGATATTACATATGCAGTCCAACAAATTTGCTTGTTTATGCATGATCCCCGGGACGAGCATATTAAGGCCCTTAAGCGGATAATTCAGTATATTCAGGGTACATGTCAGTATGGGCTACACATTTTTGGTTCTTCACATTCTTCTCTGGTTTCTTTCACCGATGCGGACTGGGCGGGTTGTCCGGATACGAGGCGATCTACATCCGGGTACTGTGTTTTCTTGGGTGATAACCTTATTGCATGGTCCGCTAAACGACAGGCAACCATCTCTCGTTCAAGTCCAGAGGCTGAGTATAGGGGGGTGGCCAATGTTGTGTCCGAGTCTTGTTGGCTTCGTAATTTATTGTTGGAACTCCATTGTCCAATTAACAAGGCTACCTTAGTTTATTGTGACAATGTCAGTGCCATCTATCTCTCGGGGAATCCAGTTCAGCACCAACGGACTAAACATATTGAACTCGACATTCATTTTGTTCGTGACAAGGTGGCTCGGGGAGAGGTTCGAGTTCAACACGTTCCGTCTCGTCATCAACTGGCCGACATCTTCACAAAGGGTCTTCGTTTGATTTTGTTTGAAGACTTTCGGAACAGTCTAAGTGTTCGGTTACCTCCCGCTTTGACTGCGGGGGAGTGTTAGAATACACGCACGTGTATGTATGTATATGCCGTGTACATAGTCTTTTAGTATATAGCATCTTGTGAATATTAATAGATATATTGTTACTATAGTTGTTACTATAAATAGGGTCTAGAATAATGGGATTGTGCTTATCAAATCCTAGTCCATAATTATATCTTGTAAATATTCTATTTAAACAAAGGTAATGATCAATGAGATTTCAAGGGAAAATATCATCTTCTATTACTTACCAACCTAATTAATTGCCCTTCTTTGAATAAATTAAATTTTAAAATGGTATAAGAAAATTAATTTCCAATAAACAAGTACATTATATAGTACATGTGTCATGTTTCTTGGTTTCTTCTGTAATGTTCTCTAAATCATGTTGACTTGAAAAAAATTATTTATAGGGCAACGTTGCAAGAAATGCTGATCTCAACAGTGTAGTGTAGTGGAAGAGTAGACCTACAAAGAGAGTCAAACCGAAGTGCATAGAAGGAGCTTTGTTGACTCACGTCGTTCGGTTCTCAATGTACAACTTTGCTGTTGTTGTGGTAGCTGCGAGCGGTGCTGATTTGTTTATAACGTTATTGTTTTGTTCAGAAGTCGTGAATGATTTGTGTACATTAATTTGTTTTGATTTTTGACAGATGAGATATTTTTATATTATGTGGTATGAGTGGTATAAGATTATTAAAATGGATGTCAACTGCATAAAATATGAGTAGAGAAATGTATGCTTGCTGCAACGCTATGGGATTAGGTCGGCCTGGTCGGTCCTCAGTCATTAGGTGTCCATAATGCCACTATTATAAGAAGGTTACTTGTTGCTTGTAGGTGTTGATTCAAATAAATTGCTGGTATTATATTTCACAATGTGTGACAAATAATGCACCATCAGTTATGTTGTGTTGACAATTATATACATATAAAAAATCAGTTTCAATAAAAGTTCTATGTGTCCTAAAGGAGTGACTCAATGGTAAAGCCAAGTCTCACCCTCGGTGAGCATTAGGATTCGATCCCTCTTCTTGCCTCCTTATGGCGAGAACATTGTTAAAATAAAAAAAATTATATATGCTTATTCAAATAATTTGATACTACATCCGTCATATTAAAATGAATGTTTAAAAGTTGTTCAAATTTAATTTGGTTGAATGTTTTTTTCTCGCTCAATCTCATTTATATTGACCATATTGAAGTTTTGAGTCAACACGTAAACTTTGAACGAACGTTAATATCAATCTAATAAAATTCTTATTGATAATTCGTAAATAGATTTATCAATAAAAAACAATAGAATCTTATTAAGATGTTTAAATTGACATTAATATTTGATCAAAAGTTCATTTTATATTTACAAAAAATAGTCAAATATAAGCATTATAAATGATCGACGTGAGTCAACAAAAGACAATTAAACAAAGTTCTTTTTTCGAGTTGACATATTTCATTAATTGTTTTCTCATGTCTAATTTCTCCTCGTACTTGAATGTCTTATGAGTGATTAAAGGGGGCATACATGTCGACTAATTTCCCCCAGATACAAACATTTATTAGAACCCAAGTCTTAGCCTTCACTTTCATTACTTCTAAACATTTCAAACTAAGGTTTTAAAAAACGCTAGGCGGTCGCCTAACGCCTAGGCAAGCGGACTAAACGGGGTCTTTTTAGAACACTATTTCAAACCCCACCATGCAATAATTGATTTCTTGAATAATACTCCCCTCGTCTCATAATATAGTTTTATTTTTTCTCTGTCAAAGAGGAGAAGGGACAAATTCAATTTTTTTTAATGATAGAAAGCCAAATTTTCAAAATTTATTTGTACTAATTTGAAATATTTTGAAAACAAAAGGGGACAATTGCGCCCTTAACCCAAAACATAACTCTGCCCCGGCAACGAGTCCCACGCGATTACCTTCATGAAACCCTGATTAAATATTTTTCTTCAAGAAACATTAGACAGACGGTATTTTTTCAATTTTTTCTAATAATTCTTGTAGGTCTAAATATTTTGAAACATCGGTTGTTAAGAAAAGAAAAATTATTATCATATACTCTCTCCGTCCCAGCATAATAAAGGAGTGGACACAATAATTAAGAAAAATAATATATACTCTGTATGTGATAGAAAATGAAGAGAGAGAGAATGAGTGGGGTAGTAGTGTTGGTTGAATAAATTGAGTGATGAAAAGTGAAGAGAGAATAAATGAGATTAAATGGTGCGGTATGGTGCATATAAATATACTCCATCCGTCCCAAAATGATCTTCACATTTGACTATTCAAACTTTTTAAGTATACGAACACTTGCTTCACTAGTCATGTTTTGTTTGTGCACTTTTGAGCCTAAATTGTAGAAATGTGAAGAACTTTTTGGGAAATGAAAAATGACAAATAAGAAAATCATTTTGATACGGAGGTAGTATTAAAATATTTCTATTTTGGGCCGTCTCATTTATAATGAGACAGGCTAAAAGGGAACGAAATCTTACCCCTGCTAGGCGAGAGGGAGTATTCCTTTTGTCGCAAATATGTTTGGCACTTTTCAATAGGGCAAATTGCAATTTGGTTCCTAACATTTACATAAGTTTGCAATGTTGCTCCCAACAGTTCAATTTCGTAATTTGGTATCCTAACATTTACATTATTTAGCAATGTGGCTACAAAACTAACACTCAGTTAAAGATCTAACCAAATAACACCCATGTGACTAGCACATGTCTATTAATTGGACAAAATGGTCATTCTCAAGAGGCAATGTGCCGGTCATGTGAGGTTTTCTTTTGTTATTTACTTTATTCATTTTGTAGTTTAAAAAATATAGATTAAATTAATATTGGGCATATATATTATTTTATTTTGTACTTATAATTTACGTAATCTTTACAAAGTCATTTATTTTTCTAACCATAATTTAATATTTTATTTTAATAATAAAAAAGAAACTAAAATACTTTAAAAATTATAAAATTAGGAATTATATATATTTTGCAATATATATATATATATATATATATATATATATATATATATATATAAGTAAATTTTATGTTAGAATATAACTCAAAATAATTATGCATACTATAATTTAATATTTTATTTTAATAATAAAAAAGAAACTAAAATACTTTAAAAATTATATAATTAGGAATTATATATATTTTGCAAAAAAAAATTCTATATATATAAGTAAATTTTATGTTAGAATATAACTCAAAATAATTATGCAGACTCATTTATGATAATTTAGTAAGCGTTTTTTGAAGTGAAATAAATTTTCTTAAATAATTTCTTCAAGTGAAAGGAAGTAAGTAATGATTTTATTGTTGCAAATGGCAGGATAAGAGAGTAATTTTTTTAATTTAATTATATAAATTAAAGACAGGAAAGAGAGAAAAGACATACATGTTTAATCTCAATTAAACAAATTAAAATAAGAGAGAATTTTTACGATTTAGTTTGTTTTATTGTTTTGGAAGAAAATTAATACTCCCTCCGTTCCGGGTAAGTTGCAACATAGGGGAAGCACAAAAATTAAGAAAGGAGAATAATGAGTGGTTGGGAGGAAGAGGGAGAATGAGTGGAGAATAATGAGTGGTTGAGAGTAAGAGAGAGAATGAGTGAAGAATAATGAGTGGTTGAGAGGAAGAGAGAGAATGAGTGGAGGATTATAAAAGTAATAAATAATTTCCTTATTTGGCATTGTTGCAACTTAAGTGGAATGCCCAAAATGGCAAATTGTTGCAACTTACCCGGAACGGAGGGAGTATGTAATATAATCAAACCAGCAAATTCAATAAATTAATTCATAAAATAAATAAGCTAGGAGAGAGAGAGAAGACATACAACTTTAAAACTGGATACTTTATCTTAATCAGAAAGGGTATTTATGTCAAAAAATAATAATAAATGTGATGATCTTATTAAAAATGAAGTTAAATGACCATTTTATCCATTTAAAAGATATGTGCTAGTCACATGGGTGTTATTTCGTTAGAATTTTAACTAGGTGTTAGTTTTGTAGCCACATTGCAAAAAAATGTAAATGTTAGGATACTAAATTGTGAAATTAAACAATTGGGAGCAACATTGCAAACTTATGTAAATATCAGGAACCAAATTGCAATTTACCCCTTTTCAATATGTACCCCCACTTTAATTATCTTTACGAAAAGTAAAAGGTGACGATTTGATTAATTAAGAAAGGATGTAATGGGAAAGCGAGTCATTATTTTACTTGCCAAAATTTAGGGAAAAACATAAGACATCATTTAGACCCTCAAACATATGAAGTTTTTATTCATGAAGTGTTAACAGATAGCCAGTGGTAATGTTTATGATGACCTGTTGATGTGTTACAAAGGTCCATCTATTGTGTTAAGGAGTGCCAGAAGTTGAAGTATCGATTGTTTACAAAAATGCCACTCCTAAGCAATATAACAACTACATTATGCCTTTCTTTGTTGCTTATATTTTTTTAAGAAAATTTTAAATAGTAGTAACAAAATTTTTAAACAATTTAGAACATAGTATGATTCATTGTCGTGACATTAAAAATTACATATAATAATTTAAGTATATATAGAGTACATTATGTTTTTTCTATTTTAATATAAAGATAAGGTGAAAAACTAGTAAAAAACGCGTTTTACCCTAAGCTTAGGGTAAAACGTGTTTTTTAAATGAGGCGGTGGCAATTTTGTAAATAAACTGGAAGTTGTTTCAACGCACACGGTGGCATTTTTGTAATAAAATGGAAGTTATCGTAACTGCCAGTGTTAGTTTTAAGAAGTGCCAGTAATATTACACTGACACATATTAACATAGACACTGGCACTTTTCATAACTGCCAGTGCCAGTGCTAAAAAAGTGTCAGTGTATGTGCCTGACACTTTTTAATATTAACACTGATATTTTTCTAGAAAAACACATTTTTTTCTATCATTATGGTGGATGATGGAGATGTATTAATCCTAGGAGAGGAGCAGTCAGGTGAAGATTGGGTGTTGGATTCCGGAGCTTCTTGTCATGCTAGTGGGGATGCAGAAACAATGGAGCGGTATAAAACTGGAGATTTTGGGGTTGTCTATCTTGGTGATTATCAACATTTGAAGATCAAAGGTAAAGGGGATGTGATGATGAAGACATCTAACGGGGCTGTTTTACAATTGCACGATGTGATGCATGTTCCGGACTTGAGGAGGAGGGTGATTTCTGTTGGACAACTTGATGATGAAGGGTATGGTGTGACCGTCATGGGTGGGTCTTTGGAAATCACAAAAGGAGCTAAGGTGATAGCTCATGGGGCTAAGGAGAAGATGTTGTACTCTACCTACAATGTCGACATTCGCTCGGGTGGGAGCAAGAGGCTAAAGAACCGGCCTATTGGTGTAGAAAGGAGAGACATCAAGAAACGGTATGTTAGGGGGGAGAAGGACACAAGGTTGATCAACGCGGTGTGGAAGTCCAAATGCCCTAACAGAGAGCGTGTTCAGACCAAGAGAAGACGATGCAAGAAACAAGGTGTGTCCATGTTTCAAGGGGAAGCATTGCGAGGAAGGTGGGTCTGGAGGGAGAAGGCGAAGTTAGACTTGCGGAGAGAAATCAAGGTAGAAGCTGATTTGGGGAGGCAAGAACTATCTAACACGGAGAGGTTGAAACGTCGCTTGGTTTCAACTCGCCTTAGTACTTGAGCGGGAGGCTCGGTAATGTCAAGCCAATATAGGGGGGTAAAATGTGTTCAAAGGTGTTCACTCCGTGGTGGGAGTTTATGGGTGTTTCTATGCTTATGAGTTTAGTCTCCAGGTGGGAGATTGTTGGGATTGGATCTTAAACTACAAGGAAGAAAAGGAGTCTAAGTCGGGGGAGTTGGTGAGATCAAGAAGGAGTTCAAACCGGAGGAGAACTTCTGGGCGGAGAAGCAGGCGGGCGCCTGGTGGTGACCAGACGGGCGCTCATTTGGGCAGAAAGGTTGGTCCGCATGGATATTAATTCGATCGGGCGCCTGGTAAGGGGTGAGCGGGCGCCTGGTATGCCGGCTGGGCTGATTTGTTTCCTATTTTGACTCAATCTCTTCTTAATTTGATTTAGATCTTCTTTGTACTGCTATATAAGCAAAGCCACGACCTAGGACACATTGTAGCAAATTATTAAGGTGTGATTAATAATATATTGGCTTGGCAATTGCCCCCGGACTTAGTTCATGTGTTGAACGAACCGGGTAAACAATTCTTGTGTTCTTATGTGTGTGATTCTTCCATTATTGTGCTTGTGGGTTTGTTGTTCTTTAGCTAGATTGCAACGGGGTACCACTAAATTCCCAACAACGGAGCTAATTCGAAATTATTTGTAACCATCTATTTTGACAGGGTAAAACTACAATTATTCATTGTTGATTCATTCCGTTCGAATGAATAATAATTTTCTAAATCTTTCGTCAAACTTTATTAAATTAACCATTAAACAAGAGACCGTAATTTCTCATTTGAATTTGAATGGTTAAAATGAGAAGATCAATTTGAGACGAAGAGAGTAAGTATTTTGGAAAATACAGCATCTAACTATAAGTTGACCCGGACGAATTGAAGATGCCCAGTTGGTTGTTAAGAAGACAGCACCAATCTAACCCAAATATCATCGAACGTTGATTTTGAAACCCGACAGAAGTTTCCGATTAATTTAATTAGGCTACCTTGCATGCATGCATGCATCTTGTGAAAGGTTTTGACTATATAGCCCTTCCCTAGTCGCTGCTACATTTGAGATTAAGGATAGGCAATAATACAAATTTTCTCCCTTCGAACAATATCCATTTTTATTTTATTTGAGATCAAAAGTAAAAATACTCCATCAGTCCCATACTTATTGCTGCAAAATGGGAGTGTATGGGGATTAAGAAAATATGTTGGAAAAGTAAGTATTGTGAGTGAGTAGGAAAGAGAAAAGAGCAAGTTTCCTGTGAGAACAGGGGATCCGTCTCATGGTAGAGACGGGTCATTTTTGACCCATGACCCGGTCATGCCACGTGGCAATCACCCATTGGCAATTTTTTTTTTTTTTTTTTTTTTTATATTTTTTTTCGACTTTTCCGTCGTTTACCAAAAGTAATAGTTACCATAACTTAATGTAATGACTGTATACATATAAAGTAACATTGTTCATAAGTAAACGTAACACCGGTTTTACAAAAACAAAAACTCGTTTTACCCATTTTTTTCAAATGTTATACTAACTATAATTACGTGTAACCCAAACAATATCTAAATGTAATTATCATTTATACTGAAATGTAATAGTGCTTTTGCAAAAATGTAAAAGATTGTGTATTTTGATTTAATTTTTTGAAAGAAAGTAACATTTGAAAAGTAACAACTCATATACATGAATGTAATTGTTTGTACAAGTAAATGTAACACTTTAGTAAAATAAATTATAACATATTTCTATAGATAATGTAATACTTTTACGGATTTCCCCCCTAGGGCCCCCAGTCCCAGATTTAATTAAAGATAAAACCCGGCCCAGACCAAATACCAGATAAGGACTTGGGCCGAGATGCAAATTCCCCATACACCCCTCACTTATTTCGCATTCGAAATTACTATTCTGCCCACGTCAGTTATGAAAATGTGGATTTCCCATTTTACCCTTGTATATAAGCCTTGCTTTCGACGTACGACTCATTTTCTCGCTTTCATTTTTTTGTGAAGAGAGAGGCGATGGCGATGGCGATGGCGATGGAGACGGCGATTTTTCACTTTCGAATCTCATTCGAAAAACCCTAGATCTAGGGGTTCGTGGTGTGGATTTTAAGTATCGTCTTCAACAATTGGTATGTATCTGCATCTGTATTTCGCTTTATCATTCGAAAAACCCTAGATCTAGGGTTCGTGGTGTGGATTGTAATTAGGCTTTTTTATATTATGTGCAGATGATCTTACATCATGGATTCAAATGTAATTTCATTCTTCAAGTTTGGTGATTTGACTTCTGTTTCATTGTTTTCTCGATTTTCATCTTTTGAGTCAATTGTGGAATTTATCTGTTCGAGATGGGTCAGTTTGAAAAGAAACACAATGTCTCTGTCTTATGCTTTAGCTAATAATCCTCGTTGTTTGTTGGTTAATGAAGATGATTTTATATGCTTGAGGATGGTTATACGTAAGACTGGGCTTGATTCTATTGATATAAATGTGGAGGAAGTTTCTGTAACCAGTATGATTTGTGGCATATCTGAATCTTTGAAACCAGTTTGTGGAGATGTTGTTGAATATGATGATGTTGAGTTTAGTGATGTTGAGCTTAGTGGTAGCAGTAGTAAGAACCATGCTCCTGTTAACTTCTTTCGTCATAGAGATAAGGTGTTGAAAAGTACAGGATGGGCAACTGCAATAGAAAAAATTGGGCAAATATTCGAAGGGGGGTGTCCAGAATTCAGAAATTCTCTATGTAAATTTTCTACTGAAGTTGGTTTTGAATTTGAATACCTGAAGAATGACTAAAAGCGTGTAACCGCTCAGTGTAGATATAAAGTTGACAAAGGTTGTCCTTGGAGGATTCATGGCTCTATTGAAAAGGTTAATGGTTTTTTCTATATTAGGATGTATGTTCCAAACCATACATGTATAGATATTGTTAATAATGGGTACGGACAAGGGGACATGTTGCGTTCTGGGGTACTTGCTAGTGTTCTCATTGATGATGTCAAAGGTAATCCATCTATTAGGCCAAAGGATGTGCTGAATGATTTTAGGAAATATTATGGTTATGAAGTTTCTTACAAATCAGTTTGGAGAGGTATTGAGAAGGCAAAGCAAGCTGTGTATGGTGATGCATCTTCATCTTATGACAGTATGAGATATTACTTTAATAAAGTAAAGGAGTTAGACCCAAATTTTCAATCTATGATTGATTACGATCATGAGACTTCTCGATTTGAGCGCTGTTTTGTTGCTTTTGGTGCATGCCTAGATGGATTTAAATTATCTCGGCCCATGTTATTTCTTGATGGGACATTTCTTTATGGAAAGTAAAACGGCACTCTTTTGGCAGCAACAGTAAAGGATGGGAACAATGGTATGATATTTTGTCTTTTTGAGTTTAGTTATAAGATCTGTAACCTTAATTGTAAGTGTCATAACAAATTCATAACATTTATTTTTCATGTCTTATAAAATAGTTCTAACACATTATAAGAATTATTATATATGTTATTTACTTATAAGAATCATATTTATTGTTTTAATTTTTTTTTCTTATTGTAGGTCTTTTTCACGTTGCTTTTGCAATCGTAGGCTCGGAGAATATAGAGAATTAGAGGTGGTTTCTTCAAAATCTGGAACCTCATATAAATGAACGGACAATGACATTCATTTCAGATCGACATCAAGGGATCATCACAGCAGTTAAGGAGATTATGCCCTCTGCTTCACTTTCTTTTTGCATGTTCCATATCAGGAACAATATGAGGGACAAATTGAGAGGATTTTCATCAAAGCTTCGTTAAAATATGCTTCATAAAATATCTCAATGTTCGTTAGCTCCAACACATGATCTCTTTCAGTTTTATTTGAGCGAAATAAAGAAAGAAGGTGGTACCAAGGTGGAAGAATTTATGAATGCTCTTCCGGCTGTAAACTATGCGAGTGCTTATTTCTCGGGGAAGCGATATGGTGAGATGTGCTCCAACGCTGCAGAGTCTTTTAACTCAAAAATAAAAGAATATAAAAGTCTTCCAGTATTGGAGTTAGTTGATCAAATACGGTTAAAAGTAATGCAGAGAATGAACAAGCGTAGACATGAATCTTTGAATTGGAAAACAAATCTGTGTCCATTGAAGGACAAGAGATATAAAAGAAGGCTTGACTATGGTAAGTCATGGGATATCTCTTCTTCTAATGATTATATGTTTGAAGTTCACTCTGATCCTTCGATGTCTGTTGATATTCGAAAGTTTACATGTACATGTGGGAAGTGGCAGCATCAAGGTTTTCCGTGTGTTCATGCGATTGCAGTTTTGTCGAGGACTAGTCAAGGTGGTTTACCATTTATTGAGCCTTATTTCTATACAAGTCACTACCAGAAGTATTATGGATTTTCTATCCCTCATATTCCTTCATTTGGTAAAGCTGTGGTTGATGAAGAAGCTGTTATACTCCCTCCTGCAACTAAATGTGCTCTAGGTAGGCAAAAAAAGACTCGGTATCAAGGAAGAGGAGAAGTTGTGAAAAGGAAGATGACATGCTCTCGTTGTGGGAAATTTGGATAGCATAATAGGAGATCATGCAAAGAACCATTGCAGTTGGAACAAAAGGCTTTCGTGTTTCAATTATTATGTTGATTCATATATTTGGTATTTCCTTATGAGAATTGAATAGTTTGGAGATTTATTATTTTTTTGAATGAATTTTTGTGTTGGATTGCTATTTACTTTTCTTATTATGGTTTGTGGCAATCTTTTAGTTTTAATATTGACTGATATGTTACTAATAAGACCTTTTTAATGATTCTATTAGGTCTTATATACTACACATAAGACTTTTTTTTACAGACATGCTGTGATAGGTCTTATAAGTTATGTCTTATATATGTCTTATATGTTACTAATAAGACCTTTTTAATGATTCTATTAGGTCTTATATACTACACATAAGACTCTTTTTTACAGACATGCTGTGATAGGTCTTATAAGTTATGTCTTATATATGTCTTATATGTTTTTTACAAACGGTTACATTTAGTTATAGTAATTATTACTTTTGACAAACCGATATATATATATATATATATATATATATAGGACCTATGATAGGCTGCCACGTGGCAGGTCGCCCCCATGGGTCATGGAGCCTGTTCGTGAGTCGGGTTATGGGTAAAAAATGACCCGTCTATACCATGAGACAGATCCCCTTGTTCTCACCTAAGTTTTTATCAAGAGAAAATAAGTTAGTGGATAGTTGTTGCGAGTGAAGGAGAGAGAAAAGTGAACATTTTGAGCAAGTAACAATAAGTATGAGACGCTCAAAATAAAAAATAACTAGCGATAAGTATGAGACGAAGGGAGTAAATATTTCAGGCGTGGTAATAGTTTCTCCATATTAATTTGATTAATCACCTCAACAAATATCATACATTAATATCAAATACAATTGTCAATTTCTCAAGCGACATTTATTAACCCTTTCTATACAAAAGTTACGGGTTTGATTTTATATATATACATATATATGACTCCCTCTGTCCCTAAATGAGTGTCCATTTTCAAGAAATATTTGTCCTAAAATGAGTGTCTTTTTTCAGCATAAGTTTGTCCCTAAATGTTTTTGTTTGGAAACGTTTTTCACCGGTTTCTTTATACGTGCAAAACTAAATGTTTTGAAAGGAGATTACAAGATCATATATGAATCTTTGCTACCAAATTGCACACACAGTTGAGATTTTCAATATCCCTTAAAATGAAATTTTGACACTCATTTAGAGAAAAAGGTAGTAATTAATTTCTACAAGTGCCTTAACTAATAATCTTATACTACTGTACTAAATATTGAACTCATTCCTGCTGGTGGAGACTAAGCTGTCATCAGGTTTACAGCAAATAATGGTTGGTTTCCTGGAGGTGGAGGTTGCAGAAAATCAACCTTTATGAAAAGTAATAGTGGCCGTTCAACTTTTCTTGATATTTCGTGGGGTCTTCTAATCGTCAATGATAAGTTTAAATAATTCTGAAAATTTTCAGCCGTCTAATTTAATTCGCATTATTAATGTAATAAATCATTAAAAAAATTCAAAAAGTTTGAGGAAATAGACACTCCATGATATGCTAAACGACATGACTACAAAAGAAAAAAAAAATCACATCAGTTGTAGTAATTATTAAGTAACCCTTAATAACTTGCACCAATTTTTATCGGATATCTTATGAATAAATTTATTTCTTATTAAAATGTTTATTTTTATTTTATTTTTTAACTTACCTCACTAGTCATATTAATATACTAGGAATTAACCCGTGCTTCGCACGGGTATTTTTCTTTTGTGCGTGGATATTTATAATTACATTATATAATTATTAAATATTTTAAATAAATATAAATAAATTTAATGATATATATAAATCTACTTCGTTTGTTCCATAATGATGTCAATTTTACTCTTGATCGATTGAGAAAATAATGTTTTAATTATTAAAGTTAACATTATACTACCTCCGTCCCAGAGTGTCCAGCTTTTTTGCATGTTAGCACGAAAGAACTTTGAGCTATAATTTTAGGTTTATTTAATTATCATAATGAAAATATAAAACTTGTTTCTTAGACACCATTATATATACTATCAATAACAATTTTTAAATTTTTATTAAGATAATTAAATCAAGCTAAAGTTATTGCTCAAAGTTCCTTCGTGCTAACATACAAAAAAGTGGACACTTACTCTGGGACGGAGGGAGTAGTGATTATGAGCTTAAATAGTAAATTAAAAGATAATGGTTACCTAAGTAGTCCTCCCTCCGTCCCAGAGTAAGAGTCCTACCTCTCAAATGCATGGAGAATAAGAAATGGTGGAAGTGATTTAAGTGTTGTGAGTGTAAAAGTAAACTAAGAGAGATATTGAGTGGGAGGGAATAGTAAATTGATTAGTGTTGTGAGTATAAAAGTAATGTATGAGAGAGATTGAGTGAGATGAATAGTAAAGATTCTTTGTCATTTTAGGAAAGAGACTCTTATTCTATGATGTATCAAAATAGAAAGTATGACTCTTACCCTGAGACGGGGGAATAACTTTTATCGTAAATAATAAGTTAAATGTAATAGTTAATATATATAATAACTAATACTAATAATAGTAATTTTTCCAAAAAATACTAATAATAATAATAGTTACACTATATTGTAACTATTCTAATTAGTTAATAGTTACTTTATATAGTAACTATTACGAGTTAAGCACCTATTTGGTCCTTAACCTATTGAGTTGTTTTCCTTTTGGTCCTTAACCTATTTTGGTTTTCCTTTTGGTCCTTGATGTACCTAGTTGCAGGATAAAGTGGCCCTTAACCTATTTTAGTTTTCCTTTTGGTCCTTGATGTACCTATTTGCCGGACAAAGTGGTCCTTAAAATCGTCGACATGGCTTGTTGACCGAAAGGAAAACCAAAATAGGTCAAGGACCACTTTGTCCTGCAAATAGGTACATCAATGACCAAAAGGAAAACTAAAATAGGTTAAGGACCACTTTATCCTGCAACTAGGTACATCAAGGACCAAAAGGAAAACCAAAATAGGTTAAGGACCAAAAGGAAAACAACTCAATAGGTTAAGGACCAAATATGTGCTTAACTCGTAACTATTACACTTAACTAATATTACAAATAGTAATAATTATATTATATAATTAACTATTATAATTAACTAATACTAATACTATTAATAGTAATAGTTATTTTATATAATAACTTGTACATTTAACTAATACTATTAATAGTAATAGTTATCTTATATAGTTAACAAATACTATTAATAGTAATAATTACCCTTTATAGTAACTATTATACTTAACTTATACTATTAATAGTAATAGTTATCTTATATAGTTAACTATTATAATAAACTAATACCATTAATAATAATAGTTAACTAATATAGTAACTATTACAATTAGTTAATACTATTAGCTAATAAGAGAAAAATGAAAAGTCACCTAATTAAAATGCTATGGATGATGTGGCACCACCAAAAGCAAGAGTTACCCAAAACTTGTCCACATATCACCACCTAAAGACTCTACCTTGACTTTTAATATATATAGATTTTAATTGTGAGTCGCTATTGAGTCATCAAAAACTGATAACGTTTTTCTCATTCATCATATTTGTAAATACTCCTCACGTCCTAGATTAATAGTCTTGTATATGACTTCAAATATTTAAACAAGACATATTATAATTTAAGACAAATTGCAATTTAGTTACCTGAGTTTGTCGTCATGTTTCAATTGGTTATCCAATTTGTGTTTGTTACAATTTGGTTACTGAATATGTCTTTTTTTTTTTTGCAATAAGGTGTATTTTTTGTTAGCCCGTCAAAAACTGAAGAAAAATGGATGAAAAACACAACAAGCTTCTTTCAAAATTGCAATGATCATCCATACAGTTTAAATTATCCATTTCGCCCCCTTACTCTTAACAAATATTAAAAAACTAACATAACTTGATAAACATGGCATCACTATTCATCCACCATCCACAAGCTCCATCATATTCCCATGTTACAGCCACCACTGACCTTTCTATTAACACCAGGAACACCACTAATAAACCCAACACCAGCATACTTTCCATAACACTAACACCGCCATCGAAATCATCATTACCACAACAACACCACCACCGAAACCACCACTAGAAGACCAGTGAAACCGTCATTCCATTGTCAACTCCCACCAAAATCAGTTAACTCGCTACCATACTACCACCATTTCACCAATACTAGTTAACCCACCACAGTAACCTCACTAAAACCACTGACATACATAAAAACAAACACATACAATAAGGAAAATTTTGTTGCACACCAACGGTTCACCCAAACAGATATTAGAGCCGATTCACTGAGGGTGTTTGAAATATAATTAGAACATAGAAATTCAAGAAACTGAGGGAGAAAACTTATTCCCTATCGCTATTACAATATATGCTCTATGGAACAACTAAAATCATATACGAAACTCTATCCTAGCCAAGACAAACTATCAGTCATAGATTAATAGAATGGAAATAGGTTTGGGAAGACGGGGTCTAACGGAGCCAAGGAATGTATGATCTTTTCTTGTGCAAGGATGTGTGTAGTAGTGTGTTGTATGGATTTTTGGCACACCTCCAATGTCTTCATCCTTGTCTTTATATAGGCTAGGGAGTCTTGGAGGTTACTCCCCATGTGTGTGAATAACTCGGCTGAAGTGGGAGAGAGTGCGTTGAGTGGTTTCCTCCTTTTATGCTTAAGTTCCATAAAAATAGGCACAATTTACTTGAGCTCCAAGACCATGCTTCACCTCCTTGTACTTGGCTGCATCATAGCTCTTGTACTCTCTTTAAAATCAGTAACCAATCTTTGACAAAGTCTCCCCACATTTTTCTTCATTTCCCCATGTTTTTCACACTTAGAAAGTTATTCATAAAACTCCTTTTATGAATAACCAACTCTTTTCACTTTAATCTTCACAAAACCACCTGTAAAATGAACCAACCAAAAAATATATTGCAAGAAATAATATATCATTAGAATAATGTTGGATAAAAGGAATGTGCAACTATCACAAAAATACGTCTGTATTGTGATGGATAAAATCCACTGTAATAAAAATACCTTGCAAGTGTACAAGTGCCGAAGCAACAGTATACAAAAGTAAGGGTCGAACCACAGAGACTCATGGATAAACGAGTTTATTTAATTAATGTAAAGAGTAACCAGGGGGTTTTTGATTGATTTTATTTTATTAACTAAAGGCTAAAATTAAATACTAAATTAACAAAACAATGATCAACTAGCAACGATGTAATAGATTAAAGAGATTCACGGGTTGGATTTCACACTATCATCATTCTATGTTATTTTGAAATAAAGTTATTGATTCATTCCAGGGTTCGTTCACTTCTTGTAAAGATTGGGACGGTGAGGCGGCCGGATTGCAATATTTTTCTCTCTAGCTAATCACACTTCGCAAATCAAGTCCATGTAATTATTTAAAGAGTTATTACGTTCTAAAGAACAAATAAACCTACACCCACTTGATTTCTATCACGGCATCAAATAGATATATTACTCAAAGCATTGGTCTACGCTTTAATCCCCAAATCAATGGCGGAGTTAAAACCCTAAATTGTTAAAAAGACCAATAATGACTAGTTCAATTATTGAAACCCTAGAAACTTGATTAAAATACTTTGAACAACTAGAATGAAATCAATATTAATAAAAACGTTTATAACATAGAACTAGATAGTGTTTTACATCCAACCCATAAATTAAGAACTTAGCTACTCATATTCAACATAATGAATACAAGTAATAAAATTAAGAACATAAAACCTGTATCTTGAATCTCGAAAAGAAAATACTTCAATCTTGTTTACACCCTTCAAAACCTAGAAATAAAGCATAAGAAAACTGTTCTGAAAATCTAAACTATTTATACATAAGAGAGGAGTCCAATATAGGAGAGAAAATATCCAAATATCGAAAAACGCATAAGTCCCGAATTTCCTTGCAGTGAGGGCGAGCGGGCGCTCACTAGAGGGTAAGCGGGCTCTTGGGTTCATCAGAAGCTTTATGACACGCCCCCAGGTCCTGGGATCCCCTAATAGAACCTCGAACCTGGATGCGCGTGACTAACGAGAATCAAGAAACTAACAAGAAACGGGATGACATCTGTTTAACAAACTGACATGATATATATACTCCAGAGTAAGGAGCTAAGATAGCTCGCAACACGAGTTCTAGACAAGAAAATTAAAACCAAACATGATTATACACAGCGGAAGAAATGCCTAGCACATAAGCTGGCATTACAAGATGTCTAGCAACAACAAGTACTATACAAGACTGTCTACCCCAACATAAAGAGTTACATAACCCATAATACATCGTCCTCACCAAAATGTAAAAGGACCACGATTCCCAAAAGAATAACCACCTGCGTAGTAAGCTCCCAGCTATGTCGAGCCTCACTTCGCACTATCACTAGCCTTCCTTTGATCTAAGGAAAACAATTAAACAAGGAACGGGGTGAGATAAATCTCAGTAAGATATTAGATGCAACTACATGACATGTTATCATGCAATTCAAGTGGATACTCAAGTAATCATGTATCAAGTATCATCAAGTAACAAGTATATGAGAGGCTAAGCCACTCATCAAGTAGCACATAAGGCTAAGCTATCACGTTACAAAGGATATTTCTTCCTTCCTTATTCCTCCCAAGAATACCATTGTTGTCGTAGCTTGTATTACTTTGACAAATCACGATCAATATCAAGAAACCGCTTATGCAGTATATATAAGAAGACCCGGTAACCAGTGTCATTCCCAAGATCAAGATTCACGAGGTGTTCACGAGTTTAGCATTCACTTATATCAGGCGTATTGCTCTAATAAAGGAAGCTATGCCCTGTAGTAAGGGGTCAAGTGCAGATACATAGATCCCCGATTATCACTTTGGCCCCAGCCTCATGATAAGCGTGAACCTATATACCTCCGAACAAGCAAGGACCAGCTGGACTCACACAAGAATGCACAAGTAGGTATTTACTTGAACTACGAGAGTAGAACTAATCCAAAAGTAGTGGACTAGCTCACAACACGGAACATGCTTCAAGTAATCAAGAAGTCACATTATTATCAAGTAGCTATATGCAATGTTTGCACATACACCTCAAGAACATTTCTCAAACACGTTAGTGCTTGTTCATAGCACTTTCTAGTTCATTACCATACACATGTATTGGTGTCAAGTCATGTACAAGATTTATCATCTTATATTCAAGTTCTCAATCCACTTCTATGGATGTTTAAGACATGTACAAGATTTCATTGTCTTATACTCGAGTTATCATTCCAATCTTTGGACATTCAAGCATGTATAAGAGTTATATCTTTTTCTCTTACAAGTTCTTAATCCTATTCTTAGGATGTTCAATTCCAAGACTCTATTCTAATGCCCCTAAGGTGTACAAACATTGATTTCAAGACAAGTATAACACATTAGTGCTTGTTTATAGCACTTTCAAGACATAAAGAAGAGTTGTTACTTTTATACTTAAATGCTCATTTGAGTTCTATAAGTGTTCATGTTTAAGACTAAGTTCTCATTTTAATTCAATGAGTAATAATGTTCAAGTCTCACTTCTGATGCCCCTAAGGTGTCACAACACTTACTAGGATATCTTATACTAAGGCTATATGCCTTAGGAGGGGTAAAGTTCCATTTCAATTCGAGTTAGAACACTTTTTGTGGAAACAGGGGAATGGGCGGTCGCTCACTCCTACCCGGACGGCCACACACTAGACATGTGAATCCTTTGAAAAACCTTCCAGAAAGATGGGCGATCGCACAAGCCATTTTGGGCGGTCGCACAGAGCTATTTTCAGCCAATACTCATTTCTTTCCCAGGATGATTAATTCTCCGTCCCAAATATAGGAGTATACGTTTTACTAACATTCTAACACTTAAGGAATGCCCAAGAGTGCACTAACAAGCTTAAACATTTATTTCAAGTGTAATTTTTCCATTTCTACACAGAGGGTTATACTCCCTTTGTCCCAAAATTACAAGTATCACAAAAATTGCCCCAAACACGAAATTGACAAGCACAAGTATCAGGAATAACATATATGCATGTTATTACAAGCAAGGGGGAGCTAATAACTTACCTAGTCCGAAATCAAAGTCAAGGAAACTTATTTCTGATCGGCCGGAAACGCTCTATTCAACGCCACGAATATTTATCCGGGATCGAAATCAAGAACGGATGGATAATTAAACTCGAGGAGTCGAGAATAGGGTAAAAACCTAACCCTAGCTTTAGAACAGAGAAAACGAGAAGAAATGAGAAGTATGCTTTCTCAGAGAAGCATACACAAGATATACTTTAAACTTTTCAAAAATGACACCTAGGCCCCTCAAGTTTCACTGTTAACAAAAAGGCCCCTAAAGTCATATTTTCACAAATGACCCAAAAGTCAAAACTAAAGATTTAACCACCTTAATATTCTAAAGCAGTTAAGAAATTAACCCAAGTAAAACTAACACATAATATGCAAATTCAAGTATTTAACAAGCAAGTCAATTATTTAACAAGAGTAAGGATGGGCGTTACACTTTACATCTTCAAAACTTGGAAGTAAGCGGGCGCTTGGTATCATTTGCAGGCGGGCGATCGGTGACTGGTCAAGCGGGCGCTTGGTGACATTGCAGGCGGGCGCCTTCTTCTGTTCCAACTTCCTTCTTCTTTTCTTCCTTCTTTGACTTTGACTCCTGACTTTCCAGTTGACCTTTGACTTGGACTTTGAATCTAAAACTCATGGTCTTCAACCCTTTAAACCTCTAGGACTTTGCAATAAACAAACTAACACTAAAAAGTGTCTTAAACAAACATATTCTCACAAAGTTCCTCAATTAAATAAAGACCAAAATTACATCAAAAATATTCTAAATTACATCAAAAAGTCACTAACAATAGCACGAAAATGTAGAGATAATACATGTATAAACCGATCCATCAAATTCCCCCACGCTTAGACCATTACTCGTCCTAGAGTAGTATTCCTAACCCCATGTCAAGAACAATCAAAACAAAATCACTCGGAGTGTAAAGAACTCTGCTTCCTTATATCTCCCAATACAAACACATAACAATAAAGTTGGCCCTAATTGATATCAACACCAATTAATAAGAAATAAAAACACATATCCAACTAGGGCCCACTCAAAAAGCTAGGGGGAACTAAAATAGCCTACGTTTCCCCCACGCTTATCTTTCACTACTTCCTCCCTCAAAAAGAAATCAAAGCTAGGATAATCCTTAGCAATGATTTACCTCATAATACGCTCCAACGCCCCTTATGACTCGACAAAATGAATGAGGATTTCTAACCTAACGCCTCTAAACAAACCACCTACTCCATTTATAAAATCCTACCCAACACTCTAAACCCCCCTTATGTCTCCTACGCCATGGGATTTGTTTTCTCTTCCTCTCCTTTTGCCTAGGCGCCCTTTCGGGTTTTCACCTAGCCTCTTTTTTTTTCCCAATTTTTTTTTAAGATAAAGACTAACTAACTATACAACAGGTGATGGCATAATCAATCATAGGTATCCCCACCCCCAAACAAAAAAAAATTTACATTGCCCCCAATGCATACACAACTAAGCATAAAAGTAAGGGAATCGGGATACCTCCAACCGCTCACTGTGAAGGGGGAAAGATATGGTCCCACGGACCGGGCATACTCGAGCTCGAACCCTGGTCTGGTACTTTCGTAAGCTGGTCCCAAGTGGCCCCTGCCCATGCACTGCTAGGTGGTGGTGGTGGTGTGTACTGCGATGGAGGAGGAGGGTAAAACATGGGAGGGAACAGATCTCCCGGAAAGTAATGCGCCATCATCCGGCGCCTATAATATTGCTCCTCCTGAATATTGGCGTAAACTGCCTCCTCCATTCTCCTCTGCTTCTCATCATTCTCATCTTCTCGGCACTGACGATGATAGTTAACTAACATCTACTGCTGCTGATACTCCTGCAATCTCTCATCCACTCCCTGTATCTGCCCAGACAAATAATAGTTCAATTCTCTCTGGGTCATCACTGGCTCCTCCTCCATGCCAGCCGCCTGACCGTGCCCCCCGCGCTGCCCTACTGTATGTGAACTACCTCCCTCCATTGTAGTTTTGGAAATGGTAGTTCCCGTAATCAGATTCTTCTGAACTCCCGACAATGAAACCCCCGCCTTCTCGATTAGCCTGGTGATCATAATTGGGAAAATGAAGTTGCTGTGTCCCATGTTAATGGCCCTTTCAACAACCTCATTCCTCATAATGGCTCCAATGTCCACCGGCAACCTTTTCACCATCACATACAACAATGGGGCCCGCGTCCAATGTACCTCTTGATAATGAGCCGTAGGCATAATTCATTCACAAATAAACTGGTAAATCGCCTTTAGCTCAAATCTCAAGGCACTCACATGGAACATATATCCACTCTTGTAATAATTTGGGTCCAGTTGCACCCCAAAGGCTTCCGAAAACTTGGGATATGTTCCCAACATATTGTTCTTCATTTCTCCTCTCAATTTCCAGTATTCACAATCCTCCTCTGCAACTCCCATAGACATCCCATACAACTCGTTTATAGTGGCATCAGTAAATACCACATCATGCCTCCTCACTCTTACACTCCCGCCCTCAGTAGCCGAGTGCAAATTAGCATAAAACTCCCACACCAACAAGCTAACCCCCGCTCGAGCCGGCTTTGCCGCTAATTTATTCAATTTATAAAAGGTAAATAACTCTTGCAGCCCACAACTCTTATAATCAAACCCCCTTTAAACAGTATCCCCATTGCCCTTCTTAGCCTCAAAGAAATCTTGCGACTTTTTAGATACGAAACGGGCACTATCATAATCCAATTCAACAGGGGGAGGGGGAGCACGGCCCTTTCCTTTGGGAGACATAATTAATAACCACCAACAAAGCTAGAAAATTCTGGAAATTGTCTTACCGGGCAGTCGCCGGAGAACCTCGCCGGAAAATCTCGTCGGAGTTTGAGGAGATGATCGGAAAAGAACCCTTGATCCCTTGTAAACAGCACCCACCAACAAATACCAACAACCCCACACTTTAACACCTTCAATTTCACTTCTTGTTTCTCTCTTGCACCCACCTTGGATTTCGCCGGAATCAATGGAGTTTTTAAGCTTCAAAGTTGATGGATAGCGACGGATTTAGGAGGGGAATATGGATTTGTGGTTGTTTTGGGATGATTTGGTGATGAAAGGGAGTGATTCTAGAGAGAAGGTATAAGAAAGAAGTGAGTTTTTGAGAGAGAAAGGGAGTAAAATTTCGGCTAGGGTAATCTTGGGGAGAGAGGGGCCCGATTTTGCTCTTAACCCAGCTGCACTAGGACTTTTTAGTATTTCAAGCGAGCGCCTGTCATTGAACCAAGCAGGCGCTTGGTTTGTTCAGAATTATTACTCATTAAAATTCCTCAATAAGCGGGCGCCTACCACGATTCGAGCGCGCACCTGGAATTGCGAGCTGGTGCTTGAACAACAACCAAGCGGGCGCCTTGATTTTATAGAAACTCACGAACCAAAAACCCCAAAGTAAGCGGGCGCCTATCCTCCACCGAGCGGGCGCTTGGTCAATTTTTTGCAATTTTTTTTTCACCTCGCTGGTTGGACTGATTTTCTGCACATCACCACAAACAAACATCACAAGCGTAATATCCTATATGAAAAAAAAAATAGAAAATGACTCAAAAAAAAATCATTTTGGAAGGTGACACTATTTACACTCCCCTATAAACCCACAAACTCAGAGAGATCCATGAAGGATGACACGGACAAACTTTTGACCGAACTTTCGTTGCCTACGTTCCCCCTAGGACAATAAGGGGCTCAGGTCACCGTAGTTCGAACTGACCTAGAAATAAAAGACTCGAACAAAATGACACAATTTTTTTTTTCATGAATACCACCACCCCCAAACCAAAAGTGTGCTATGTCCTCATAGCATAGAAGAAACAACACACTCCCAATTTAAAAATGATGATAGACTGAAAGGGAGAAACATAAAGCAATAAATGACATACCGAGTTGGGTTGCCTCCCAACAAGCGCCTTTGTTTTAAGTCGATGGCTCGATATAATGCCACATGGGAGTTAATTAGTCTTCTCCGGATCCACCAATGCGATCACTTCTATATCTTCATCAATAACCACCCCCTCATAATACGGTTTCACCCGGTGGCCATTAACTTTGAACAAGTTCCCCGTTGCCAAATTCTTAAGCTCAACTGCTCCATGGGGGAATACTTTCACCAACTCGAATGGCCCCGTCCACTTGGAACGCAGTTTACCCAGAAATAGCCTCAAACGAGAGTTGAAAAGAAGAACTTTCATACCCGGCCTCAAGTCTTTTGGCTTCATATGCTTGTCATGGTATCTTTTAGTTCTCTCTTTATACAGTTTGGCACTTGCATAACTATCTTGCCTCAACTCGTCAAGTTCATTCAAAGTGAGCAATCTCTTCTCACCCGCGTCATCCATGTCCATATTCAACTCTTTCACTGCCCAAAATGCCTTGTGCTCCATCTCAACCGGTAAATGGAATTCTTTCCCATACACAATCCTGAAAGGACTCATGCCAATTGGAGTCTTGTATGCCTTCCGGTACGCCCATAATGCATCGCTCAACTTTAGAGCCCAATCTTTGCGATTCGGACGCACTGTCTTTTCAAGGACCCCTTTTATTTGTCTGTTACTTACCTCCACTTGTCCCGAGGTTTGAGGGTGATACGCTGTGGCTAATTTATGAACCACCCCATATTTCTTCAACACATTGTTGAACATTCGGTTGGTGAAATGTGTTCATTGATCGCTTATGATTGCTCGTGGCACTCCATACCTGCTAAAGATATTCTCACAAACAACTTGTAAACCACATTAGCATCGTTAGTCCGGGTGGTAATAGCCTCCACCTACTTTGACCATAATCCACCGCAACCAATATATAAACAAAACCATGGGATGGGGGAAAATGGACCCATAAAATCAATACCCCACACATCAAAAATATCAGCAACTAAATTAAAGTGTTGGGGCATCTCATCTTTTTGACCTATGCCACCAGTCTTCTGGCATCTATCACACCTCTTACTGAACTCATATGCGTCCCTAAGTATGGTGGGCCAATACAAACCGGCTTGAAAAAATTTTCTAGCAGTCTTTTGACAACTAAAATGCCCACCATATTGAAGCTCATGACAAAAACGCAACACACTCTCTTGTTCATGCTCAGGGACGCACCTTCTCAATAGCTTATCAGGACAAATCCTCCACAAATAAGGATCATCCCAAATGTAATGCTTCACTCCGATTTAAACTTTCGTTTTTGATCGTATGTGAAGTGTGGTGGTATAATATTAGAAACAAGGAAATTCACAAAATCTGCATACCAAGGCTCATGAACATGTAAAGCAAATAGTTTCTCATCCGGAAAATTTTCATTAACCGGAATCGCACCATCTATCACATTAGTAAAAGTGAAGTTCTCTAGCCTAGATAAGTGATCCGCCACCACATTTTCGGTCCCCTTTTTGTCTCTTATTTCTATGTCAAACTCCTGCATTAGGAGCATCCACCTAAGAAGTCTAGGCTTCGCATCCTTTTTATTCAACAAGTATTTAAGTGCAGCATGATCAGAATAGACAATTACCTTGGATCCAAGCAAGTAAGAACGAAACTTTTCAAGAGCAAACACAATTGCTAAAAATTCTTTTTCAGTGGTAGTATAATTCAATTGTGCATCATTTAAAGTTCTACTTGCATAATGAGTCACATAAGGTAGCTTGTCCACTCTTTGCCCCAACACAGCCCCAATTGCAAAATCAGACGCATCACACATGATCTCAAAGGGTAGAGACCAATTGGGGCTAGACAGAATGGGGGCACAAGTCAACTTTTCTTTCAACAAATTAAATGCTTCCAAGCACTCTTGGTCGAAGATGAACTCGGTATCCTTGGCTAGCAAGTTACATAAAGGCTTACAAATTTTAGAAAAGTCTATAATAAAACGCCTATAGAAACCTGCATGGCCTAGAAAACTTCGTGCACCTTTAACCGACACAGGAGGAGGTAATTTAGAAATCGCATCAATATTTGCTTTATCTACCTCAATCCCCTTACTAGACACCAAATGCCCTAGCACAATACCATGCCTCACGAGAAAGTAACATTTTTCCCAACTAAGGGTCAAATTTGTTTCACAACAACGTTTTAAAACCATTGTCAAATTCTCGAGGCATCCATCGAATCTGTCACCAAATATAGAGAAGTCATCCATGAAGACTTCGACACATCTTTCTATCAAATCAGAGAATATGGAGGTCATACACCTTTGAAAGGTCACATGTGCATTACATAGCCCAAAGGGCATCCTCCTAAAAGCAAATGTGCCAAAGGGAAAAGTAAAGGTAGTCTTGGATTGGTCCTCTGGTGCAATGGGAATTTGATTATATCCCGAGAAACCATCCAAGAAATAGTAATACGCATGTCCAGCTAACCACTCTAATATTTGATCAATAAAGGGCAAAGGGAAGTGATCTTTCTTTGTTGCAGCATTAAGTTTGCACAAATCTATGCACATTCTAAGCCCAGTCACTTCCTTAGTAGGTACTTCCTCACCTTTCTCATTAGTGGTGACCGTGTAACCCAATTTCTTTAGAACAACTTGAACCGGGCTCACCCACTCACTATCAGCGATGGCATAGATAATGCCCGCATCTAACAACTTTATAACCTCTTTCCTAACTGCCTCCTCCATGTGAGGGTTCAACCTCATCTGTCTCTCTCTAGATGGCTTAGCACCATCCACAAGATTAATTTTATGCATGCACATGGAGGGGCTTATGCCTTTAATATCTGCTAAGGACCACCCTATGGACGACTTGTGCTCACAAAGCACTTTTATCAACTTGGCCTCTTGCTCTAGGGTCAAATCAGAGGCAATGATTACTGGTAAAATCTCACCCTCCCCAAGAAAGACATACTTTAAATTTGAGGGAAGGGTTTTCATCTCAAGAGCTGGAGGGATTACAATAGAAGGCGCCGACCTCTCATTGAAGTGGCCTAGGGGGTGAAACGGGCCATCACTAGGATGGTGTTCGTCGGCCTTTTCCACAGCTATCAGTTGAACATCCGCATTATCCCTAAGTTTCTCAGACAACAAAGACTCTAAATCCTCACAATCTCTCTCATGCCACAAGACTTCACTCACACAATCCTCAACCACATCAACACAATTACATGACTCATCATCTATGGGACTTTGCATGACATCAAACACAGATATTTCAATTTTCTCATTAGCCACACACATAGACAAAGTCCCATCACCCACATTAATGATGGTGTTAGTAGTAGCCATAAATGGACGCCCAAGCAATATGGGAGAATCCTGACTATTCCCAACACCATTCACAGTTTCTAGCACCAAAAAATCCACAGGAATAATTGAATTGGCTACCTGCACCAAAACATCCTCCACAATTCCCAATGGCCTCTTGATTAAACGATCGGCCAGTTGCAAGGTCATTGTGGTAGGTTTTAGCTCAGGTAAACCCAACTCATGATACAAGTAATGGGGTAACAGATTAATGCTAGCGCCAAAATCCAACATTGCCTTCACTTTTTTAGTGTCCCCCCATAGATATAGAAATGTTAAAACTTCCGGGGTCCTTTAGTTTAGGTGGGAGGTTATGTTGTACCATAGCACTAGCACTTTCTCCCATAATCAACTTCTCATCATTCCCATACTTGGGTTTCCTGTAATTTAATTCTTTGAAAAAATTTGCATAGGCCGGAATATTTTTAATCACATTCAGAAGTGGGAGATTAATGTTAACTTTCGAAAACATCTCATACAAATCTGACATCTGTTTATCCAACTTATTTCTCATAAAACGTTCAGGAAATGGTACAGGAGGTACATATGGCTTGGGGGTGGAAGAATCATTATTAGGAATTTCCCCCATGCCATTAGTACTCTTAACAACAACATCCTCAACAGGGATTTCAGAAGATTTAGGAGAGGGTTCAGAATGTACCTCACTATTTACCTGTTTGCCATTTCTTAGGGTCATAATGGCCTTGGTTTGCTCTCCTTGACTTGGGAAGGTTCCCGATTTGTGCCCTTTTTGCCCTTCTACTAGTTGACCAATCAGGGTCTCCAGTTTTTTGTTGACAGCATCCTGCTGCTTCTCTCTTTGCTCCATCAACATCCTCATTTGCTATTGCTCTTGCATCATTGACCTCATCATATCCTCCAAAGATTGCTTGGGTTGTTGTTCTGAATTCCCTTGTGGGGGGACGAGGATACATAAGTTTTTATTGAAACTGGTGCCCTTGTTGAAATTGGTTCCCTTGGTTTCCCCTCCATGACAGATTCGGGTGATTCTTCCAATCTGGATTATAGGTGTTAGAATACATACCACCTTGATTCTGTCGCGGGGGATAACCTTGCATTGCATTAACCTGTTCAGAATCACACTGCGCAACAACTTGGCAAACATTAGTAGCATGAGTGTTAGGACCACAGTTAGCACAAAAACCAGATATAACATTAGCACTTGATGAACCCATATTCATGTTAAATTTTGCCAAATTTTGGTTCATCAGGGCTACCTGTCTAGCAAACTCATCCACACCACTTAACTCATATACTCCCATAGGTTTCCCTCTAGAGCCTTTTTCTTGAGAATTGGCCCCTAACATCTCAAATAATTCTTGAGTTTGATCAACATTTTTCGCTCCTAGAAAGCCACCTACTGCGTTGTCAACCATAGCTTGGTCAACTGCACTCAACCCCCATAAAATGTTTGATGTAAAAGGGCCTCAGGAAAAGCATGATGGGGACACTGTACTTGTAACATTTTAAACCTATCCCATGCCTCATGAAATGGCTCACCTTGTTCTTGAGTAAACCCTATAATTTTCTGTCTAAAGGTGGCATGTGGGAAGAATTTTTTAAGAAAAGCATCATGCAACCCATCCCAAGTATTAATGCTCCTACCAGGAAGTAATATTAGCTAAGTTTTAGCTGCCCCTTGAAGAGGAAAAGGAAATTATTTAAGCCTTAATTGTTCGTCAGTGACCCCCTCCTTAATAGGAAATCCCAACACAATCATCATGTACTCTCTCAAAAAGTTCAAAGAATCCTCATCGGGAAGACCCTGGAACTTAGGCAGCTGACTAAAATAATGGCCCTTTGCCTCATAGGTCTTAGCTGCATCAGTCAAGACAATGCACGACACCGATGTGTCGACCTTGGGCCTAGCATATTCTTTCATTAAAGGATTAGCCATCACTACTTCAATTTCTTCTCCCTCGGTGGAAGAAGTTTCTAATTCACTTAACACTACCTCTGCCTCGGTGACAGAAGTCTCAGATTCAGACTCACTAATAGAGGGAATGCCCCTATCAAGTCTATCAATGTTATCGTTCAAAGGGACCAACTCGAGATCCAATGAACGTCTACCAAACATACACCGATTAAATGAACTTGTAAATCACAATAAGTCCCCGGCAACGGCGCCAAAAACTTGATGGATAAAATCCACTGTAATAAAAATACCTTGCAAGTGTACAAGTGCCGAAGCAGCAGTATACAAAAGTAAGGGTCGAACCATAGAGACTCGTGGATAAACAAGTGGTTTAATTAATGTAAAGAGTAACCAGGGGGTTTTTAATTGATTTTATTTTATTAACTAAAGGCTGAAATTAAATACTAAATTAACAAAACAATGATCAACTAGCAACGATGTAAATAGATTAAAGAGATTCACGGGTTGGATTTCACACTATCATCATTCTATGTTATTTTGAAATAAAGTTATTGATTCATTCCAGGGTTCGTTCACTTCTTGTAAAGATTGGGACGGTGAGGCGGCCGGATTGCAATCTTTTTCTCTCTAGCTAATCACACTTCGCAAATCAAGTCCATGTAATTATTTAAAGAGTTATTACGTTCTAAAGAACAAATAAACCTACACCCACTTGATTTCTATCACGGCATCAAATAGATATATTACTCAAAGCATTGGTCTACGCTTTAATCCCCAAATCAATGGTGGAGTTAAAACCCTAAATTGTTAAAAAGGCCAATAATGACTAGTTCAATTATTGAAACCCTAGAAACTTGATTAAAATACTTTGAACAACTAGAATGAAATCAATATGAATAAAAACGTTTATAACATAGAACTAGATAGTGTTTTACATCCAACCCATAAATTAAGAACTTAGCTACTCATATTCAACATAATGAATACAAGTAATAAAATTAAGAACATAAAACCTGGATCTTGAATCTCGAAAAGAAAATACTTCAATCTTGTTTACACTCTTCAAAACCTAGAAATAAAGCATAAGAAAACTGTTCTGAAAAACCTAAACTATTTATACATAAGAGAGGAGTCCAAAATAGGAGAGAAAACATCCAAATATCGAAAAACGCGTAAGTCCCGAATTTCCTGGCGGTGAGGGTGAGCGGTCCCTCACTAGAGGGTAAGCGGGCGCTTGGGTTCATCAGAAGCTTTATGTCTTCAAAACTTGGAAGTAAGCGGGCGCCTGGTATCATTTGCAGGCGGGCGCCGGTGACTGGTCAAGCGGGCGCCTGGTGACTTTGCAGGCTAGCGTCTGCTTCTGTTCTAACCTCCTTCTTCTTTCCTTCCTTCTTTGATTTTGACTGCTGACTTTCTAGTTGACCTTTGACTTGGAATTTGACTCTAAAACTCATGGTCTTCAACCCTTTAAACCTCTAGGACTTTGCAATAAACAAACTAACACTAAAAAGTGTCTTAAACAAACATATTCTCACAAAGTTCCTCAATTAAATAAAGACTAAAATTACATCAAAACTATTCTAAATTACATCAAAAAGTCACTATCAATAGCACGAAAATGTAGAGATAATACATGTATAAACCGATCCATCATATTGCATCTGGGATATGATGGCAACACTTATGATAGCATCAGTGTTTGCACTTACAGTTGGATTTTGTGCCAAGTCATTTCCGGCGAATGGTCTCCCCTGATAGTTTGCATTTTTGGGCCGCCTCCGTTTTTTGAGATAAATGACGATAATGATGACAACCGGATTGTAAGGGGCAGTGACGAAGATATTATGGAGCTGTTATGGTGTAGTCATGGCAGTGGCAATGGAGGTGATGGCGTGAATTGAAGGGAATGTTTCCGGCATATGGGTGGCTGACTGATGTTAAGGAAAATAAAGAGGGAGGGAGTGTTTTGGTAGATGAGGGGATAAACCTAGACATGAGTTATAATTTTAATGGATGTTAGTGTATTTAACTGTTGTTAGTGTATTTAACGATTGTTAGTATCACATTTGTGTTTTTGTTAAGTTTTTTAACGTCGTTAGTGTCAATTTCATTATATGTAATAAACAATGAAGTACATATGATTAATATGTCACTAGCTAATACATTGCATTGATTGTAAAAAAAAACATGATAGTACATTGCATAAGTTGGTCATTTACCAACAAAAAAAAATGCGTACTCCATCCTGTTCAAAATAACTGTCGCTTTTGAGTTTTTTTGCGGTTTTAAGAAATGCATTTATTACTAAGACTTTGTGAAGTACCAAATTTGCCCATTTTAATTGTTTATCTCTCCTATATTACCTCTCTCAATCAAATAATTAATATAGTGTTACAAGTTCCAATGCAAGGGTAAAAGTGGCAATTCAATTATTTTTTGTCATAAACGACAATTATTTTGAACTAGAGAGAGTAATTATTTTACAAGTTATAGAGTAAAAGGTGAGGAGAGGGGAGGGTTTGGGTTTTGTGTCTAATGAGTTGGGGATCGGATTTAAAAGGGTTTGAGTAGGAGTGGGTTTTGAGACAATGTTTAATGGTGAACCAATTTTGGTTCATCAATTGCAATTTTGTGAATCAAATTTGGTTCATGGCAATTAGTGGTGAACCAATATTCGTTCATGGCCATTGACGAAAAATTTAGTTCATTTTATGAACGAATTCGTGAACTAAAATTGGTTCGAGTTATATGTGTATTATATAATTTTGACATTTTTTGAAATTGAATTATGTAAATAGAAATATTAAAAATGTTTATAATTTATTTTTCTTTTTGTATTTTTTTTTCATGTGTATAATTCTTTAAATGTCATGATTTGCTGTTTATTTCTAAATGTTTAATTTTTAAAATTGCACAATTAAGTAAAACAATAAAATAACTAATTCATTATTTTTAATTTTTAATGAAATTAATAAAAAAAATATTTATATTATTAATTTTATAACATCGAATTATTATTTAACAAATATAGTTGTGAACGAATATTTGTTCACCACTACAAAATGTAAGATGGTGTGAACGAAATTTCATTTACAGGCTAATTTCGTTCACGTGGTGAACGAATTTTTCGTTCACCATTATGCATGCTCTGAATAATACCAAACACATCCCAAACCGGCCTTGTAGCCATCTTTAAAAAATGCCTTACCCGGCTGCTCCGGACTTTCTTCGAGCATCAAATCATGTCCTAAAATGTAGGGGTGAGAAAACAACATTAGAACCAGACTGGACCAATTGGATAGAACTAGAAC
The DNA here is from genome assembly GCA_026119855.1 of Campanula takesimana. NCBI lineage: Eukaryota > Viridiplantae > Streptophyta > Magnoliopsida > Asterales > Campanulaceae > Campanula > Campanula takesimana. The sequence goes on from JAOWBW010000019.1 coordinate 1,890,861, forward strand.
AATCAAAACCAGACTAAATACTCCCTCCGTCCTAAAATGATCATCTTATTTGTCACTTTTCATTGTCCCAAAAAGTTTTTCTGATTTCTACAATTTAGGCTTAAAAGTGCATAAATAAAACATGACTAGTGTAGCAAGTGTTCATATCCTTAAAAAGTTTGAATACTCAAATGTGAAGATCATTTTAAAACGGAGGGAGTAGATACTAATGGTCCAGTCATGGTTTCATATTTCTTCGAACCGATATACTCGTTCAGTACCAACTTAAAAAATTAAACGATAGTTTTTGTACTGCTACAGACCAATTTACCTATCTACAATTTATTACATACATATCTTTGAGTTGGCATTGTGAAAAACGTGTTTTATCATAAAGATAGAAAAAACGTGTTTTTCCAAAAAAATGCCAGTGTTAATATCAAAAATGTTAGTGGTTTACAACAGAAAGAACAAATACAGAATAATAAATTGAACAATAAACTGGAAATACAGAAAGTAAAATTCAATTGTCGTTTGCACGAGCCCAGTTGGTCACTGTCTCCTTAAGACTTATTCGTCCCCTCACCACGTGTGCTTGAGTTTTGTTGGGACGCTAGCCTCCCAGGATAGAACGTGCGGACCGGGGGCACTTTGCACCTAAGTTTCCCGGCGAACTGAATTGTGCTTGGACAGAATCACCACTATTAACAATGCAAGGAGGCCAAGGAAATCGCAGAACAATATGCAGCAAAAGAAAGATGGAGGAAGATTGTTTTTCTCAGTGTGTTTCAACCAGTTTGTGAACACTCCTTTTTATAGCTGCACAAAGCCAAGAATCCGAAACTGAAATCTGCAATTAAACTCGAAATTAAAACTCTGTTTTAATTTGAATCTTTCAGTTTTTATTTGTTGCACTTAATCTCGAAATTAAGACTGCAATTAACCCATTGATACTTGGCAGTTACAATGTTAAAAATCAAAAACTGCTCATTATTTTTGATTCACAAACCAAAAATTTTACCAAAAGGTGGGTTGGTCCGACTAGGCCATTTCGGTGCTACATTCGTGTCCGCAGGACGCGCCCATGCACGAGTACGCACCTCGCAAGCCAAATTTGGGATTTGATTTGCACCCCCCCCTGCGCGCGAGAGAGAGCCTCTATGCTACTTAGTCTTGAACACTACTCTAGTGTCCAAGTCTTTATACTAGCAAAAGGTTCATTTCCCTTCCAATGTGGGATATCCACATTTTCACTTTCTAACCCACTTACTTTGAGCATTCATATCTCATTCATCCAATAACCATTTTGGACAAATTAATACTTGATTTCATTCTTCTCATGGAGTAGAACACAAACCCATAATCAATTTTGTCGTTGGACAAAATTACCCTTATGGAAATTCCGCATAATTTCCTTCAAAACCACACTATTTTCCAACAATCCCCCACATGAAGGAAATTCATGAGGATAGGTGATAAAGTCCGGCAGTCGAAAACCTGCATAGGATAGGTAGGGTCTGCCCTTTGAACCTTCCCTTGCAAGATATATTTACTCTACTCGCTAATCAGTAGACACGATGTCCTTGAACTGCCAGCTTTTTATGTAGCCGATCATATACTTTGCACAGGTATCGCCCTAACACAATTTAGCTCTCATAGCTGTGTCCATTATGGCCCTGGAGCACAATGCCTGGTTCTGTGAGAAGGTCTAAGAATTTAGCCTCACATAATTCTTCTCAAAGCGGCACACACTTCTTTCTCACATAGGTGATTCTTTTAAGTAACCCATTTTACTTCACATAAGAATCATTAAAAACCAACGGCTTAACCTCATTTCTCTCGGGATGTCACTTTTAAGGAATGGGTATGGGGTAACCCCCACAGTGACGCTACAAGTCTTTTAACAGTTAGGTTGTCCCTTTTGAACCTAGATCTTGGGATCTCCAGTCAACTAGGTTGGGTTTTCCGCTGTGTTTAACTTATTAAGAGGCTTTAATCCCATTCCCAATGTCAACTTTGCAACCGCTTCTTTACTTAACCATTTGGTTAGCGGATCCGCCAAATTATCTTTTGACTTTACATAGACAATAGATATTGTACCGGTTGCAATTAGTTGCTTAATGGTATTATGTCGTCGACGTATATGTCTAGACTTACCATTATACATATGGTTTTGTGCCCTACCAATCGCAGATTGGCTATCGCAATGTATACAAATTGCTGGCACAGGTTTATCCCATTTCGGAATATCTTCTAGAAATTGGCGTAGCCATTTGGCTTCCTCACCACATTTATCTAATGCTATAAACTCAGATTCCATGGTTGATCTAGCTATAACAGTTTGCTTAGAAGATTTCCATGATATAGCTGCACCTGCTAATGTGAATACATATCCGCTCGTAGACCTTGAGTCTTTGATATCCGATATCCAATTAGAATCACTATATCCTTCTATCACCGCTGGATGTCTATAGTAGTGTAATCTAATATCACGAGTATATCTCAAGTACCTTAGTACTCTTACTATACCCTTCCACTGATTTGTTCCAGGATTACTAGTATACCGGCTCAGTTTGCTAACAGCATAAGCAATATCCGGCCGAGTACAACTCATCAAGTACATTAGACTTCCAATAATTCTTGAATACTCTAATTGAGACACCGGATCTTCTCTATTCTTTGAAAGATGAAGATTTTGGTCAAACGGAGTACTCGCAATTCCATTGTCATCCTTGCTAAATTTCTCAAGAATTTTATCCACATAATGAGTTTGACTTAATACAAGTCCATTGTATATTCTAGAAATTTTAACTCCAAGGATTACATCCGCAACGCCCAAATCTTTCATGTCAAATTTTGAATTCAACATGTCTTTGGTGGATTTAATCATCTTATCATTACTTCCAATGATAAGCATGTTGTCTACATAAAGACACAAAATGACATAGCCATTTTCCGTGGTTTTAGTATAGACACATTTGTCACATTCATTTATTTTAAATCCACTTTGCATCATGGCGTTATCAAATTTTTGATGCCATTGTTTTGGTGCTTGTTTTAAGCCATATAATGACTTTACTAACTTGCACACCTTGTTCTCTTGTCCATGTGCAACAAACCCCTCGGGTTGTTCCATGTATATTTCTTTTTCTAAATCTCCATTTAGAAAAGCCGTTTTTACATCCATTTGATGTATTTCAAGATTTCTCAAAGCGGCAATTGCAAGTACGACTCTTATTGATGTTATTCTTGTGACAGGAGAATATGTATCAAAATAGTCTAGGCCTTCTTTTTGTCTATAACCTTTAATTACAAGACGGGCCTTATACTTGTCAATTGTTCCGTCCGCTTTTATTTTTCTTTTGAAAATCCACTTATATCCTAGTGGTTTACTTCCCGGAGGAAGATCCACTAATTCCCAAGTGTGATTTTGCAAAATGGAATCAATTTCACTTTTAATTGCTTCCTTCCACAAAGGTCCTTCCGAAGAGGTAACGGCTTCTTTATAACTTTGTGGTTCACTTTCTACCATATAGGTTAGAAATTCCGGACCAAAGGATTTTTCAACCCTAGCTCTTTTGCTCCGTCGAGGTTCCACCTCTTCTTCTTCTTCTTGTACGTGTTCTTCTTCTATTGAATCTATAACCCTAGTCGATGAGCTTGCCTCATTTCTTGATTTACACGGGAATATATTCTCAAAGAAAGACACGTTTATTGATTCCATTATAGTATTCTTGTGTATATCTTCAATTTTTGAATCATACACAAGAAATCTATAAGCACTACTGTTATGTGCATACCCTATAAATATGCAATCAATAGTTTTCGGCCCAATTTTCACCTTTTTAGGTGGAGGTACGGCTACCTTTGCAAGACACCCCCACACTCGCAAGTGTTTGTAACTTGGCACTCTTCCATGCCATAGTTCATAAGGGGTTTTGTCTTGTTTCTTTCGGGGTATCCTATTTAACACGTAGTTAGCCGACAACACGACTTCTCCCCACATGTTATCCGATAATCCCGAACTTATTAACATGGCATTCATCATTTCTTTTAATGTCCGATTTTTCCTTTCGGCAACACCGTTTTGTTGGGGTGTATAAGGTGCAGAGGTTGTATGTTAATTCCATTTTGTGCACAAATTGCTTCAAATGGAAATTCATATTCACCTCCCCTATCACTTCTTAGCACCTTAATTTTCCGGTTTAATTGATTCTCAACTTCATTTTTATAGAGAGTAAACTTCTCTATAGCTTCATCTTTACTTTTGAGAAGATACACATAACAAAATTTTGTGCCATCATCTACAAAAGTCATAAAGTACTTATTTCCCCCACGTGATTGTGTTGATTTAAAATCACATAAATCCGTATGAACCAATTCAAGTGGTTCACTATGTCTTTCAATTGAATGGAATGACCTTCTTGTTAATTTTGCTTCTACACAAGTTTCACACTTTTGTTTACAATCAACTTTAAATTTTGGAATAAAATTTAAATTTGTTAAACGACGTATAGAATCAAAATTAACATGTCCAAGTCTAGAATGCCATAAATTAGATGACTCAAGCAAGTAAACGGAAGAGATATTCATTTCATTAGCTTTTGGCTTAACCACCATTACACTTAGCTTGAACAAGCCATCATTGACATATCCTTTTCCTACAAATATTCCACTCTTAGACAAAGTAACTACATTGGATTCAAACACAATACGATAAACCATGCTTAATTAAAAGCGATCCGGACACCAAATTCTTCCGGATATCGGGCACATAAAGCACATTGTTGAGAGTTAGCTCCTTCCCGGATGTCATCTTCAAAACCACCTTCCCTTCACCTTTGATTTCGGAAGTGGCCGAATTCCCCATAAATAGCTTCTCGCCATTTTCCTTAGCAACAAGAGTACTAAACATGTCTTTGTTGGAGCACACATGTCTAGTAGCACCGGTGTCAATCCACCACTGATTTGGGTTTGAACCCACCAAATTCACCTCGGAAATCACAGCCGCGAGGTGCATCTCGGACACGTCCTTAGCAATGCCTTCCACCAAATTTGCTTCACGAGCCTTCTTGGGCGCCTTGCAAGCATAAGACTTGTGGCCTTCACCACCACAATTGTAACAAATTCCAAGGAACTTCTTCTTGGAAACACCACCCTTAGGTCCCAAGTTGGACGGTTTAGACACAACCTTCCCTTTCCCCTTGCCGTGGCCTTTTCCTTTGGAGCTTTGACCATGCTCCACAACGTTAGCCTTAGCAACACCGGAGACAAACTTTTTCTCGGCATTTCTATTGCCTTCTTCAATACTCAATCGCGGAATGATCCCCTCAACATCCATTTCCTTTCGCTTATGCTTAAGGTAGTTCTTGAAATCATTCCAAGAAGGAGGCAATTTTTCAATGATAGTAGCCACTTGAAAGCTTTCACTTATGACCATACCCTCGGCTTGAATTTCGTGCAAAATAGGTTGAAACTCATCAAGCTGAGACTTCACACTCTTGTTGTCCACCATCTTAAAATCAAGAAAACGGGCAACAATAAATTTCTTTATTCCCGCATCCTCAATTTTATACTTGTGGTCCAAAGACCCCCACAATTCCTTAGCAGATTTCTTGTCATTGAATACATTATACAAAGAATCTGAAAGCGAATTTAGGACATAGTTTTTGCACAAATAGTCCCCGTGTTTCCATGCTTCAACCGCAGCCAAAGTGGTAACATCAGTTTCATTCTCACTAACCTTTGGCATATCCTCTTTCAGATACTTAGCCAAATTCAAGGTAGTAAGATAGAAAAGCATCTTTTGTTGCCAACGCTTGAAATCATTGCCAACAAACTTCTCGGGTCATTCATCATGAGGGGTCGTTATGTGAATTGTTGTGGGATTAGTCAAATTAGCCGAGCCACTTCCACTCCCAGTTTGGGTTCCAGTTTCGGGTCCTTTTCCAGTCTGGGTTTCCTTTCCAGTAGTGTTTCCAGCAATGATGGTATCAGTCGTCATCTGAAACACAACAACTAGTTAATACCTTGAGTATAACCAGTTCAAACGAAATCTGTAATGAGTTCCCTCTGCTGGGCATAAGTCTTAAGATTGTTAGTGGTTTACAACAGAAAGAACAAATACAGAATAATAAATTGAACAATAAACTGGAAATACAGAAAGTAAAATTCAATTGTCGTTTGTACGAGCCCAGTTGGTCACTGTCTCCTTAAGACTTATTCGTCCCCTCACCACGTGTGCTTGAGTTTTGTCGGGACGCTAGCCTCCCAGGATAGAACGTGCGGACCGGGGGCACTTTGCACCTAAGTTTCCCGGCGAACTGAATTGCGCTTGGACAGAATAAGTCTTAAGGAGACAGTGACCAACTGAGCTCGTGCAGACGACAATTGAATTTTACTTTCTGTATTTCCAGTTTATTGTTCAATTTATTATTCTGTATTTGTTCTTTCTGTTGTAAACCACTAACAAAAAACTGTCAGGCTTGGCCACTGGCACTCATAAAACATAGACACTGGTACTTTCATAAGAGCCAGTGTTAGTGTTAAAAAATGTCAGGCACATACACTGGCACTTTTTTAGCACTGACACTGGCAGTTATGAAAGTGTCAGTGTCTATGTTAATATGTGCCAGTGTAATATCAGTGGCACTTCTTAAAACTAGCACTGACAGTTACAATAACTTCCAGTTTATTACAAAAATGCCACCGTGTGAGTTGAAACAACTTCCAGTTTATTTACAAAATTGCTGCCGCCTCATTTAAAAAACACGTTTTACCCTAAGCTTAGGGTAAAACGCGTTTTTTACTAGTTTTTCACTTTCTTTTTTGTTTTATCGGGATGAAAATTAGGCTGGCCAAAATACGTTAAAAGGTACATGAGGTGTATGTTGGTATACATTACTCCCTTTGTTACGTAATAAATGACTTATTTTTATCATTTTGATTGTCTAATTGAAAATAAAATGAAAATTTTATAATATTTTTTTATTTATGAGACTCACTTGTCATACTCTTAACAATTTTCCATTTACTACTCACTCTGTCCCAAAATGATCTTCTCATTTGCCATTTTTCATTATCCCAAAAAGTTCTTCTCATTTCTACAATTCAGGCATAAACACAACATGGCTAGAGAAGCAAGTGTTTCTATCCTTAAAAAGTTTTAATAGTCAAATGTGAAAATCATTTTAGGACGGAGTGAGTATTTCTTATCCAACTTTCTCTCATTCATATTCATAACACTTACTTTTTTTAAAACATTTTATCTTAGTTTTCTTTCTTTCTTAAAATAAAATAATTGTTGGTTATAAAATGGAAGGGGTATACTTCTCGGTATCTTGGAGGATAAAATGTCCAAGAAAGATGCTCAAGCAACATCATTTAAGAAAGGAAAAATGCAATTTTGTACCATTAAATTTACATGCAGTTGCAATGGGGTACATAATGTACTTGTTAGGAAAATTTTTGCAAAAAAGGAACTCTAAAATACAGAATATATAATAAACAGAATTAAACTTAAATGAATAAACAAGAGTAAACTGATTGCTTTGTTTGTGTCGAGCCGTGTGTAAGTACACACTGTCCTTAAGACTTATTCGCCCCCTCACCGTGAGTGCTTGAGGATGTCTTTGGACGCTAGTCTCCCAGGATCTCTCGCACGAACCGGATGCTTCTCCGCACCAAGAGATTCTGGCGAATTGAGTTTGTGCCCGGACAGTATCACCACAATGCAGATGCAAGAGGAGGCCAAAGAAGGAATGACAAAATGCAACAAGGAGAGGGTGTGAGAGATTGCTGAAAAATGTGATTTCTTTCTGTGTATTTTCTGCACTGATTTGTGCTCTATTTATACTACTCGGAGAACAGTTCAAGAGCCAAAAACACAGGATAAACATAATCCTTAATTAAATCTGAGATAAGATAAAGGATGGCTCTTCAGTTGGCATTCCATTCAGATGAGATGAATCTGTTTCTGGGCAAAAATTTTGACTGTAAAGATCAAAAAATTAAGCAAAAGGTGAGCTCGCACGGACAAGCCAAAATGGTGCTACATTCGTGTCCGCAGGTCGCGTGCACACATGAGTTCGGACCTCGCAAGCCAAATTGGGTCCATGATTTGCACCCCCCCTGCGCGCGAGAGAGAGCCTCTATTCCATACAAGCTTGAACACTAGTCAAGTGCTCAAGCCTTTATACAAGCTTCCCTTTACATTTCTTTCCAATGTGGGATAATTTCCATATCCCCATTTCAACCCACCAACTTTGAGCCTTCATATCTTATTCATCCCAAAACCAAATTGGACAAATGAATACATTATCTCAATGTTCTCACGGAGTAGAACACAAACCCACTAACAACTTTGTCATTCGACAAATTATTTATCAATTAATTAATACACAAAATTAAGGAAAATACTCATTTCCTTCACATTTTTCCAACAATTCCCCACATGAAGGAAATGATGAGGAATTTTGGTGATAAAGTCCAACAGTTGAAAGCCTGCATAGGATAGGTATGGGATTGCCCTTTGAACCTTCCCTTGTAGACGTATACTTATTCTACTTGCTAATCAGTAGACGCGATGTCCTTGAACTGTCAGCTTTGTGTGTAGCCAATCATATACGTTACACAAGTATCTCCCTAACACAATTCAATTCTCATAGCTGTGTCCATTTGTGGCCGTGGAACACAATGCCTGGTTCTGTGAGAGGGTCTAAGAATTGAGCCTCACACAATTCTCCTCGAAGCGGCCCCACTTCTCTCTCACATAGGTGATTCTTCTAAGTAACCCGGTTTACTCCATAAGAATCATAAAAAGTCATAGGCTTAACCTTTCATCTCGGGATGTCACTTTTAGGAATGGGTATGGGGTTAATCCCCACAGTGACGCTACAAGTCTTTTAACGCTTAGGTGGTCCCTTTTGAACCTAGATCTTGGGATCTCCAGTCAGCTAGGTTGGGTTTTCCGCCGTGGTTAACTTCTCAAGAGGATTTAAACCCATTCCCCTTGTTGATCTCGCAACTACCTCTCTATTTAACCCTTTGGTTAACGGATCCGCTAAGTTATCCTTTGACTTCACATAGTCAATGGAAATGGTACCAGTTGAGAGTAGCTGTCTTATGGTATTATGTCTTCGACGTATATGTCTCGACTTACCATTGTACATGTTGCTTTGTGCCCTACCAATTGCAGATTGACTGTCACAGTGTATACAGATTGGTGGCACTGGTTTTGTCCATCTTGGAATATCTTCTAGGAAATGGCGTAGCCATTCCGCTTCTTCCCCACATTTGTCCAATGCTATAAACTCAGATTCCATCGTGGATCTAGCTATAACAGTCTGTTTAGAAGATTTCCATGATATAGCTGCACCTGCTAATGTGAATACATATCCACTTGTAGACCTTGAGTCTTTGATATCAGATATCCAATTAGCATCGCTATACCCTTCAATAACTGCTGGATGTCTAGTATAATGTAATTCATAATCACGAGTATGTCTCAAGTACCTTAGTACTCTCACAATACCCTTCCAATGATCTGCTCCAGGATTACTTGTGTACTGACTTAGTTTGCTAACAACATAAGCAATATCTGGTCTTGTGCAACTCATCAGGTACATTAGACTTCCAATGATCCTAGAATATTCTGTTTGAGACACTGGTTCTCCTCTATTCTTTGGTAGATGTTGACTTGGGTCAATTGGAGTACTAGCTATTCCATTGTCATCCTTGCTAAATTTCTCAAGAATTTTATCCACATAATGAGCTTGGCTCAATACAATTCCATTGGATATTCTGGAAATTTTCACTCCAAGGATCACATCCACTAGACCCATGTCCTTCATGTCAAACTTTGAGTTCAACATATCTTTTGTTGATTTGATCATCTTGTCACAACTTCCTATGATAAGTATGTCGTCTACATAAAGACACAAAATGACATAGCCATTTTCAGTGTTTTTGGTATAAACACACTTGTCACATTCATTTATCTTGAATCCACTTTCCATCATGGCTTGATCAAACTTTTGATGCCATTGTTTTGGTGCTTGTTTCAAGCCATATAATGACTTCACTAATTTGCACACTTTCTTTTCTTGCCCTGGTGCAACAAACCCTTCAGGTTGTTCCATGTAAATCTCCTCATCTAAATCACCATTCAGAAAGGCAGTCTTTACATCCATTTGATGCACTTCAAGATTGCGCAAAGCGGTAATTGTAAGTACAAACTCTGATTGACATTATTCTCGTGACAGGAGAATACGTATCAAAATAATCCAGGCCTTCTTTCTGTCTGTAACCTTTAATTACAAGTCTGGCCTTATATTTATCAATCGTGCCATCTGGTTTCTTTTTCCTTTTGAAAATCCACTTATATCCAAGTGGTTTGCTTCCCGGAGGAAGATCCACTAACTCCCAAGTGTGATTTTGCAAAATAGAATCAATTTCACTTTTGATGGCTTCTTTCCACAAATGTCCTTCTGAAGAGCTCACAGCTTCTTGATAACTTTGTGGTTCACTTTCTAGCATGTAAGTTAGAAAATCCGTCCCAAAGGATTTTTCTACTCTAACCCTTTGCTACGTCGAGGTTCCACCTCTTCTTCCTCATTTTTGTCTTGAATGTGTTCTTATTCTATTGAATCTTGTACCCGTGTTGATGAGCTTGCCTCATTTCTTGACTTGCACGGAAATACATTCTCAAAGAAGGAAACATTCCTAGATTCCATTATAGTGTTCTTGTGTATATCTTGAATTTTTGATTCATACACAAGGAATCTATAAGCACTACTGTTATGAGCATACCCAATAAATATGCAATCTACAGTCTTGGGCGAGGTACGGCTACCTTTGCAAGACATCGCCACACTCGCAAGTATTGGTAGGATGGTACTCTTCCATGCCACAATTCATAGGGACTTTTGTTCAATTTCTTTCGAGGTACCTTATTCAACACATAGTTAGCTGACAACACAGCTTCACCCCACATGTTGGAAGGTAGTCCCGAACTTATCAACATGGCGTTCATCATTTCTTTCAATGTCCGATTCTTGCGTTCGGCAACACCATTTTGTTGAGGTGTATAAGATGCCGTGGTTACATGTTTGATTCCATGTTGAGCACAAATTGCTTAAAATGGAGATTCATATTCTCCACCACGGTCACTTCTTAGCACCTTTATTTTCCGGTTAAGTTGATTCTCAACTTCATTTTTATAGAGAACAAACTTCTCTACTGCCTCATCTTTACTTTTGAGGAGATACACATAGCAATACTTTGTACTATCATCGATAAAAGTTATGAAGTACTTATTGCCACCTCTTGTTTGTGTTGACTTAAAGTCACATAAGTCTGTGTGAACTAACTCTAGAGGTTCACAATTTCTTTCAATTGAATGGAATGAACCTCTTGTTAATTTTGCTTCCACACAAATTTCACACTTATGTTTGCAATCGACTTTGAACTTTGGAATGCAAATCAAGTTAATTAATCTACGCAAAGTATCATAATTAACATGTCCTAGTCTACCATGCCACAAATTGGAAGACTCAAGCAAGTAAACGGAAGATTTGTTCATTTCATTAGCCTTTGGCTTAACAACCATTACACTGAGTTTAAACAACCCATCCGTTACATAGCCTTTTCCCACAAACACCCCATTCTTGGACAAAGTCACAACATCAGACTCAAATACAAGACGAAATCCGTGTTTGTTCAAAAGCGAACCAGACACCAAGTTCTTTCTGATCTCAGGAACATAAAGAACATTGTTGAGAGTCAGTTCTTTCCCGGAAGTCATCTTCAGAACTACTTTGCCTTGACCCTTAATGTCAGAAGTAGCAGAATTCCCCATAAACAGCTTTTCACCATTCTAAAAGGCTTCGAAAGTACTAAACATGTCCTTATTGGAACACACATGTCTAGTTGCCCCGGTGTCAATCCACCACTGGTTTGGGTTTGAACCCACCAAATTCACCTCGGATATTACCGCCGCAAGGTGCATCTCAGAAACCTCCCTTGAGATATCTTCCACCATGTTTGCCTCACGAGTTTTCTTAGGCATCCTGCAAGTAGCAGCCTTATGGCCTTCACCACCACAGTTGTAGCATTTTCCCATGAATTTCTTCTTGGAAATGCCGCCTCTTGGTTTCAACTGGGACTGTTTCAACGCAGTCTTTCCTTTACCCTTTCCATGACCCTTGCCTTTGGAGCTTTGACCATGCTCCACAACATTAGCTTTGGCCACACTTGGGTTGTGTCTCTTCTCGGCAGCCCTATTGCCTTCCTCAATACTGAGTCGAAGAATCAGTCCTTCAACGTCCATCTCCTTTCGCTTATGCTTTAGGTAATTCTTGAAATCATTCCAAGCAGGAGGCAATTTTTCAATGATTGCAGCCACTTGAAACTTTTCACAAAGAATCATACCTTCAGCAAGCACCTCATGCAAAATTACTTGCAACTCATCCACTTGGGATTTCACAGTCCTTGAGTCCACCATCTTATAATCAAGGAAACGGGCAACAATAAATTTCTTTGTTCCCACACCATCAATTTTGTATTTGTGGTCCAAGGATTCCCATAGTTCTTTTTCAGTCCTATTCTCTCTATACACACCGTAAAGAGAATCAGAGAGGCCATTCAGAACATGGTTTCTGCAAAGTATTCCCCTTGCTTCCATGTTTCAACTGCAGCCAAGGTTGCCACATTAGTTTCATTCTCGGCCACTATTGGCATATTCTCTTTCAGATATTTAGCCAAATTCAGAGTGGTCAAGAAGAATTGCATCTTCTGTTGCCACCTTTTGAAATCGAGACCAACAAACTTGTTTGGCTTCTCGGCATGAGCGGTTGAGATGTGCACAGTTTGAGGACCTGCCATCACACTTGCACCAGTTGCAGTTGGGGTTACAATAGGAGTCTCATAATTAGTTGATGTGTTTGTTTCATTAGGCATATCTGAAACACAAACAACCAGTTAGTTTTCTTTACTATAAAAGTTGGAGTAGCTCTGTAACAGGTTCCCTATTGCAGAAGGAATAAGTTTTAAGATTGTTAGGAAAAATTCTGCAAAAAAGGAACTCTAAAATACATAATATATAATAAACATAATTAAACTTAAATGAATAAACAAGAGTAAACTGATTGCTTTGTTTGTGCCGAGCCGTGTGTAAGTACACACTGTCCTTAAAACTTATTCGCCCCCTCACCGTGAGTTCTTGAGGATGTCTTTGGACGCTAGTCTCCCAGGATCTCTCGCACGAACCGGATGCTTCTCCACACCAAGAGATTCCGGAAAATCCGGAAAATTGAGTTTGTGCCCGGACAGTATCACCACAATGCAGATGCAAGAGGAGGCCAAAGAAGGAATGACAAAATGCAACAAGGAGAGGGTGTGAGAAATTGCTGAAAAATGTGATTTCTTTCTGTGTATTTTCTGCACTGATTTGTGCTCTATTTATACTACTTGGAGAACAGTTCAAGAGCCAAAAACAAAGGATAAACATAATCCTTAATTAAATCTGAGATAAGATAAAGGATGGCTCTTCAGTTGGCATTCCATTCAGATGAGATGAATCTGTTTCTGGGCAAAAATTTTGACTGTAAAGATCAAAAAATTAAGCAAAAGGTGAGCTCGCACGGACAAGCAAAATTGGTGCTACATTCGTGTCCGCAGGTCGCGTGCACACATGAGTTCGGACCTCGCAAGCCAAATTGGGTCCATGATTTGCACCCCCCATGCGCGCGAGAGAGAGCCTCTATGCCATACAAGCTTGAACACTAGTCAAGTGCTCAAGCCTTTATACAAGCTTCTCTTTACATTTCTTTCCAATGTGGGATAATTTCCATATCCCCATTTCAACCTACCAACTTTCAGCCTTCGTATCTTATTCATCCCAATACCAAATTGGACAAATGAATACATTATCTCAATGTTCTCACGGAGCAGAACACAAACCCACTAACAACTTTGTCATTCGACAAATTATTTATCAATTAATTAATACACAAAATTAAGAAAAATACTCATTTCCTTCACATTTTTCCAACAATAAAATTAGCAATTTGAGCCTTTATGTTCTTAATTTGTTGCAATCATTTGGTGAAATTTTGGACATCTGTTAAAATTAACTGATGAAAATAATAATAAATATATATATATATATATATATATATATAATATTGATGGAAACGTTAACAAACTTTTTCAAGAATTGCACTAGCCACCCTTAGCACTCAATAATTCATTCATTTTTTTAATTAACATTGAATTAAAAAAAAAAAAACCGCCATCCCTATTGTACCATTTACTTTTCAAAATCTATTAATGAAAATTTTAAATGGTACAATACTGTGATGCACACTCAATAAAGAATTAAGAAATATTCAAAATTTGTTTGAGTTTTTGGGGGTACAAAATGAAAATCTTGCGTTTTTGTTAATAGTGCTAACGTTTTTTAATTTCCGTCCAAGAAATTTAACAGACATCCAAAGTTGCACCGGATTGCAACGAATTGTGAACACAAAGACTTAACTGCAACTTTTGGTACATTTTTACCATAGTTAGTTAGAGATATTGTATATCAATTAGAAAGTTTGAATTGTATAGATTAGGAATAAACTCTAGGGCTTTGGACTCTAGGCCCCCTGGGTGAGATCCAAATGCCATAAAAACCCAAGGTCAGATCAAAATCCCATTTAAACCCACCACAGCCCACAACCCGCCCCATCCCTACCCAGCCCAGCCCGCCCATGCCAGCCCGTCCATGCCAGCCCGCCCATGCCCGCCCGCCCGCCCATGCCCAGCCCAGCTCACTGTTTGGATGCAAAATTAAAATGTTGAGTATGGGAATTGAACCCATGACTTATTGTGAAAACTAACAACTTAACCACTACACCAGCCTACTGTTTGATACAAAATTTGCAATATATTCTATTACTATTTCGCCTAAATGAAACTAAGTGAAGAAAAAACAAGATTCTAAATCAATTTATAAAATTTTTGATTATTCCCAAAACATCAACTTTTTGTTAAAAAAAAAAAAAAAAAAAAAAAAAAAACGAAAAACAAGATTTAAAAATATATATATAAAGTATTTAAATATTTTATTAGAAAAAAAAATATAAAAGACCCAAAGATAAATTAAATTATAATTTTGTGCAATATCGAATTTTAATTTTAATTTTTTTTTACTAGCACCCTCCAGTAAACTATTTATATAAAATGACACTATTTAAGTCCTTATTACCAAATTGTCATTATTTGCACTTATAAGACCTTTTGAGAGACTCATGAGTCTGCTATGAGACCTTGTAAATAGACCCTCATAAGTCTTATATGAGACATTTTTACATGTCTCATAAGAATTTACAAAGACTTTGATACAAATTATAAGACCTAAAAAATACACTTATGAGACCTTTGAGAGACTCATGAGTCTGCTATGAGACCTTGTAAATAGACCCTCATAAGTTTTATATGAGACTTTTTTACATGTCTCATAAGAATTTACAAGACTTTGATAGAAATTATAAGACCTAAAAAATGCACTTATGAGACCTTTGAGAGACTCATGGGTCTGGTATGAGACCTTTGTAAATAGACTTATGAGTCTGGTATGAGACAATTTACATGTCTCATAAGAATTTACAAGACTTTGATACAAATTATAAGACTTAAAAAATCACTTATGAGACATTTAAGAGACTCATGAGTCGGATATGAGACCTTTGTAAATGGCTCTCATGAGTCTGATATGAGACAATTTACATGTTTAATAAGAATTTACAAGACTTTGATACAAATTATAAGACCTAATTAATCATTTTTTTAATGTAAAATGATATTTATTTTACAAATTTAATGTTTTTGTGAATAATCAAGAATTTCATTAATTGATTGGAAAGTTTTAATTGCTGACATTTATTTTGGCAAGAATGATACTTCTATTATTAAATGTTGTGAAACATTAATCAAGTTGTTCTAATATATTTTTAATATTAACTCTTATACCAAAAGTATAAGACTAGTTCTTCTCTTATACTTTAGATATGAGAGTAATTTTCTCACATTAAATCCCCATTTTTTTAAGAAATTATATACCTAAAATATAAGACTAGAATTACTCTTATATTTAAGGTATAAGAGTTATTTAGTTTATTTTCTTATAATTCTCATATTTTCAGTATATAATAGACTTAGTTGGTGTCATTTATGTAAATAAATGCCTTATTAGAAGGGTGATAATTAAAAACTTATAAATATTATGAAATAATGTATTTTCGCAAATATAATTTAATTTATTTTTTAGGTCTTTCATATTTTTTTTAATAAAAAGCTTTACATATTTTATATTCGTAAATCATGTTTTTAATATTCTAACATATATTAAAAAAATTGTGTTTTTGTGAATATTCAAGTTTTTCATTAATTAATTGTAAAATCTCAAGTTTTGTAATTTAGTTTCGTCCAGATTTCAGTTAGTAATAATAAATATTGCAAAATCAGAAACAAGCAATGCATTGGCTTAGTGGTAAAGACATGGTTGTTATTGTAAAATACCTAGATTCGAAACCTGGGAACAACATTTTTGCTTTTAATTAAAAGGGGTGGCTGACATTGAGTTTTGGATCCGGGGCGGGTGGGCGGGTCGGGACATCGGGCCTGGGCATTGGGCTTGGGGGCAGCCTGACCTGAGTAGTGTGTGATGGGTTTTTGGGCTTTTATGGAATTTTGATTTGGACAATGGGTGGAGGTGGACTTTTGGATCTCAGGTGGACTTTTATGGAATAATGATCTGGGAGAAGGGGCCTTGTGGAATTATGCTTAAACTCTAAAATATTTACTTGATAATGATATGAGGTACACTACTTTAAGACTGTACTGATTCAGATTTTTAAATATTTTGTATTTATTTTGTTACCATAGTTAGAGATATTGTATATCAATTTGAAAGTTTGAATTGTATAAATTAGGAATAAACTCTAGAATATTCTCTCTGTAAACCCTATACATATGTACCTCATATCATTAATATAATTGAGTCATTCAATATCAAACCATTCTTCCCATGTGTGAATGACTTCGTCTAACCCTTCCCCCATCTTCTATATTTGCCGCAACCCTCTGCCGCACCCAGTGGCGGATCCAGAAATTGTCTCCAGTGGGTGCCAAGAAAACACTACTTTACTTAATCACAAATTTTATTCAACAATTCATAAAAATCCAACATAAAAAATAAATAAAGAACAATTTGATTAAATCATAAAAGAAAGAATTGAGATACCAATTACAGACTACAAATAATAAGAACAAAATGTTGTTTGAGGAAATTGAACCATGTCCACTAAAATAGAAACCCCAACACCTTACCAACTGAGCTAGCTGTAATATCTAGTTGAAGGGCGCACAAATATGTATATATTCATAATAAACCATAGGTAGAAATTTAATAAAAAATATTTTTGAAGATCAAGTGGGTGCCGTCGCACCCGCTCGTACCAAGGTGGATCCGCCCCTGGCCGCACCAGTAGGGGGCAATAGTTTCTCTTAGGAGAGTCTATTACAGGCGACTCGATCTAAACTGATAAGTCTTTCTAACTCTCTTATTGTTTCTGTCTTTCCTGGATCATGTTCTTGTGGGTACGTTCTGCTATTGGCTTAATCTGGTTTTATTATCTGTACATGATTACCCTTTGATTAAATTGTTAATCTGATCGTTGCTTATATTAAATTCCAACACATCGTCTTCTTCCTTTTGTTGGTCTTAATCTCCTCCAACACAATTATATATAATTTTAATTTAAAATTACAAATAATTGAGTTGTTGTTTTCTATTATATTTAATTTATCATATAATATATTTTTCTCTTAAGTTATGAGCCATTGTTTCCTCTCCTCGTTGAGAGCCTATCTTTATTTGTTTGTTTGTTTATTCTTGTTTTCGTCTTGTAATTGCGAAGAATCTCGCATTCTAGCTATCACAATGAAAAAATGAAAAAGATGTTTCATGGCTTTTGGGATGTCTGGTGGGCTTTTTTCGTCAACCCGGATTCTCCAAAAGATCAAGTGCTCAGCGCAAAATATTATCCAGTGTGTGATTTCTCAAATCCCGTATGGAGGCAGTTTCCAAATTATTAAGAATCTGCCTGTCTCAAAATTTCGATCAAAAATTTCTTTGTTGCAGTTTAGAAAATGATACATTTACTCATATTTGAAATGAACCTCTGATTTTTGTGCTATGTCCTCTCTTTTACTATCGTGAATGAATTTGAGTTTTGTTTGTTAAAGAAAAAAAAAACTTTCAGTTATCTTATGCAGTGAACAAGGCGAATAGCATAAGCTCCCAAAATAATGGGTCCAATTATATGATTTATAATTACTACCCCTGCATGCTGCCTTTTCTTTTTGTAATCATGTGCACTCTTTTATTCAATTTTACAAATGTGATTTTGCACAACATGGATTGTCACTTTCCACAAACTTTTTGATTATTTAATAATCACTCCGTCCCAAAATGATTTTCGCGTTGGACCATTCAAACTTTTTATGGATACGAACACTTGCTTCACTAGCCATACTTTGTTTAAGCCTAAAATGTAGAAATGCGAAGATCTTTTTAGGACAATGAAAAATGGCAAATGAGAAGATCATTTGGGACGGAGGAGTAATTCATTACATAATCATGTGAATAAAATTCGACGGCTGAAGATTTTCCAAATTGCTTAAATGACCATTAACAGCTCTTTCTTATTAGAAGGAAGACCCATAAAATATCTACCAAAGTTGAACGACCACTATCACTTTTCAAAAAGGTTCATTTTATTTAATCCCTCACTAACTTTATAAGAAGCAACCAATTTTTCCTTTCGTTGTAATTGATGACAGCTTACCCGCCAGCAATGACTACTAAGGGAAAAAGCCTACAGATCGGGGGAAAAAAAAAAAACCCTTATAAAATACTCCGTATAAAGAGATAGATTATTCTTTACTTAAAAAGATAAAAGATCGGTTATATAAAATAGAATGTAAGTATATTTTTATTTAAGAAACAAGAAGTAACATACAACACTCACCAAATTCCAATTTTAATTCATATTAATAGGGTAAAGCACAGTTTTTAATGTAATACTCCCTCCGTCCTAAAATGATCTTCATACTTTTTTCGTTGTTATTGCTAAGGATCTTTGAGCAGTAATTTTAGGTTGATTTGATTGTCCTATTGAAAATTTAAAACTTGTTATTGATACATCATCAACAATATTATCAATACCAAGTTTTAGATTTTCATTACGACAATTATATCAACCTAAAATTATCGCTCAAAATTCCTTCGCAATAACAGCGAAAAAAGTATGAAGATCATTTTGGGATGGAGGGAGTATTAAATTTTCTTACTTAAAAATGGGGTAGAGCAAAATTTTAGTAGTAAAAATAATTTTCATATGTAATAGTACTAATTTCGCACAGTTCTAGATTAATAATTCTAGTAAGTATTATAGCATTTATTGAAATAATTAGGGTTAATTGCAATTTCAGGCCTGAAGTCAGAGGGGGGTCTTCTAAAAGAGGCCCGATATTATTTTTTTGGCCAAATCAGGGCTCGAAGTGCAAAATTTTCGCCAATTAGAGGTTTTTTTTTTATGGAATTTGTTAGAATTTTTATTAAGTGACCATGTGCGCAGCACATGATCAACAAATTGGTTAGTTTGACTTGATATTAACTATTAGGGGGGTTTATATGACATATCTAAAAATGAGGGGTTATGTAATAGTACTAATTTCAAACAGGGTAAACACTGTAATGAACAGACTCAACAGAGGAGCTAATCAAGCAAATCAAGAAGGCCATGGAAACGTTCTTGGGCAAGGAGATGATGATGAAGAAAATGATGGAGTCAACGCCCCAATCATGATTCCTGGATTAAACCTTAGGAGCCTACCGCTTCCCTTTCACCTCAAGCCCTCTTGATAATAATTTCAATGATGTTGACTGCATGTGAACTGACCGTATCTAACTTTGCCGTACCACTTCATTTGATATGACCGTGTGTGGTCATTTGAACAATCTGTGATGATGTTTTAAAATAATTTTTCACTTTTGTTTGTTTTATTTGGGGTTGTAACTCTTAACACTATGTTCTCTTTTGTTTCGTACTCCTGATGCTTTAAATGATTATCCTTTTAGAGTATGTTATGTTTGTTGTGTTTGATGCATTTCTATCCCTCGTTGATTATTTATATTGAAATGCTTCAAATCTTATTTCTATCTTCTAGGATTAGTATTTTGTCTTTCTTTTTAGGATGATAGAAATCTATGACATAGGCTTAGAGTGTGCATTGACTTGGGACATGATATGAATAAAATGGTATTCTTTTTGAAAACATGTTTCTACCAAGTACAATGAATTAGCATTTGTTATAGTAGGTAATGGTCTCAATCAAATAGTGAGAGATTGTTGGGTATGCTTATTATAAACCACTCCTATTACCGTTAATTTGATTGATCCCATAACATAATTTTACTCTTTGTGGACCTTAGGATATATTGTAAGAAGTACTTATACTTCATTTAGAATAGTCCACTTTTTAGTTTGATAGGCTTAGTAGATTAGGACCCTCAATTTTTTCTAAGTCTGGAGATATGTGGCCAAGGCACTGTCTGCCGCATGAAATATCTGCCGCATAGCCCTGCCTACCGCATGGCTTATCTTGCTGCATGGATCAAGCCTGCCGCATGAATCAATCCTTCCGCATGTGACCATAGTTGAAGAAAATCAAGTCTGATGATCACACTGATCTATGTTGCACGAATTTTGATCACAAAATTCCTAACTGTGAAAACCCTAGATCTAGAATTATTGATCTTTAATTTACTCTCAATGTCATGAATCACGCGGAGGCTACTAGTTTATGACTAGTATTTATATTGCTAGAGACCTAAACCTGAAGATAGAATGAGTCCTTAATTAAATCCAAGAAGGACTTAATAACTTTCCGCACAAGCTAGAAATCACGCAAAGCTCGGAACCGACTGGTCCGGTCGGACCCATAGCAACACCCGACCAAATCCATGCTGCTTTGACCAACGCCAATTTCCAGTTCTCCTTTGGTCGGCCGGGTCATGTGCCTAGTCCGGCCGGATCTTCCTGCTGTGCAATTCTTCGTCTTCTCAATCTCTTGACTATTCACAAGTCACTTCTCTAACACAAATGTTACACTCCCTACATCCTAAAAAAAAAAAATACTCATTTTGTTATTTTGGACGTCCCACTAGAAAGTACAATTTTTTCGAAAAAGAAAATATATATTACTGCACTTTCTTTCTCTTTTTCACTAACAACAACTATTCACTTGATATTCCCTATCACCCTTTCTCTCTTTTTCCCACTCACACCACCTATTTTCTAAACATTTTTTTTTTTAATTCTCGTTTTTTAAATGATATGATTACTTTGTTTTGGTTTGTTTTGGTATATAAGAAGTAATTATTATGAGACAGAAGAAAATAAATATTTAGTATCACATTTGAAGAAGTTATTCTGATTATGAGAGTCTAAAAACTTTCTTCAAACACTATTTATCGAAACATACATATATCAAACACTATCAAGTCTAGGACTCCATCCATTTATCTACGACTTAACTTGGTTGATTAATTATATATAATAATGCCCAAGCAAACAGCAAACACCAAACAATTTAACAACTTAAGACATGTAACTTTGATTGCTTAATTAAACATAATAAGCCCAAACAAACAAAAAATACCAAACAATTTAGCAATTTAATTTAGAGATTAATACCTAATATGATCTGAATATTTCTAGCTAGCTTCCTTCTGGTTCTCTCATTGCTCATAACCCGATTCAAAAGAGTAAGTCTCCTGTAAAACGCGTTTTTACACTAGGCTTAGTGTAAAACGTGTTTTATTAATAACGGCAAGTAGGGTTTAAGAGACGCGGCGGCATAAGTGTAAATATTTGAAACTTATGAAATCTCAGGAGACATATTTTAAAACTGCAGGAGACATATTATGAAACTGAAGGAGGCATATTTTTGAAACTCCACATCAGGCACTTTGTAAAACCATAACAGGCATTTTTTTCAAAGAGGCACTTCTAAATTTTAAAGCATGCATTTTTATAAGCGCCTGTCGAGTTTTGTTTTTTTTACTAAAAATCTCAAGAGGCATATTTTGAAACTGGAGGAGATATGTTTTAAAACTGGAGTTTGAAACTGGAGCAAGCATGTTTTAAAACTGGAGGAGGCATATTTTTATACTGCAGGAGGCACATTTTTAAACTAGAGCAGGCATTTGTTTTTCTTTAAAAAAGACAATGTTAAAAGTTCAAAAAAATCTCAGGAGGCATGTTTTGAAACTGGAGGAGGCATGTTTTGAAACTGCAGGAGGCACATTTTTTAACTAGAGCAGACACTTATTTTTTCTCAAAAAAAACACTGTTAAAAGTTCAAAAAAAGTGCCTCCTCTAGAGTTAAAACATGCTTGCTCTAAAAAAGTGTTTCCTCTAGAGTTAAAATATGCCTGCTGTGAAGTATTGAAAAATGTCTCCTCTTGTTTTAAAATGTACCTACTGAGATTTTCATGAGTTCCACTTATTTACAAAATTGCCACCGCGTCTTTTAATCCCTCTTAAGCCGTTATTTGAAAAACACGTTTTACACACAGTTAGTGTAAAACACATTTTTTACAAGATTTTGTGGATTCAAAAATATGTACTATGCAAAACAAAGTTAAAAAAAAAAAAAAAAAAGTTCGAATCTAAACCAAGTAGTATTAAAATAGAAAGATATGCACATGTAAGGAACAATTTCCTGTCATTTATATGCAGATTAAGAGATTCAAAGGATTATTTCAAAACTTGTATAGGAACCTCTTAAGTACTATATATATATATATATGCTACCTCCATCGATAGAATATTAAGTTTCATACTCCATCTTGAAATAAATGTTGCCATTTTTTTATGTTAGTATGAAATTATTTTAAGCAATAAAGTTAGACTGATTTAATTATCCCAACAAATTATAGAACTTGTTACTGATACACCCAGGGCCGGTCCTGTGGAATGGGGCCCTAGGCGAACTATTTAATTGAGACCCTTAAATTCGCTTGTTGGAACAATTTTCATAACCCCTGAATGTCACGCTCATTTCAGAATAAGATTGAGGAAAAAGATGAAGCGGAAGTGATTAAGAACAATTACATGTTGAATCCATATGAATGTTGTAGGGAGAAATGAAGAACAAGAAGAAGAACAAAATAGGGAGAGTGTTCTTCTAAGTGATAATGTCTCTTTTTCTGTCAAAGTCTTCTAACAATATGAAGATAAATTTAGATGAGAAAGCAAGAATTCATTAGTCTCTAAGGGTTGATGGAACACCCTTTATATAGGAGACTTGGTGACATTTCACTTAAGGACCACACCCTTTCAAGATAAGTGATATTATATTGCCCTTTTGCCCATCACAATTAGGTAATTATATATCCAGGAATTCTACACATTTCATTATAAACTATACTTTATAATTAACATTATAATCATAATTTTATGAATGGAAGTCTAAATGACTTGTGTTGCAAGCCATGTCCGAACAATCTCCCACTTGGGTTCCAAAACAAAGTCCTTCCTTTAAATCATCAATATAACACAAATGACAACCCTAATGTGCGCACTTTATTGTCATTTATAACAATCTCGTCCATTAGCCATACAAGTATAGGACTAAAGGGGCAGTCGTTGTAATTGATTCGCAACTAAACCCACAATAATCACGTATACAAATCCAACTAAATGATATAGATCAAAAGTATAGATGTGTAGCATGGAATCATAATGAATATATACATATTCTTCCAACTAGTCCAACTTAACCAAATGAGATCAAAGATAATAGAACAATTAATGAAGTACAACACAAAACTCCCACTAAATTAAATGTTATCAAATTGTTACACCCATATGAGCAACATGCTCGTGAAACACTAGAGATGATAACGTTTCATAAATGGATCCGTTAAATTATGGAGTTTGTTCTAATAAGTTGTATTTCTATGTTCATTTTGTACTATTTTCTTTATAACAAGATACTTAATGTTTAAATCCATAAACCTTTTGTTAGAGTACGGAACTGCTACCTGATGGTCATATCTTAATTGGTCTTTCGACACTTGTTTTGAGAAATCACAGTCCATTAAAACTTATGTAGCCATGTAATTTTAACAAATATCGGAATACCAAATGATCTCAAGATTATCCGATTAAAAATAGGCATGTAGATTTTTGTGTTTTGTAAATACTATATCATTCTTTTGGCTACTACTTAATGTTCTTTCTGGATTGCTTTGGTATTGACCAAGCATCCCAACATTGAATGCAAGACTTACGCATTTATTAAGCTTTCTTACTGCTGATGCAAAGAGGGATATTTTCTATATACTTGGATTCATAATTAACTTTAGGACACTGTTTGAGACTAAGCATGTCTCCTTTAAAATTAGGGGTGTCAAGTGGTTTATAGTTTTGCATGCTATACCTTTTGTAATACCTTTTCTATATAGGCCTTTTGTGATAATCCCAAAATACTCCGTGAAAACTCACAGTGAACTTGGATTCCTAATACAAAAAGATGTCTCACCAAGAATTTTCATTCCAAAGAAATTTCTTAGTTTCCTTATTAAGGTTTAAAACATTACTAGCAAGCAAATATTACCCACATATAAGACCAAAATTATATTTTTACTCCCACTGAACTTATGGTATACACAATATTTATCAAGATTCATTTCAAACCAAATGAAAGAATAACTTGATTAAATTCTAAATACCATTAATGAGAAGTTTGCTTAAGTCATAAATGAATTTCTCCATATAGATAGTTTGCTTAATGTCTCCATTAAGAAAAGTTCTCTTTAATATCCATTTGATGAGACTTAAGACACAAATTGCTACTAGTGCGATAATGGTTCTAAAAGAGTTTTTAGAAGATACCGGGAAATGTTTCTTTGTTGATAATTAATGCCTTTCTTATGAGTTGAAAAAATCTTTAGCAACTAGATGGGTCTTATATATTTCAACATTACTTTTGCGAATCATTTTAGGTCTTAGAGACCCATTTATAGGTTTCACATCTTTAGGTAATGTAAAAAGATCCCAAAAGTTGTTATCTTTCAAAGATTTCAACTCTTTATATATGGTATTAATCTACTTATGAGAATTAGGACTATTAATGGCTTTATGGTAGATGAATGGCTCATCTCCCACTAAACCTATGTGTCCTTAATTTCTCGGTAAGATACATCTCATAATTATCCGGTATTGCAATCCTTCTTTCTCTATTGTATCTCTTTAAGGGCACCGGTTCTTACTAATTCTGAGGTTGTTGAATTTCCTTCTTATGATCAACATTTTCATGTTGTTCAATATTTATAGGGAAACCATATTTATTTTGAATTGTATGTTCTTCTTGAATATCAAGTACAAAATTTGAAATCCAATTGGAAATTATGGAAGAGGTGAAGAAATGGATGTCTCTTCTTTTCCAAATTCAAAATATTACACATAATTGATGGATAAAATTCCAAGTAATAAATACCTAGCAAGCGCACTAGTTACCGTAGTAGTAACGCGCGAAAGCGAGGGTCGATCCCACAGAGACTTGTTCGACAACAAGTAAATTTAATTAGTGCAAAAGAGTAACCAAAAAGGGGGTTTTGATTTGATTTGATTTTATTAACTAAAAACTGAAATTAAATACTAAATCAACAAAGCAATGATCAACTAGTAACAAAGTAAACAGAATAACGAGATTCACGGGTTGGATTTCACACTATCATCCTTATATGTTAATTTAAAATAAAGTCATTGATTCATTCCAGGGTTCGTTCACTTTTTGCAAAGATTGGGACGGTGAGGCGGCCGGATTGCAATCTTTTTCTCTCTATCTAATCAATTTCGCAAATCAAGTCCATGTAATTATTTAAAAAGTTAGTAAGTTCTAAAGAACAATTGAACCTATATTCACTTGATTTCTATCACGGCATCAAATAAATATAATACTCAAAGCATTGGTCTACGCTTTAATCCCCAAATCAATGGCGGAGTTAAAACCCTAAATTGTTAAAAAGGCCAATAATGGCTAGTTCAATTATTGAAACCCTAAAAACTTGATTAAAATACTTTGAACAACTAGAATGAAATCAATATGAATAAAACGTTTATAACATAGAATTATATAGTGTATTACATCCAACCCATGAATTAAAAACTTAGCTACTCATACTCAACATAATGAACACAAATAATAAAACTAAAAACATAAAACCTGGATCTTGAATGATGAAAAGAAAAGACTTCGTCTGCGTTCTAGTTCTTCAAAAACTCAGAGAAAAATTAAAGCATCAGAAATCCCCTAATGGCTGCTACTGAGTTCCTTTTATACTAGGGTTGGATATCTCAAAATAAGGAAAGGAAAATTAACTCCTTAACCAATGAGGACACTTCAAAAATCTGCATCGGAGGAGAGGGCGCGCGCACCATAGGACTAGGGCGTGCGCACCCTATTCAATTACACCAATCTAAGCTTCTGATCCACGGGGGCGCGCGCACTCAGACGGATGGGGCGTGCGCACCCTTTCTGACTTGATAAACTCCACCTTCTGATCAACGAGCGCGTGCGCACCCCTATACGAGGGGGCGTGCGCACCCTTTGCTTTTCCTCAGAGGTCTTCCTTTTCTTCCTTAATTCCTGTATAGTCCTTCGCCTGAGTTTTTCCGAAATTCCCCTCAGGTCCTTTATCTGCTTTTCTGCCACAATTCCTCCATTTTTCCCTGTACTCAAAGACACTCCAAAACAGCCATTAAAACACTAAATACCCGAAGATTCGCTCCAAGATAAGACCAAATGTATTCAATATTGATGTGTAAAAACACATCCATCAAATACCCCCAAACTTATCTTTTTGCTCGTCCTCAAGTAAAAACAAAATACTAAATTAAACAACTACCATTAATCACAACTAAACATACTAAAAACAAAAGAAAATATTTTTGGCTTGTTCTCATCATAAATGGGGGATTGTTAACCACAAGTCTCAGGTTCCTCACACAAGTGTTAATAATGGGTACCAATTGTCAAACCAAATTGTAACACATATACACTACTAACTCGTTTAATTTTCCACCGCAGCATGATAGGATGAGTGATGGGGTGATCAATGCGACCAAAATAAGATTAGTTTATGGGATCATTTAAGTTAATGCTCTTATTCCACAAATGATAACAATGATGAACGTTAACCAAATCAAGGACACTCATACTCATGTATACACAGTTGTCAACCCGGTTACCGATATTGAACGAAAATATGGCATAAAGTTTTAAGCACAACAAACGTGAAAGGCTAGGTTCACGGTTACAAATGAAGGTAAGGACATACGAAGTTAAGGAAGTGGACTAAGAAGTCTTCTACAATATGTATATCCTCACAATATGTTAACACTCTCCGCTCACCCAATTCCCACACTATCTCACCCCCAAACTTGAACTTTATATAATTACCTGGGGTGAGACACAATTCCCTATTTCCTGCGGCCCTTTCCAAATCATCACTTCAATACATTAAAGGGACAAGCTTTTTTTTTTTTTTTTTTTTTTGAATACATACACAAGACAAATGTGTGCTTATTTAATCACTCTGCACACTTCTTAATGATCTCTTCTACTTTCTTTTTTTTTTTTTTTTTTTTGCTTGCCCTTTCTTTTCATTACATACACCCATTTCATAACTTTGGCCATAAACCATAATTCCCCAATTCATTCTCCCAATTTCTAACCATAAATTCTCATCATTCCCTAATCCACTTCCTCGTCAAGGTGGGTCTTACCTATTCTTAGTGCAAAAGGGTAGGAAATCGGGTATCAAAAGAAGGTGAACGGCGGTCTTTAATGTGCCATTCTTTCATTCATTATTAGGCTCAAAAGGGTGTTCTAACGGTGATTTTATTTAAGTGACTAGATAGACAAAATAAGGCCAAGAAAAGGGTTTAGAACGAAATGCCATAAATACCGAATAACCTATTGACTTGTTATTGACAACCATGCAACGATGTTCTAGGGTCCCCGAACATACACCAAGTGATCCCATAAATTATTCTTATTTTGATAACATGATCATGGAAAGAAAATGTAATTGAGAGGTGGTGCAATCATGCCTTTAGTAGTGCTAATGCAGTCCCAACTCTAGGTTAAACAATAGCACCCATAATGACTAAAATAAACTCTCGGATCATCATCGACTGTGGTCAACATCCCCAAATATAAGAAGAACAAATTTTTAAATTTTTACCTAACACAACTAAAACTAAAACACTAATTAAATCCTACTAACATGATGACAGATAACCAAAGCAGATGTACCCCCTACCCCCAAACTTAAAAATTTGCATTGCCCCTAATGCAACAAATCATACAAAATTAGTTAAAGTGTAGGGGTACCTCAACCATCTCACTGCGGTGGGGGAAAGAAATGATCCCAAGGACCACTTGGACTACCACCTTGAAATTGTGGTGTTTGAGCTGCTTACTGCCCATCCCACGTACGGCCAGTCCATTGCATGTTTGGCGGTCTCATATAGGGCGGATATTGATGAGGGTCAAATGGAGGGGGGTATGACTCACCGGGAAAGAAATTGGCCATCATTCTCTGTCGAAAATATCGGTTCTCCGCAGCCTCTCTGTTGACTACCTCTTCCAAATTGTCCAGCCTCTGATCTGTCCTTGCCTGCCACATGCTGTTGGAATAAGATTCCATCGCAGTTTCTCTTCTGGACTCCCTCATTTGCTCCTCATGTCTTTGCACTTGCCCCGCCAAATAATAAGTCGCCTCATAGGGGTTGAGGTTGTGCATCTCCTCCTCCACCTCGTCTCCAACCTGACTACTACTCCCAGCTGCAGAAGTAGATCCCCTCCTTAAATTAGTGGCCTTCTTCAGAGTGATCGGGGGCCCCGCCTTTATGTCCTTAATGTTACTTGCATAAGTATACCCAGCCAGTTCCACCAACTCCGTGACCAGAATGGGAAATTTATAACTTGAGGACCCCATTCCCTGGGTCAACTGAATCATCTCCTGCCTGATGATGAGCCCAGTGTTTATCTTTTCCCTGCGCATTACCACATGCATCAAAGCAGCCCGCCGCTAGTGTACATCTCCCTTATGCGAAGATGGCATGATCCGCTCACAAATGAAGCGGTGCAAATACTGCAACTCCGGTACTAGCTCACTGGTCTTGAGAATGTTGCCCTTGTGGAATCTCTGAGGGTCAATGTTCACTCCTAGCGTTGCAGAGAACGTGGGAAGCATCTCTTTCACTCTGTTAATCGTGTTCAACTCCCTCATCAGCTTCTGGTAAGCACACTTATCCTCGGTCGTCCCTACGGGCATTCGGTAGTACTGATTAATTGTTCTACTTGTATAATCCACATCCACACCATGCACAAATGAACTATCCGTGTCTCCTCTCCCAAACACATTGGCATAAAACTATTTTACCACAAGAGATATCCCTCTGGCCGCCGGGTCCGAAGCTAACTCCTTCCATTTATAAAATGTGAACAACTCCTTCATACCAAAAGAGTCCCAATCGAACTCCCTCTCAACCATGAAACTGTTACCCTTGTGATTATTATAAAATTCTGCCGCATTAGCATTCACAAATTTGGTGTTATCATAGGGAGGTTCTGCCGGGACATTGGGTGCGGGAGTATTTTTCTTTGTTCGACCCATTATCTCAAACTTCACACAACAATTCTTAACACAAAACAATTCAGAAAACCAACTTACTTGACCGGAAAAGGTTGCCGGAAAAGTCGCCGGAGTTTGGCCGGAGTTGTAGAAGATGACGACCCCAAATAGCTTTTGTTCCCACAATCGTTTTTCCCTTCTGCAACACCTTCCAATTCTCACCCGAAAGCACCCAAAACTCCACTTTTCGTCTTCTAAAAAGCTTGAACAAAATCTTCAATTTGCCCGGTTTTAATAGAAATTGGGGCTTGAAATCTTTGGAATGGAGGAGGGTTATAGGGGGGAAAGATGATTTTACCGGAAATTTGGTGGAATTTGGTGGATTGGGTGAGGATTTGTAGAGAGAGAGATGAGGGTTTGGGAAGTTTTTCTAGAGAGAGAAAGAGAGGAGGGTTGTAAGGTTTACACAAATGAACATTAGGCCCGATTTTCCCTTTAAAACAGCCGGCTGTTTACCTTCAGGCAGGGGAGGGCGCGCGCACCATCATACCAGGGGCGCACACACCCTTTGATCAGAAGGAACTCCAATTTTGGTTCACAGGGGGGGGGGGGGGGGGGCGTGCGCATTCTTTTTGTGAGGGCGTGCGCACCCCATGATCAGAAGGTCATATTTTCTTGTGTTTGAAGGGGGCGTGCGCACCCTTTGAAAGAGGGCGTGCGCACCCCTTGATCAGAAGGAAATCCAGTTTTTTTTTTTTTTTTGAACCTTTTTCTGCTGTTTTTACCGCTCCAAAATGGTTGTTGCCTATAGATCATCTGCACATCACCACAAAACGGAACACAAGCGTAATATCCTTTATAAAAAAAAAATGACTCAAAAATAAAAATCTTTTTGGAGGGTGACACTATTTACACTCCCCTATAAACCCACAAACTCGGAGAGACCCGTTAGGGTGACACGGACTACTTTTTTACCGCACTTTCGTTGCCTACGTTCCCCCTAGGACAATAAGGGGCTCAGGTCACCGTAGTTCGAACCGACCCGGAAATAAAAGACACGAAAGCAATAATTTTTTTTTTTTTTTTGTATTTATGAATAGCACCACCCACAAACTTAGAACATGATATGTCCTCATTGCATCAAAAGTAAACATGCTCCCAAGCTAAGAATGATGATAGACTGAAATAAAAGAAAACAAATAAAATGATACCTGGTTGGGTTGCCTCCCAAAAAGCGCCTTTATTTTAAAGTCGTTGGCTCGACATAATGCCATATGGGAGTTAATTGGCCTTCTCTGGATCCACCAACTCGATCACCTCTACCTCTTCATCAATAGCCACCCCCTCATAATAAGGTTTCACCCGGTGTCCATTAACTTTGAACAAATTTCCCGTTTTCAAATTCTTAAGCTCAACTGCTCCATGTGGGAATACTTTCACCAACTCAAATGGCCCCGTCCAATTGGAACGCAGTTTACCCGGAAATAACCTCAAACGAGAGTTGAAAAGGAGAACTTTCATACCCGGCCTCAAATCTTTTGGCTTCAAATGCTTGTCATGGTATCTTTTAGTTCTCTCTTTATACAGTTTGGCACTTGCATAACTATCTTGCCGCAACTCGTCAAGTTCATTCAAAGTGAGCAATCTCTTCTCACCCGCGGCATCCATGTCCATATTCAACTCTTTCACTGCCCAAAATACCTTGTGCTCCATCTCAACCGGTAAATGGCATTCCTTCCCATACACAATCCGGAAAGGACTCATGCCAATTGGAGTCTTGTATGCCGTCCGGTATGCGCATAATGCATCGCTCAACTTTAGAGCCCAATCTTTGCGGTTCGGACGCACCGTCTTTTCAAAGACCCCTTTTATTTGTCTGTTGCTTACCTCCACTTGTCCCGAGGTTTGAGGGTGATAAGCCGTGGCTAATTTATGAACCACCCCATATTTCTTCAACACATTGTTGAACATTCAGTTGGTGAAATGTGTTCCTTGATCACTTATGATTGCTCGTGGCATTCCATACCTGCTAAAAATATTTTCACAAACAAACTTGGAAACCACATTGGCATCGTTAGTCCGGGTGGCAATAGCCTCCACCCACTTTGACACATAATCCACCGCAACCAATATATAAACAAAACCATGGGATGGGGGAAACGGACCCATAAAATCAATACCCCACACATCAAATATATCAACAACTAAATTAAAGTGTTGGGGCATCTCATCCCTTTGACCAATGCCACCAGTCTTCTGGCATCTATCACACCTCTTACTGAACTCACATGCGTCTCTAAATATGGTGGGCCAATACAAACCGGCTTGGAAAATTTTTCTAGCGGTCTTTTGACCACTAAAATGCCCACCACATTGAAGCTCATGACAAAAACGCAACACACTCTCTTGTTCATGCTCAGGGACACATCTTCTCAAAAGCTTATCAGGACAAATCTTCCACAAATAAGGATCATCCCAAATGTAATGCTTCACATCCGATTTAAACTTTCGTTTTTTATCGTATGTGAAGTGTGGTGGCATAATATTAGAAACAATGAAATTCACAAAATCCGCATACCAAGGCTCATGAACATGTAAAGCAAATAGTTGCTCATCCGGAAAATTTTCATTAACCGGAATCGCACCATCTATCACATTAGTAAAAGTAAAGTCCTCTAGCCTAGATAAGTGATCCGCCACCACATTTTCGGTCCCCTTTTTGTCTTTTATTTCTATGTCAAACTCCTGCAGTAGGAGCATCCACCTAAGGAGTCTAGGTTTAGCATCCTTTTTATTTAACAAGTATTTTAATGCAGCATGATCAGAGTAAATAATCACCTTGGACCCAAGCAAGTAAGAAAGAAACTTTTCAAGAGCAAACACAACAACTAAAAATTCTTTTTCAGTGGTAGTATAATTCATTTGTGCATCATTTAAAGTTCTACTTGTGTAATGAATCACATGAGGCAATTTATCCACTCTTTGCCCTAAGACAGCCCCAATCGCAAAATCTGATGCATCACACATGATCTCAAAAGGGAGAGACCAATTGGGGCTAGATAGAATGGGGGCACACGTCAACTTCTCCTTCAGCAGATTGAAGGCCTCTAAACACTCTTGGTCAAAGATGAAATCAGTGTCCTTAGCTAGCAGGTTACATAAAGGCTTACAAATTTTTGAAAAGTCTTTTATGAAACGCCTATAAAAACCTGCATGGCCTAGAAAACTTCGCACACCCTTAACCGACACAGGGGGAGGCAATTTTGAAATCACATCGATTTTAGCCTTATCTACCTCAATCCCCTTGTTTGACACCAAATGTCCTAACACAATGCCATGCCTCACGAGAAAATGACATTTTTCCCAACTAAGGGTTAAATTTGTCTCACAACAACGATTTAAAACCATTGTCAAATTCTCTAGGCACCCATCGAAACTGTCACCAAATACCGAGAAGTCATCCATGAAGACTTCGACACATCGCTCGATCAAATCAGAAAAGATGGAGGTCATACACCTTTGAAAGGTCGCAGGTGCATTACAAAGCCCAAAGGGCATCCTCCTAAATGCGAATGTGCC
Source organism: Campanula takesimana (assembly GCA_026119855.1). Lineage (NCBI taxonomy): Eukaryota > Viridiplantae > Streptophyta > Magnoliopsida > Asterales > Campanulaceae > Campanula > Campanula takesimana. The sequence continues at coordinate 1,924,183 of JAOWBW010000019.1, forward strand.
AAAGGGACAAGTAAAAGTGGTCTTGGCTTGGTCCTCTGGTGCAATGGGGATTTGGTTATACCCCGAAAAACCATCCAAGAAACAATAATACTCATGTCCGGCTAACCTCTCAAGAATCTGATCAATAAAGGGCAAAGGGAAGTGATCTTTCTTTGTTGCTGCATTCAGTTTGCGCAAATCTATGCACATTCTCAGACCAGTCACTTCCCTTTTTGGCACTTCTTCCCCTTTTTCATTAGTGGTGACCGTGTAGCCCGATTTCTTAGGAACGACTTGAACCGGTCTCACCCACTCACTATCAGCAACGACATAGATAATGCCTGCATCCAACAATTTTAGGACCTCTTTCCTAACCGCCTCCTCCATGTGAGGATTTAACCTCCTCTGTCTCTCCCTAGACGGCTTAGCACCATCTATGAGATTAATTTTGTGCATGCACATGGAGGGGCTTATACCCTTAATATCAGCTAAAGTCCACCCTATGGCCTGCTTGTGCTCATGAAGCACTTTGATCAACTTGGCCTCTTATTCTAGGGTCAAATCTGAGGCAATTATCACGGGCAAAGTCTCTCCCTCCCCAAGAAAAACATACTTTAAATTGGAGGGAAGGGCTTTCAGCTCAAGAGCTGGAGGGGTTACAATAGAAGGCACCGACTTCTCATTGAAGTGGCCTAGTGGGTGAAACGGGCCATCACTAGGATGGTGTTCGTCGGCCTTTTTCACAGCCATCAGTTGAACATCCGCATTATCCCTAAGTTTCTCACCGCCAGTTGATAACAAAGACTCTAACTCCTCACAGTCTCTCTCATGCCACAGAACTTCACTCACACAATCCTCAACAATATCCACACAGTTACAAGACTCATCATCTATGGTACTTTGCATGACATCAAACACAGATATTTCTATTTTCTCATTAGCCACACACATAGATAGAGTCCCATCACCCACATTAATGATGGTGTTAGTAGTAGCCATAAATGGACGCCCAAGCAATATGGGAGAATCCTGACTATTCCCAACACCATTAACAGTCTCAAGCACAACAAAATCCACAGGGATAATCAAATTGCTACCTGCACCAAAACATCCTCCACAATTCCCAATGGCCTCTTGATTGAACGGTCAGCCAATTGCAAGGTCATTGTGGTGGGTTTTATCTCAGGTAAACCCAACTCAAGATACAAATGATGTGGTAACAAATTAATGCTAGCACCGAGATCTAACATTGCCTTCACCTTTTTAGAATCCCCCATAGATATAGAAATATTAAAACTTCCGGGGTCTGTCAATTTAGGTGGGAGGTTCTGTTGTACCACGGCACTGGCACTTTCACCCATAACCAATTTCTCATCATTCCCATACTTGGGTTTCCTGGAGTTAAGTTCTTTGAAAAAATTTGCATAAGCTGGGATATTTTTAATGACATTTAACAAAGGAAGATTAATATTCACTTTTGAAAACATGTCATACAAATCAGACATTTGTTTATCCAGTTTACTTCTCATGAATCTACCAGGAAACGGTACAGGAGGTACATCAAAAACTTGATGGATAAAATTCCAAGTAATAAATACCTAGCAAGCGCACTAGTTACCGTAGTAGTAACGCGCGAAAGCGAGGGTCGATCCCACAGAGACTTGTTGGACAACAAGTAAATTTAATTAGTGCAAAAGAGTAACCAAAAAGGGGGTTTTGATTTGATTTTATTTTATTAACTACTAAAGCAAGAAATAATTAAACTAATAAAACAAATAAAATCAAGATTAACGAATAGATTCACGAATTGGATTCACAAATACTTTCACTCTATGCTATGCTCCTAATGACAAGATCATTCTCTTTCTTGGGTTCGTTCACAAAAGTAAGAATTGGGACGGTGAGGCGGCCGGATTGCAATCTTTTTCTCTCTATCTAATCACACTTCGCAAATCAAGTCCATGTAATTATTTAAAAAGTTAGTAAGTTCTAAAGAACAATTGAACCTATATTCACTTGATTTCTATCACGGCATCAAATAAATATAATACTCAAAGCATTGGTCTACGCTTTAATCCCCAAATCAATGGCGGAGTTAAAACCCTAAATTGTTAAAAAGGTCAATAATGACTAGTTCAATTATTGAAACCCTAAAAACTTGATTAAAATACTTTGAACAACTAGAATGAAATCAATATGAATAAAATGTTTATAACATAGAATTAGATAGTGTATTACATCCAACCCATGAATTAAAAACTTAGCTACTCATACTCAACATAATGAACACAAATAATAAAACTAAAAACATAAAACCTGGATCTTGAATGATGAAAAGAAAAGACTTCGTCTGCGTTCTAGTTCTTCAAAAACTCAGAGAAAAATTAAAGCATCAGAAATCCCCTAATGGCTGCTACTGAGTTCCTTTTATACTAGGGTTGGATATCTCAAAATAAGGAAAGGAAAATTAACTCCTTAACCAATGAGGACACTTCAAAAATCTGCATCGGAGGAGAGGGCGCGCGCACCATAGGACTAGGGCGTGAGCACCCTATTCAATTACACCAATCTAAGCTTCTGATCCACGGGGGCGCGCGCACTCAGACGGATGGGGCGTGCGCACCCTTTCTGACTTGATAAACTCCACCTTCTGATCAACGAGGGCGTGGGCACCCCTATATGAGGGGGCGTGCGCACCCTTTGTTTTTCCTCAGAGGTCTTCCTTTTCTTCCTTAATTCCTGTATAGTCCTTCGCCTGAGTTTTTCCGAAATTCCCCTCAGGTCCTTTATCTGCTTTTCAGCCACAATTCCTCCATTTTCCCTTGTACTTAAGGACACTCCAAAACAGCCATTAAAACACTAAAATACCCGAAGATTCGCTCCAAGATAAGACCAAATGTATTCAATATTGATGTGTAAAAACACATCCATCAATAATCTCCTTCCCACTAAATTTAACATCCTCAAAGAACCTAGCTTTTCTCGTTTCAAAATGTTCAAATTTTCGGGTTGTACAATTTATATATCCCCTAGATCTTTCGGCTTACCTCATGAATAACTACTAACAATCTTATGTCTAACTTGCCCTTAGTAGACTTATAAGGTCTACCCTTATGTTAGACAACCCCATAAATGAAGATGATTTAAGGACGTGTTCCTTATTTGTCCCAAAATCATAAAGGGTTTTTATTAGTAGCTTAGAGGGAGCTTTAATGAGAATAAGGGCTGCGTTTTTAATGTATCGCCCATAATGAGTGAGTAAAAGAAGCACAAAACATGCCTATTACCATTTCCTTAAGGATTTTATCATGTCTCTTGTGTACATCATTCATGCTAGGCGAACCCGGCTTAATGTAGATGGAGACAATCCCACACTCTTCAAAATAGCCAGTAAAAAGGACCTAGACGTTGTTCCCTTTAACAATCATTCCAACCATGATATACTCTATCATGATTGGACCTAATGTTCTTAATAGTCTTTCAAAGTTGATTTCCAACTTTGACCTCATAAGACTTGAAAACGTCCATAACTTGAGTCTTTGCATGAAGTAATAAATGCATCCATATTGAGAGTAGTCATTTATAAACGTAATAACTATTGTTGACCTTTTCACGAAGGAATAATGAATGGCCCACAATGTTCATATGTATTAGTTTTAAAGACACTTGATACTCTCGAGAATACTATTCTTTTAATGTTTGTAAATTTCCTTTAAGGCATTTAATGCAAAAGTATTTTCCAAAATATCAAGTTTGTTTAAGATTTTCTTTAACATAAGCTTATCAATTTTCCTCTTGAAAATATGACTCAAATGCCTATGCCTTAATGAAAAATAAAATAAATTTTACTTGATAACTTTTGCTTTCTAGTTTTGGTTTCATTATTAAGGGACACATTTATTGTTTGAATAATGTCAAGTGAAGGAAAGAATACTTGACAAAGTACTAGTGCCAACAACCTTTGGAATTAAAATAGAGATAACACTTATTATTAATGAACAAGAGTGACCTTCCTTGTCCAATATTGTGATAAATATCATAATTCTATTTAAATGATGGTACAATAAATATATTATTTAATACAAAATAATACTTAGTACTTAACAATAATTTAAATGATCCTTATGCCTATAACTCTAACCGGATTCCTAGTTTCCATATAGATGAATATCTTCATCTTTACTAGGTCTTCGGTAATTTAGGCAATCCTACTTGAACATCCTTATGTGATTGGTTGCACCAAAATCCAATCACCATGTAAATGTAGGAACTGAAACCAAATTAGCCTTAATACATTACAAACAAGACCAAATGATATACCTCTCACGCCAAGCGTGAGACTTAGGATAATCGAACTTCATGTTAGTAAGGTCCTTGCAAAAGAAACATTTCTTTTCTTTATGATCATGAGATGATCCCTTAAGCTTCTTTTTACTTGCAACCACAGTTTCTTTCCCTCTTCTCTTGTCCCATGAGAAAAGGTAGATGCTAAATGAGTACCTTTAGTTCTAAATTATTCTTAACTTATCTTCTTCTTGTGTCATAAGTGAAAGTAATTCATTAATATTTCACTTGTCCTTTTGACATTGATAGGTCACTTCAAAGCAACCAAACCAAGGAAGAAAGATTAAAACTAAATGCACAAGAATATCATCCGATATCCTTAACTTAAGTGCCTTTTCGTTTCGTCAATAGATGAACTATTTCTAAAATGTACTCCCTTAAATTCCCGGTACCCTTTATACCTTATGGAAACAAGTTTCCTCAGGGTATCAAGGAATGTTTGTAGCATCAATATCCTCGGAGACACCGTCCAAAAGGTCTCCGGGACAATATTCTTTATGATCATTAGGCTTACGCGGTTAGAGCGTGTCACTTCTCAGCACTCAAGCAATAAGAAGAGAAACGGATCCCTTAATGCGAGTTCTATATAGCCCAAGATTATAATTATTTGTTTTCCAAGTTTTATAATTAGTCCCACATTGCAACGGTACTCATAGCAGTAATTACAGATGAAGCAATAAACAAATTTGTTGGAATATTGAGAACAAGAATGAATACAAAACATAAATAAGAAACTACACAATAAATAATGATTAATTATATCAATGAAATCCATCAACAAGACAATCAACATGCATCAAAACTAATCTTTGGATTGCGAGTTGACTCATAAATGATTGCCTTAGGCAACAAGTAATTTGAACTTATATTTTAATAAATACTTAATCTTCCTTTGGGCCGACATAAGTACCTAAGAAAATAACCTAATGTTTATTTTACTTGTTACCACATGAATGTCCAAGTTTAGTCAAATGTCAAGATCTTCTTTGGAAAATTCAAGCCATTCAGATATCAACTTAAACATCCAACACTTTACAATTTTAGGGTTTAAATAACGTAAATCACTTAGGCGACAATATTATTTAAACAATGAATAAAATTTTCAAAGCATATAATTAATCAAGGCCTTAGGGTTTGAAAAAATGTATGTTTTGTTCAAAAGAGGAACAAAATTGTGCAACATCTTTGAAAAAGCAAAAACCTGTGATTAATGTACATGCGCGACCTGGCAACTTATAATACCCGACCGAGCAGAACATAAGACCCGACCGGGCAGAACATAAGACCCGACCGGGCTAAAGCCACCGTTTCATGCATACTTTGCTGCACTTTTCCAAATTTTATCCCAAAAAATGATGAACAACAAGTAGATCCACATGGTATGTTCTTTACAACATAAAACCATGTTATTTAGGGATAATCTTGCTTTAAAACAATGGAATCAAGTATGTAGATCCACATGGTATGCACTAGACATAAAACCATGTTATGAAGGGATAGTCACACTTGAACCATTGTGTTCATTCAACAAAACTTTTCAAACCATTTTTTTAAATTCAGATGATTATTATCAGTACTCTATGAATGAATTATAGTCCCTAATCAACATCAAAACTTGATGATTCAACAGGAAAAATGAATCGAATAAAGCATAAAAGCTTTCCCGAAAAGAACTCAAACTTAAACCAAAATATAACCAGGCTCTGATACCAATTGTTGGAACAATTTTCATAACCCCTGAATGCCACGCTCATTTCAGAATAAGATTGAGGAAAAAGATGAAGCGGAAGCGATTAAGAACAATTACATGTTGAATCCATATGAATGTTGTAGGGAGAAATGAAGAACAAGAAGAAGAACAAAATAGGGAGAGTGTTCTTCTAAGTGATAATGTCTCTTTTTCTCTCAAAGTCTTCTAACAATATGAAGATAAATTTAGATGAGAAAGCAAGAATTCATTAGTCTCTAAGGGTTGATGGAACACCCTTTATATATGAGACTTGGTGACATTTCACTTAGAGACCACACCCTTTCAAGATAAGTGATATTATATTACCCTTTTGCCCATCACAATTAGGTAATTATATATCCAGGAATTCTACACATTTCATTATAAACTATACTTTATAGTTAACTTTATAATCATAATTTTATGAATGGAAGTCTAAATGACTTGTGTTGCAAGCCATGTCCCAACATCGCTCACATGCAACAAATGCGGTGCATTTTTGACTTTCTACTACTCTTCGCATTTTCATCTCTGTCGTTCTTTCTATTGGAGTTGTTTATTTTTTTAGGTTTTAACATTCTTAATAATTGGACGATAAATCGAATCGCGAACTAACAACGAAGTTTGATGAATTTTACTAATAAAATTGTTTTGTTTACACTTGAAAAATTGTGTTTGGTATTTAATTTGATTGATCATCGCATAAAAAAGGGATATAATTTAATGGATATCAAAGAATTGAAAGAAATATTTCAACATAATTCAGTCATGAATAAAAATATTGAAAATATATTGCAATAATGCTGAAATAATGATTGTAAATAATTTGTTAGAATACATTGCAAAAAAAGTCTTACTTGTTAATAACTTGAAAAAAATAGAGAAGTTAAAAAAAAAAACAAAAAAAAAGAGAAAAATAGTAATAAAGCTAACTAATTTATGGCTTTAGAGAGAGTGAGTGAGAGAGAGAGAGAGAGAGAGGAAATAATAGAAACTGTTCAGAAGGGAAAAAAGACAATCCGTGAAAGGCTCGAACCCAGACAGAATGAATACAATTAGACAATGGTCTCTAACACGTTCTGTAGAACCACGGGGACAATAGGATTAGCACGCATTTATCCAGACGTGTTTCATATATAAAACAATTACAAAAATTTGGGGGCCCTAATTTTGAGGAAAATTTCAGTGGCCCTAGGCGGTAGCCTCACATATCTTACCTCAGGGCCGGGCCTGGATACACCATTATAAATTCCATCATTAACAATTAAATTTTTATTAAAATAATTAAATTAACATAAAATGATTGAAAAGTTTCTTCGTAGTAACATACAAAAAAGAGCAACATTTATTTCGGAAGTATTTTTTTGTGTTTTTTTTTTTTTTTGTCCATTTCTAGAATAAGTGTCTCTTTCTAAACGACTAAGTAGTTCTAATGCAAGCTTAGAAAGGTACAAATATTACTCATTTTGTCTCAAAAAGTTTGTCTCGGTTTGACTTTTTATTGTCAACATAAATAAAATTTGACTAATTACATTAAGTCAAATTTTTTTTATTTTAGTGAAATTTTAAAAACAGTATTTAACAAATCATTAAGACAGCTTTTCTAAAATAGAGGGAGTGTATCCATAAATAATAATAAATAAGTAAAACTCATTTATTATGTAAAAGTTCGACAAGTTAACAAAAGACACTATATTCTCCACTTATTTATGACGGATAAAGTATATAATTATTGTTATTTAGGAAGTATGCATATTATACTTGGTTGTCGAACATTTGATCCGTGGCCACAAGAAACCAATTACCTAAGCTAATACAGATCGAAAACAAAAGGTTAGGTATAGAAGCATTATTTTACTATTTTTTTTAATTGGAAACTGTTAGGATTTTAAGGCCCAAACACAATTGCTTGATTGATAAAAATGAAAGCACAAAATAACAAAATAGCAAGAACGAAACAAAATTGAAAAATAGATGAACACAAGAGATTTTAAGTGGTTCACCAACTTGACTACATCCACGGGCGACGGGGAATCAATTCACTATAATCAAGAAGAGTACAAGGAGAATCAAGGTGAAAACCTTTCACACAATCTCACAATAATGAATAACCTAGCTTTTTCTATCAATCTCTCTCTAGGATCTATATAAAGTCACTCTAGAATAGGTCTGGAGGCTTGTTTATATTTATACACAAGATATAAACCCAACCCTAGAAGAATAGGAGTCCAAAACCCGGCCAAAAACTGTTTCAAAAAACAATTCAGAAACCCAATCCCGACAGCCTTGTGCGGCGGCCCAAAACCTCTTGAGCGGTCGCCCAACCATACTGTCCGCAACTGGTACAATTTGGGCCAATCTGGGCGGTCGCCTAACATCATTTAGGCGGTCACCCACTGCTACAGTCCTCCGTCTTCTTCTTTGTTGCAAGACCAATTCAATTCAAACCCAAATTGAGAGTCACACTCAACAATTCTCCACCTTGACGATCAATTCCCGAAAAGCTTGTATATCAAGAGAACATCTCCATCTCCGCCGCCCCGCCCCTAAGGGCCTCAATGACTAATAACACCAACTAAGTCCAAGAACTTCTTGAACTTAGTAATCAACTTTGTCAACTTGACAACCTTCGTTATAGCCATATTTTCAGTCTCGGTAGTAGACAACTCCGTGACATCCAACAATCCAGATCTCCAAATAACCGCGAAACCAACAAGACAATCTTCATTCCACAATGTAGATTTTCTGTCAACAAGATTACCGCCACAATCTGAATCACCATTCCCAACAGAACCATCACTGTTCTTGCCATACACAATGCACACACAAGCATTTGAATACGGAACTTGTGACACATCATCTTTAGACTTGGGACTATCTAAAGAAGATAACCATTTCACCTGGTAAGCATCATTGATATCTATTGCAGCCACAAGAATGCCATCGACATAAACAAGATAACTCAATGTCCCATGACTACAAACCATCAAGTAAACACGACAATCATATCCACTCCTAGCATAACCATGGGTAACAATAAAAGAATCGAACCTTTTATAACACTGTCGAGTTGACTGCTCCAAATCATACAAGGACCTCTCTAACAGGCAAACATGATCCTTACCCTCGATAACAAACCCTTCAGGCCGGCGCATGTAGATCTCCACCTCAAGCACTAGATCTCTCATCGCCACAATGCTCAACAAGTTGTGAATAGATAAGTGTCTAACAATTCGTGAAATAATATCATTATAGTCTACCCCAAACCTTGGAGTACCTTCTTTGAATTTGTAGAACCACTTGTGACTGACTAACACCTTCTTTGGTGGTCATCTAACAAATTCCCATGTCTGACTTTCAATAAGAGATACCATCTCTTCTTTAACAACGACCGACCACATAGAAGATTTATCACACGATATATTTTCATTGAAAGAAATTAATTTATGCATACTTACTGTTTCCGCAGCGGACAATGCATAAGCCACCATCTCTTCCAAACCATATCGAACTCTACAAAAAACAATGGTAGTCTCCACCTGCTTATTGGTCTCCCCCTCTTGAACTGGAGCATCAATTGGAGTCGCTTCATCAGACACATTATTGACATCTAAGTCAAGTTCCACCACTTCTTTATCATCTCCGGCTAACTCCACCTGTTTATATATCCGTCCTGCAGGACCCCCTTTTTCATGGAGAAGTAGAGAAACATCTCTACATGTCAAGAACTTAGATGCCACTGGATCCCATGACTGGAATCCTTTCATTCCAGTAGTATCACCCACAAAGGAACATCCTTTGGCTCTTGGTTCCAATTTGTTGTTCACATAAGCATACTCGGGACACCCACAATATACAATCTTGAGTATTCTCCTAAAGATCCTGACCACATCTCCAACAGAGCCTTCATCCCAATATCAGAATTTAGAGTACGATTAGCCACGTGAGCAGTCATCCTAATCGCCTCCACACAAAATTCTTTACCTAATAATGCTTGTGATAACAAATACCAAGACTTTTCTGTCATTCCATTCAAGCCAATGTGACCCAATGTCATGTCCCATGATTGAGTATCCTCATCTTCAATCATTGACCCCGTTACAATAGACACATCACCAACAACCGTAGACCCAAGAAGCTTGTACAATGTCCCCACCTTCTTTCCCTTTAATACCACACAGTCACCTTTAATAGCCGATAGCTCACCATTCGCAATGCATATACTATACCCAAGGTTATCCAAAGTGCCTAGAGAAATCATGTTCTTCTTCAGTTCAGGAACATACCTGACATTCTGCAATTTCCACACTACTCCATCGAACATCTTAACCTTAATAGCCCCAATACCAACAACCTTGCATGCAGTATTATTCCCCAACAAAACTACTCCACCAGCATCCTTATATGAACAAAACCATGCCCAATTGGGACTACTATGATAAGAACAACCCGAATCCAAAATCCAACTATCACTAATTTTGGTACCCGAATCACAAGCAGTAAGTGCATCACTAGTGTCTTCAAACGCCACTCCAGCTTTACCCTTTTTCTTCGCGGTTGTATCCCCTTGGTTTGGACAAAACCTTCTGATGTGTCCCTTCTCCTTGCAGCCATGACATATCACATTCTTTTGCCATTCACTTGAACCGGATTGACCTTTCCTTGACTTTCTGCCGCTTCTAGCTACTAACCCATCACCTTGAGATTCAGCACTTGTTGAGGTCAAGTGCGTCTCAATGACTTCCCGTTGTAGTAGAGCGTTCTTGATCTCTTCCATAGAGATCTCATCCTTGCCATACAACACTGTCTCTCTAAAGTGTATGTATTCCGGAGGTAGAGAACAAAACAATTTTACCGTCAATTTCTCATCATCAATCACGACATCGACATTCTTCAAGTTCATAACCAAACCATCAAACTCATCAAGATGATTTTTCAAGGACTCACATGTCTTGAGTTTTCACTCCTCGAGTTTCTTCATTAGTAGCAACCTGTTACTAATGCTCTTGGTCATGTACAATTGCTCAAGCCTAAGCCAAAGCTCTGCCGCAGTCTTCTCGCTCACAACCTCCATCAATACTTCATCTTTGAGACTCAAGTGTAAGAGAGATAAAGCTTTCTCGTCCATATCATCAAATTGTTCATCCGTCAAGCTTGCCGGTTTCCTTGCCTTCCCAAGCAAAGCCTAGACACAATTTTTACCCACCAAGATTGCTCGCATCTTCACTTGCCATAAACCGAAATTGACCTTGCGGTCGAATTTCTCAATTTCGTACTTCCCTGCCATCGTTACCAATAAGCAATACAAGATCCATAAACCGGAGCTCTAGATACCAATTGTTAAGATTTTAAGGCCCAAACACAATTGCTTGATTGATAAAGATGAAAGCACAAATAACAAAATTGAAAGAACGAAACAAAATTGAAAAATAGATGAACACAAGAGATTTTACGTGGTTCACCAACTTGGCTACATCCACGGGCGACGGAGAATCAATTCACTATAATCAAGAAGAGTATAAGGAGAATTAAGGTGAAAACCTTTCACACAATCTCACAATCTCTCACAATAGTGAATAACCTAGCTTTTTCTATCAATCTCTCTCAAGGATCTATATAAAGTCACTTTAGAATAGGTCTGGAGGCTTGTTTATATTTATACACAAGATATAAACTCAACCCTAGAAGAATAGGAGTCCAAAACCCAGCCAAAAACTGTTTCCAAAAACAATTCGGAAACCCAATCCCGACAGCCTTGTGCGGCCGCCCAAAACCTCTTGAGCGGTCGCCCAACCATACTGTCCGCAACTGGTACAATTTGGGCCAATCTGGGCGGTCGCCTAACATCATTTGGGCGGTCGCCCACTGCTACAGTCCTCCGTCTTCTTCTTTGTTGCAAGACCAATTCAATTCAAACCCAAATTGAGAGTCACACTCAACAGAAACTAATTCCTCCATAAGTTATAAAAAGTCCTGTTTTTATAGGGGTTAAGGTTTCGGGTTTAAGGTTTAAATTTTAAGTTTTAGTGTTTAAGGTTTAGAGTTTAAAATTTAATGATTAAAAACATGACTTTTTATAACTTATTATTAAGTAACTAGTTTTCCTCAAAACCAGCTCGGTCTACGCCGTGAATCACTAAGAAATTGAAGTTCTTAATCCAACCAATAAGAACACTGCATTAGGTGTAACGCCATGTTTTGGACCGCAATTGCAAGAGATTTTGATTTGACACATCCCTTTCATGTTACTTTGCCACATTAAAAGTATCGTAGTAGTTGTTATAAAACTGGAGAATTAAGAGCAAAATCTTAATAGAGAATATTTTATTTCAAGACTATTATAGAGAGTATACAAGAGAGAAAGATAGAAGTTAAGAACTTCTGAGGTGTATTGAAATGAAAACTAGAGCCTACTATTTATAGGAGGAAATTGGCTTCCTCTGTAAGCTTCTCTAAAGATATTTACAAAGCTTCCCTAATAAGCTTCACTAAAGATATTTACAAAGCTTCTCTAGTAAGCTTCGCTGAAGATATTTACAAAGCTTCCCTAGTAAGCTTCGCGAAAGATTATCTTGTAAACTTCCGGTTCAAAGGACATCCACACAATAATATATCATAACACTCCCCCTTGGATGTCCGCTGCTAAGATATCACGTGTTGCCTCATTAAAAATCTTCTGAGCAAAAACCCTGTGGGAAAAATAATCTCGAAGGAAAAGAGTACAACGCAAAATCTTTTCAATCAACACTCATTGCCTCGTTAAAACATTGGCGGGTAACAAAACCCAGTGGGAAAAATAACCCCGCACGAAGGAAAAAGAGTACAATCTTAGTATCTTCTGGATACTCCCCTGAATAAAACATTACTCAAGATCTCTTAGTCGCCTCATTCCAATATCATGCACTAATTTCTCAAATCTTGGAGTTGGTAATGACTTCGTAAGCAAGTCCGCAAGATTGTCATTTGAACAAACTTGTTGAATATCAATTTCACCATTTTTCTGAAGATCATGAGTGAAGAAAAACTTTGGTGATAAGTGCTTTGTTCTGTCTCCTTTGATATATCCACCCTTGAGTTGAGTTATACATGCTGTATTGTCTTCAAATAGTGTTGTTGAACTTTTCGCATCCAAAGCCAATCCACACGTCCCTCGTATGTGTTTAATCATTGGTCTTAGCCAAACACATTCACGGCTTGCTTCGTGGATTGCTATAATTTCAGCATGATTTGATGAAGTGGCGACTAACGTCTGTTTCGTGGAACGCCATGATATAGCTGTAGATCCAGTTGTAAATAAATAACCTGTCTGAGATCGAGCCTTATGGGGATCAAATAAATAACCTGCATCTGCATAGCCAATAAGCTGTGATCCACAATTATATGAATAAAATAAGCCCATCTCAGTAGTTCCTCGGAGATAACGAAATATGTGCTTTATTCCATTCCAATGTCTTCGGGTTGGATTGGAACTATATCTTGCTAATAAATTTACCGAGAAGGCAATATCAGGTCTTGTATTATTAGCGAGGTACATTAATGCACCAATTGCACTAAGATATGGTACTTCTGGACCAAGGACTTTTTCATTATTTTCTCGAGGCCGAAACACGTCCTTTTTCACATCAAGTGATCGAACAACCATTGGGGTACTCAATGGACGTGCTTTGTCCATATAGAAACGTTTTAGGACTTTTTCTGTATAAGTTGATTGATGGACAAAAGGTACTCGATTTGTAGGCCAAGACAAAACTTTGTCTTTCCCAGATCTTTCATCTCAAATTCTTTCTTCAAGTAATTAACAGCTATTGAAAGTTCTTCTGGACTTCCAATAATATTGAGATCATCAACATAAACAGCAATTATTACAAATCCTGAAGCCGACTTTCTAATGAAAATACATGGACAAATAGGATCATTCGTGTATCCTTCCTTTGCCAAGTATTCACTAAGACGGTTATACCACATCCGTCCTGATTGTTTTAAACCATACAAAGATCTTTGTAATTTAATAGAACAAACTTCCCGGGAGTTTGAATTGCATGCATCAGACATCTTGAATCCTTCTGAGATTCTCATATAAATATCATTGTCAAGTCTGCCATACAAATATGCAGTGACAACATCCATTAAACGCATATCAAGCTTTTCATGTATTGCCAGACTAATGAGATAGCGAAATATAATTGCATCCACCACAGGAGAATATGTCTCCTCATAATCAATTCCAGGTCTTTGCGAAAATCCTTGTGCAACAAGACGTGCTTTATATCTTATTATTTTGCCTTCGTCATTTCGTTTTCGCACAAAGACCCATTTGTACCCTACTGGTTTTACACCTTCAGGTGTATAGACTACAGGCCCGAAAACCTCACGCTTCTCAAGTGAGTTTAATTCTGCTTGAATTGCGTCTTTCCATTTTGGCCAATCATTTCTGTATCGACACTCGTCGATACACCTTGGTTCATGATCCTCGTTATTTTCCATAACATTAAGCGGTATATTATATGCAAAAATATTGTCGACAATTGTTTCCTCTCGGTTCCATCTTTTTCCAGTATTGACATAACTGATCGAGATCTCATCATTCTCAATGATTTCAGGTACCTGAACTTCTTCTAGAAGTATTTGATCAGATTTGTCATGTATCTCTTCAGGAGATTCGTTTACCTCGACGGGGTTTTTCTCACAATTTGCTCCTTTTTTCTTTCGAGGATTTTTGTCTTTGGAACCGATAGGCCTTCCACGCTTCAGACGTGGTTTAGATTCATGAACGGATTGTCCAATCGGGACATCAATCCGTATTGGAGCATTTACAGCTGGAACATGTGACTTTGTCACTCTTTTTAGGTCAGTAAATGCGTCTGGCAATTGATTCGCTATTTCTTGCAAGTGGATTATTTTTCGAACTTCTAGTTCACATTGCTTTGTACGAGGATCAAGATGATATTGCAACGTATTCCACTTGATTTCCTTTTCCAGCTTATTATTTTCTCCCCCTAATGTTGGGAATATTTTTTCATCAAAATGACAGTCGGCAAAACGTGCCGTAAATAGATCTCCTGTTAATGGTTCAAGATATCTTATAATTGAAGGAGAATCATACCCAACATATATCCCCAATCTTCGTTGGGGTCCCATCTTGGTGCGTTGTGGTGGAGCAATTGGAACATATACCGCACACCCAAAAATTCTTAGATGGGAAATATTTGGCTCCTGACCATAAGCCAATTGTAATGGGGAGAACTTATGATAACTCGATGGCATGATGCGTATAAGTGCTGCTGCATGTAACACAGCATGTCCCCAAGCTACGACAGGTAGCTTTGCTCTCATAAGCAATGGTCTAGCTATTAACTGAACTCGTTTAATAAATGCTTCAGCTAAACCATTTTGTGTGTGAACATAAGCAACTGGATGTTCAACATCTATTCCAATAGATGTACAATAGTTATTAAAAGCCTCTGATGTAAATTCACCAGCATTATCAAGGCGAATTGTCTTGATCACATAATCTGGAAATTGTGATCGTAATCGAATTATTTGAGCGAGTAATGTCGCAAACGCCAGGTTGCGAGTTGATAATAAACTTACGTGTGACCATCTAGTAGATGCATCTACTAAAACCATAAAATATCTAAATGGTCCACACTGTGGATCAATTGGTCCACATATATCACCTTGAATTCGCTCTAAAAATTTTGGAGATTCAACTCCAACTTTTGCTGGTGATGGCTTAATTATCAATTTTCCTTGAGAGCAAGCAGCACATGAGAATTCTTTAGATTGAAAAATCTTCTGGTTTTTCAATGGATGCCCATGTGAATTTTCCATAATTCTTCGCATCATATTAGAACCGGGATGCCCCAACCGGTCATGCCATATAATAAAACCATTCATATCAGTAAATTTCTGGTGTACTGTCATATGTACTTCAACGGTGCTAATCTTTGTATAGTACAGTCCAGAGGAAAATACAGGTAACTTTTCTACCACACTTTTGTTACCTGATTCAGTTTTTGTAATGTATAAATATTCCATCTCCCCATCATTAGCAGTCTCAATATGATATCCATTTTCACGAATATCTTTAAAGCATAGTAAATTTCTTTGAGACTTAGTTGAGAGTAATGCATTTTTGATACTGATTTTTGTTCCTCTGGGTAGTACTATGTTAGCTCTTCCGGAGCCATCAATTATCTTTGTACTACCACATATTGTACTAACATTAGCATCATTCACTATCACTTGAGAGAAGTTCTTTTTATTTTTGAGTATAGTATGTGTTGATGCACTGTCTGCAAGACACACATCATCATCTCTGCTAGCCATTTTCTTCAAGAAAAATAAAAAGAATAAATATAAGACAATACTTATATTATAAACAAAAGTTAAATATGTTACAAAACATACTGAAATAAAACACACTTAAGTAAAATATTACAATCTAGATATTTAATTTATTTGGGTCTCTCCACCATCAAGCATGTAATCATCCCCCTCTGGATTGAGAAAATCTGATATATCCAGATGTGTACTTGTAGATGGGTCTTGATTCACATCATCATTTTCATAGACAAAATTTGTGTCGACATCTTTCCCTTTATTCAGCATTGATGCTTGATACAGTTTAACAAGATGTTTTGGCGTACGACAGGTACGGGCCCAATGACCTTTCATTCCACACCGATAACATAAATTCTCAACTTTTATCGGTTGCTCAGTTTGTCTAGCTGATGATTTTTCTTTATTATCTTCTCTATTCCACTTCAGGTGGCGAGATATATTTCCATCATTATTGGGGTGATTATTATTATGATACTGATTATAAAATCTTCCCCGACCACGGCCACGACCACGTCCACGGCCCCGTCCATGACCACGTCCTCGGCCTCTCCCATTATTATCATATATACTCGCGTTCACTTCAGGGAACGGAGTAGAGCCAGTAGGGCGGGCTTCATGATTTTTCAATAAGATCTCATTATTTTGCTCAGCCACAAGAAGGCATGAGATTAATTCAGAATACCTTCTAAAACCTTTTTCTCGATATTGCTACTGCAGGAGCATATTCGATGCATGAAATGTGGAGAACGTTTTTTCTAGCATATCATTATCAGTAATTACTTCCCCACATAGTTTTAACTGTGATGTAATTTTAAACATCGCAGAATTATATTCACTTACGGTTTTAAAATCCTGCAAACGTAAATGAATCCACTCGTAGTGTGCTTTTGGGAGAACAACAAATCTTTGATGATCATACCTTTCTTTCAAATTGTCCCAAAATACAAGTGGATCTTTCACGGTGAGGTATTATGTTTTTAATTCTTCATGGACATGGTGTCGGAGAAAAATCATTGCCTTAGCACGTTCTTGCATAGAGGCAGTATTTCCGTTTTTGATGGTTTCTCCCAGACCCTTGGCATCTAGATGAATTTCTGCATCTAAGATCCATGATAAGTAGTTCTTACCAGTAATATCAAGAGCTACAAAGTCAAGTTTTGTGAGATTTGACATTATAATATTTTGAAATAACTTGAAATGAGACTAGGTAGATCTTACCAATACCGTACCTACTTTGGTAACTATAGCTCAGGATGTGGAACTAGAACGAAGTCGTGCTGATAACGTGTTATAAAACTGGAGAATTAAGAGCAAAATCTTAATAGAGAATATTTTATTTCAAGACTATTATAGAGAGTATACAAGAGAGAAAGATAGAAGTTAAGAACTTCTGAGGTGTATTGAAATGAAAACTAGAGCCTACTATTTATAGGAGGAAATTGGCTTCCTCTGTAAGCTTCTCTAAAGATATTTACAAAGCTTCCCTAATAAGCTTCACTAAAGATATTTACAAAGCTTCTCTAGTAAGCTTCGCTGAAGATATTTACAAAGCTTCCCTAGTAAGCTTCGCGAAAGATTATCTTGTAAACTTCCGGTTCAAAGGACATCCACACAATAATATATCATAACTGTAGTTGATTTGTAAATATTTTTGAAAATTATGCTTTGCTACATACTCCCTCGGGCCTATATCAATGGGTTTTTTTGGTCAAGCCAACTTGAACTTTGACAAACATTTTATGTTAAATTATTATTTTTTATAAAAATTTAAAAAAGTTATTAAATAAGTAATAAAAACATTATCAATAACTATTTTTAAATTTTTATGAAGATAAATTATTAGCATAAAATGTTAGTCAAAGTTCAAGTAGGTTTGACCAAAAGTACCAATTAGTGTGGGACGGATGGAGTATACAATATATATATTGTTAGGAATATGTCTTGAATCAATGGTGATTGGTTAAAAGTATGTTTGCGAATCAATGGTGATTGGTTAAAGGTATGTTTGCGACAAGTGCAGTAATTTTTGGGACTTGAATCGTGCAAGAGAAGAGGAGAAAAATCAGAATCAGCACAGCCTTACATTGTCGTGCTCCGTCACGGAGCACGACAGTGTAAGGCTACACGACCATGCAAGGGTGGCTACACGGACTGCTTGGAATGTCTTTGAGAGTTTATAACCCGATGCACGACTGTGTCTAATTTGGTGACACGACCGTACAGGATGTATTGATCCTAGGCCTAGGCTTAGGCTGGCAAGGGAAATGGTCGGATGATGATTTGGTTAACTGTTTTCTATTGGTACAAGGAGAATGACTTGTTCAATAATTAGGAAATCCTAATGAGAATAGAGTTGTTTTTTTCCTAAAGAAATAGGATTCCTCTTTATAAAGGGTTTAGGTATTTATGGCTATAAATAGTACACTATCCCTAGCATAATAACTAACTGATACGTAGTTTCAAATCTGTAACTTTAGATCTAGGTTGGTACATTTAAGAATTATTGTGACTAATAATTCGTGCAACTAGATTAGTGATATTTGTACCTGTGATTGCCAAGTGATAATAATATATTATCCCTTCGCCCGTGGACGTAGCCAAGTTGGTGAACCACATAAAAATCTTGTGTTCATGTGTGTGATTATTTCGCTTTTTCGTCATCATTATTATTTTTGCTCTAACAATTGGCATCAGAGCTAATTGCTTGTGAGATCTGGGGCATTCCACTGCGAAGAAAATGGGTTAAGGATCTAAATCGTTGATTGACAAGTTCAATGGGAGGAATATTGTTTTATTCTTTGGCATATCAAGATGAGGATTGTGCATCGGGTGTGCAAAAAACATGTAGCGAACGTGGATTACACGTGGACTGAACGTGCATTTCGCATACATCGCGCAGTTCGCTTGCAGTTTGTGTGTGCGCACGTGCAGTTCGTGTGAAGCGAACGTGCAACATCCGTGCAGCAATCTAGGTGTTTAGGTTGGACACTGATCAAGATAGAAGTCGTGTTTAAGAGACAAGACTTATTAACACCCTCAGTCATGGATAAGAAGGGGAAAAGAAGTGAGGAAATGATGGATATTTTTGGAGAGAATTCCCAAACCATCATGGGTTTTGGTCATTATGTTCTCATGAAGGTGACTACGGAAGATACTACTAGCTCAAGTGAACGGGCAGCAAGAGTTCAAGCAAGAAGAAGAATTATTAAAAATCTTCTAGTAAGATGGGTCCGAGACCTGAGAGCAGATGTTGCTATGTGAGATAGTGACAGTGATGGTTATGCTCTAGTAGTAGAAGAAGGCTCATGACGCGAGGATGAGTGGCTTTTTGATTTAAGGGTAGAGCAGAGTAGGATGGTTGAGAAATTGATCAAGCCGTAACAGTAAGGGGAGTAGATGGGTAGATGATATTGAGTTGCAAGATAACTAACCATAATAAGAGTTGATACAGTTCATCTCAGTGGGCAAGGTTCAGTGACGACTGAACTTGTCAAGCCTAAAAATTGTTAATTGCCTTGAAAGGGGTAAGTGCTCTAAATAGGCGGTTTAGAGGCACATAAGAATGCTCGGCCATGGGCTACCGTCCGCTTGCTTAGGAAAGCAAAGTTGTCCTGCTTGACAAATAGTGCTTGGGTTAAACAAAGAGATTGCAGTCTATTAGATATCAATCTCTTCTTATAGAATCACTAACTTACCTACTATCATATCTTACCCCTTTGCATATTTATGGTTATTACATCTTATTTTAACCTAGGTAGAAGAATGCCAAAAGCCTTCATTATTGCAAATGTCATATTACATGGCATCCTCTAAATCAAGATAGACCCATTTGTGGTTTATTTGTTATTCTCATAGTTGATTTCACTAACTTTAAAATACTGTAAGTATAGATTTGAACTATGAAGGTGTAAATAGACAATGATAGATCTATACTAATGTTTTACTATTATTTTCCACGGTTGAGAAGCATTTGGAAGGATTCACTTGGCCCTTTCTCTTATGATGACATTCACCAATAATTTTAACTTTTATGTTTTTCTTAAGAAGTTTTGAGATAACATCATTTGGTTTAAATTATACAATTGTTTCTAAAAATCACAGAAAAAGATAATGTTAGTTTTTTTTTTTTTTTTTTTTTTAAAAAAAAAAACTTTATGAAAGGTGTAAATGATGATGTTAGTTGAGGAGTAATTAGTTTTAACTGCAATCAAGTGATATTGCGCGCATATACAATACTCCCTCCGGTCCAAAATAACTGTCTTTTTTTGCTTTTGCACAATTCTTAAGGAAAACAATTAATATCATGATTTAGTGATAAAAGTGTCAACTTTACCCCTATTAAATATGCATAATTACTACACTAATGTCTCACAACTAAGACAATTAATAAAACAAAACAAGTTTCAAAGCAAGGGTAAGAAGGACATTTAGTTTAAAAGTGACAGTTATTTTGGACCAAAATTTTGACTCAAAAGTGACAGTTATTTTGGACCGGAGGGAGTACTCCCTCCGTCTCAAGTTAGTATGAACTAAAAAATTGGTCACACAAATTAAGAAAATGTATGAGAGATAAATAATAGAAGGAGGTGCTTGTGAGTATGAAAAATTAAATATGAGAGAGAATGAGTGAGAGGAATAGTAAGTTGATAAGTATTATGAGTGTAAAAGTAAAGTATGAGAGATAATGAGTAAGAGGAATAATAAATATTCTATTTTGGACAGTTCATACTAACTTGAGACGGACGAAAAAAAAAAAAGTTTACATTAATTAACCTGAAACGGATGGAATACTTAATCTTAAACGTCATAGGTTGGTCAGCTCAATCCCTTCTTCACTTTCTATGTAGTCATTAGGGATGACCAAAACCGGTTCCGGACCCGGTTCCGGTTCCGGTTCGGAACCGCCGGTTCCGGTTCGGCATATATGTGACCCTGAACCGGCCCGCGCTTACACCGGTTCCGGTTCCGGTCATCACAATCCGGTTCCGGTACGGTTCCGGTCCGGTTCCGGTTCAGTCCACGCTACTTTTTTTTTATTTTTTTATCATACAATAATGAATAAACATGTTAAAATTTATTAAAAGACAAGAGATTTTTATTTTATAATACACTAATGAATAACATGTTAAAATTTATTGAAAAATAAGGGATTTTTATTTTTTTTTAATGGAAATGCCGATCCGGTTCCGGTTCGCCATATATGTGACCCTGAACCGGCCCGCGCTTACCACGGTTCCGGTTACTCCGGTTCCGGTTTACTCCCTGGTTTGCTCCGCTTCCGGGCTTTTCCGGTCCGATTCCGGTCCGGTTTTCCGGTTCCGGTCTGGTTCCGGTCCGGTTTGGCCATCCCTAGTAGTCATGCTAATGCATAATTATTCGGCATATTAGTAGTCCCATTTTCTAATTTGTGTGTCTCAAAAGTCAAATCACATTTTGAAAATAAAAGCTTTAAAATTAACAAAATTTTAAAATTTATAATATAATTTTAAAATGTTTTAAAAGTCAAACGTACTACTCCTTAAATCTCAAACTAATCGCTACTAAGAGTATCCACTATCGTAGAGCTCTTTTAAATAATTTTTTTGTGATTTCAATATGCCACATCCTCTCGAAGTTAACAAATAAAAATTTTAAGTTTTTTTTTTACAATGATTAAGCTTTTTCACTATTTTTTTTGTGGCCCCACATTCGACATTAAAGCTTTTTCTACTAGTATTATTATTTAATATTTAATGACCAACATGAAAAATAGAGCTTTCTGTAGAACGAGTTGCTCTTTAGGAAGGACCTTTCCAACTTTCTCCACAATGAAAAAACCTCTAAAGAGTTTTTTTCATAAAGATAAAAAACTCTAAAAATCTCCCATTATGATTGCTCTAAATGTGAATGGATAGGGATTAAGAAAACATGATAGAAAAGTAACTGTTGTGAGCAGGACCAGCCCTAAGGGTAGACGAAGGAAGCCGCTGCTTAGGGCCCCGAAAATTTATGCCAAATGAAGGCCCAATTTTTTTTGAGATGTGTATATATAATAAACGCTTGATAATTATCACAACATTTTAACTTATTTTGGTGGCAAGCCCGAAAGGCTTAAGATAGTATTAAGATATATGTCCCACACTGTTGAAAACAAGGGCCTTTAGCTCACACACACGAACATACACAGATAGAGATAAAAACTTAGAGAGAACGTATGAGGGAGAGAACCCAGTTCAACCGACTGGGAGGAGAGGGTAATCTTTTCATTTATATACCAAAAGTGTACACAAGGGAATAGCAACACCTGTACACCAAATAGTACGAGTCATCATAGCATTTACAAATACCTCCCCTGTACATTCAGCATTCTAATAGGAAGACCCACAAAGTCTCAATATTTACAACACTCCCCCTTGAGGATTCCTATTGAACGATAATTGGGCCTCAAATGTTGCCTCATTAAAAACCTTCCGAGCAAAAACCCTGTGGGAAAACTAATCTCGAAGGAAAAGAGTACAACGCACAATCTTTTCAATCAACCATCATTGCCTCGTTAAAGCCTTGGCGGGTAACAAAACCCAATGGGAAAAATAACCCCGCACGAAGGAAAAATAGTACAATGGAAACCGAGTATCTTCAGGATACTATCTTTTCAATCAACCTTCATTGCCTCGTTAAAACCTTGGCGGGTAACAAAACCCAGTGGGAAAAATAATCCCGCACGAAGGAAAAAGAGTACAATGGAATCTGAGTATCTTCAGGATACTCCCTGTTGGTCCCAAAGGGGCAACAAGGGTATGAAAAATGCTATAGGGGGGGGTGAATAGCGTTTTAAAATTCTTTTCAAACCCTTTTGCAAATCAATGGCTTATGCGCACAGTTCTCAAATAAGCTAAGTATAGCGCGTAGTGAGAGTGTGAAATGCACAGCGGAAGTTTTAAGCAGCACCTGCGCAGTAAAAAGCTGCGCAAGGATAAAAACGCACGCGCTAAGTTTTGGCTTAAAGAGTTGGATAAAATGTTCTAAGGCAATAAGTAATAACAAACACAGCAGCAATAGTAGCAATCTGATAAGATCAAACAAAGCAGTAATTCAGAAATGATTAGCAGAAAATAAATAGCGAGATTAAAGAACAAGCTATTTGGAGAGGTTTGATCGATGAAAGATCTACGTCCTCTACCAAGATGGTTAGTCTTGGATTTTCTAAAGGAGATCTTATAATATGAGAGAGTTGCAAGATACAACAATGAAACACTACTATCTCAAAGATCTATAATCTATGAAGAGCAAATCCTAGACTAAACCGGTGTATCTCGAGAAGAAAGATCTTAATGATCAAAGCTTCAAGAGGTGTGTGTGTGTTCAGAAATTCTGGGCTCTATGAATCTATGAGATGAAGAGCACGAAGAATTCTGGTGATTTAAGGCTTAGGATCTGGGCAGGAGTTTGAAGGTATGAAGGTTGAAGGTTGATCTTGAATCAGTGAATAGTAAGCAGCAATCTTCAGAACTTCAAGGATATTATAAAGCACAAACTCTAGCAACTTGGAAATGAAGATGAGCTGGCTTATTTATAGCTGAGATCTTGAATATAGCCGTTGGAGCTCTGAGCAAGGACGATGAGCTGGCACAATATGATTGGTGCGCATGTGTCCTTTATAGCCGTTTGGAGCTCTATTCAAAGTTGATGACCTGGCACAATATGATTGGTGCGCAGGAATATAGAGCCGTTGGAGACTGAGCATGAAGACCAAATTCAAAAAGCTTCTTCTAGAAGGTTGACAGCTGTCTTTATTTGAAATATATCTCTTGAGCGCGTCTCCACCGTTGGATCTGCTAAGTGTGCTTGTTTTGTCGTTTCTGCACACCTTAATACTCTTAAAAGCGTACATCTTCAAAGCGTTTTCCAAGTTAGGTGATCTGAAAGGATTGAACTGAGGAAGAATGCTGCGCAGGACCTTCCTGCGCAGTGGTGTCCTGCGCATCGAAGTCCTGCGCAGTAACCACTGACACTTGGATCTTCATTCCTTTCCGCTTCAAGTCCTGTGATCTAAGCCTATACTATAAAATGGACTAAGCTAAAAATTGAAGTTATAAAACTTCTTACATAGGGTCCTAAAGTCCATAAACTATTAATAGGTGATGGTATCAATCAATTCTAACGAGAATAGGAGGGTCAAGAAGTAAGCATACCCAACAATCTCCCCCTAAATGATTGATGCCATTACCTACTATAACAAAGGCAATTCATTGTACTTGATAATAACATGTCCATAAAGATATGAATAGCAAATCATGCCTCAAGTCAATGCACACACTCGCCAATGTCATAGATTTCTAGTCTATCCAAAAGATTAGCTTACAAAAAGGGAAAGACAGAAGTATCATTCAGCGCATACAAATGATATGAGTTTTAGTTTTAAGTATGCGTTTAAACTGAATATTTAAACATTATGTGATAAATATATGAACAGTTAAGATTATGCGCATGGGTTGAAATAATGCAATCATTGTTCCACAAACAAAGAGTTTGATTTGAACAAGGTTTTGGAAACACATGATGCGATTTTTCTCATTAAAACTTGAAATGTAAAGAGTTGCAGATTACAAGTTTGAATAAGAAAAAAAAACAAAAAAATGCGAACAAACAAAAATTACATAGAACCTAGTCTATGTTGATCCGGTGCAAGGCTTCACGTAGCTCATTTTGCAGACTGTTGAACTTATTCAGAAGTTCAATCTTCAGTTCTTGAAATCTTTCTCTGAACGCTACGGACTCACCGACATAGGTAGCCATTCCTCTGCGCATATCTGCGTTATCTTCTCGCAGCTCTCGGAAGTTGTCTCTATACTGCACTTGATGTCCCGTCATCTGATTAAAAATAAGACTGCTCAGCAGCTTCAATAGTGTTGATGACGGTGGCCTGCGTTGCTTCGAGTCTTTGGTCAGTGTGGAGGCGCTGAGTGTTCACGCTGGCTTGAATATCGAACATGGCTTGATCCATCCTAGCGTTGAACCCATCAGCGAAATCAGTCATCGCTTGAGTTATGCACTCCCTGACACTTTCCATATTAAGCGAATTGGCATGCGCAGGACCGGGACCTTGTTCCAATCTCTCCAATATCACCGCTTCCATCCCAGCAAATCCTTCATGCAACCCGTCGGCTAGGCTCTTGCGCAGACGCTTAAGCAGTCCTATAAACCCATCATTGATAGCGGTATAGGTGCAGACGTTTTCAAGCATCCCAGCTATTGACTTTAAAGAGTCCAGGACCATTTGGTCTAAAGCATCAGGAACGCGTTGCGCAGAGGGGCCGGCGGAGGTACTTGCCTTTGATATATTCTCCCCCTTAATGGCAGCAATCTCTAAATGCTGCGCATCAAGTTGCTCTTGGATAGCTGTCTGCGCAGTAATGAGCTGAGTCATTTGGGACTGCGCAGCAACCTGGTTGACTTGAATAGTATTGAGAGCCTGGAGAATTTGGCGAAGATCAGCGGAGGAAGATATAGAGGAAGTAGATATTGTAGGAACGGAAGGAATAGCTTGAACAGGAGGAGGAGAGACTTTGGGAGGAGAGTGCGTTGGAGAAGGTTGTTTGGGAGAGAGATGAATAGGAGCAGCAGCAGGAGACTTATGTGAAGATGAGTGCGTGCTGCTGCTATCTGTATCAGTTGTGCGCACATCTCCTTCCTTTTCACCTTCAGGATTAGCAGGAGCTTGCTGCGCAGCATCATCGCCCTGCGCAGACTTGGTTACCTCATCCGCATCCTCATCTTCCAAGTCCAAATCATCATGAAGGACAGAGGTGCCAGGTTGAGTATTTCCAATCGGAATATTGAGGCGCTGGAAGGCACTTGATGATGGTTCAGGACAAGGAGGAGCCGCAGCTTTTGGCTGTCCTTTCGCAGTGCTGCGCACAACCTGTTTCTTGCGCGGAGTTCGAGGAGGATCCTTGGCAGGTACAGCAGCAGCGGTCTTTGCAGGCGTACCGGAGGCGGGAAAAGCTTCATCCATCCAATCATCACTATCTCCTGTACCCTGAGCAGGAGGGGCGTCAGCAGCCTTTGGATCTTGCTCCGCCTGCGCTGTAGAGAGATAAGGGGACCAAAAAAATAAATAAGAACTTGATGAACACGGAATAATAAAAATATGAACACGAAGAACATCAAGAACACTAAAAATCAATGTTTGACCAAAAAGGACAAAAAGCATATCGAAATAACCGCATTTCAGAGACGAAAAACAACCAAGAAAGCAAGATTTCCAAAACAAAACGTTTAGCCCAGAAATCAAGAATAACCGTTCGTCTGCCTAAGAGGTTTTCGAACGGAAAAAATTTGCAGAGAACATATGAAAACAGTACTGATCGTGAAATAAAGTACATACGAAGGTAGATCAGAGAGAGACGAACGCAAAACAACAGACGATTTCAAAAATGATAAACAGATAAGAGCAAAATCGAAAAGGGGAGTTTTTAAGAACTTGAGACATAACAATGGTGGATAAACAGAAAATGAGTTCAAGGTTCAGAAATAGTTACCATGTCGTCAATAGCTTTAGCTTCTTGAGGAGGAACCTCTTCAACAGGTTCATGGACCTCACCAACTACTTTAGTTTTCGATTTTCGGGGAGCCATTTTATAAGAAACTAGGGTTTTTTTTTTTTTGAAAAGGGAAGAGAGAGAAGAGTTTTGCAGAGATTTAGAGAAAAGTCAAGGAGAGAAGAAAAGGAAATGATTGGGAAATGGAGGGTAGGTTGCAGAGGAGAGACAGAGGATGAATTTGTGAAAGAGAGAGAGAACAGGAAAGAGAGAAAAAGGAAGACTCAAAAATGATTTATACTAAAAGAGGAAATGGCGCATGACGTCAGCGAGGCGGTTTGGTGAAAGACGGCGAATTTGGTGAAAAAATGCAGAGGCGCACGATAGCAAAGCGACGTAGCCGAATAGGGAACGCGCGTGCGCAGATCTGACGCGCGAGTGAGTGAGTCGGTCTAGGCAGGTCACAGTCATATCAACTCCCTCATAAATGTTGAACAGGAATTCTAACAGGCGCTATCATTAATGGCCGTTTGCATTTAATGATAATGGGACATGCGCGGGGGTAAAAGCGTAATTTCCCAAGAAATTTCAAAAATAAGGCGAGGGAAAATTTTAATTACACAAGTACCCTTGTGAACTAAGCGTTGACTTTTCAGTCAGGGACCTAAGTGCAATTTCTAATAAATAGAAGACTTACCTGCGATCCACGAAGTGTGCGCATGTCAAAATCATGCGCAGAGCTGTAAATAGCGCAATCAATTCTTAAAATAGATTAACATTAGTGATATGCGCAAATGAAGTATTGCGCAGCGGATGCGCAGAAGCATGGATCTTGACCTATGATGAATATCTTATCAAGTAAACACAAGATTATTAGTATTGACAAATCATATGGACAGGTTAGCTAAGTTCAAGCATACCCATTTCTCCTCTTAGGAATACAAATCTTTTTGCGTCAAGAGCCTTTGTAAGGATATCAGCAATTTGATTATCTGTGCCCACGTGCTCTAAATGAATGTTTCCTTTTTCCACGTGGTCCTTGAGAAAATGATATTTAATGTCGATGTGCTTTGTCTTTGAATGCATGACAGGATTGTTGGAAACTGCTATGGTGGACATATTATCGCAGAAAATTGGGCAATTTCCTTCATTAATTCCATAGTCCACTAATTGTTGCTTCATCCATAGGATTTGGCAGCAGCAGCTCCCAGCAGCAATGTATTCAGCTTCTGTACTGGAGATGGACACAGCAGCTTGTTTCTTGCTTGCCCACGCAACAAGTCGATTTCCAAGGAAATGACAAGTGCCACTTGTGCTCTTCCTGTCAATAGTGCATGCTGCGTAGTCTGCGTCTGAATAACCTAGCAAATCGAAATTCGAATCTTTGGTGTACCAAAGTCCAAGGTTAACAGTTCCAGAAAGATAACGAATAATGCGTTTAACAGCAGTTAAGTGCGCTTCTCTAGGGTCCGCTTGATAGCGCGCACAGACACAAACACTAAACATAATATCCGGTCTACTTGCAGTAAGATAAAGGAGAGAGCCAATCATACCTCGATATAAAGTTTGATCAACTTTCTTACCTTTCAAGTCTTTGTCAAGTTTGTTGCCCGTGGCCATTGGAGTGTCGTATGCTTTAGCATTCTCAAGTCCAAATTTCTTGATTAAGTCCTTTGTGTACTTGGCTTGATTTATGAAGATACCATCATTCAATTGCTTGATTCGAAGCCCGAGGAAGAATGTGAGTTCTCCCATCATGCTCATTTCAAACTTGCTTTTCATGAGCTTCTCAAAGCGCTTACAAAGTAACTCATTAGTAGAACCAAATATAATATTATCGACATAAATTTGAACAAGTAAAGAATGATCATTATACTTAGCAATAAAAAGAGTTGTATCGATTTTACCGCGCTTGAAGCCTTTCTCTAGAAGGAATTTTGATAGCGTATCGTACCATGCTCTTGGAGCTTGTTTAAGTCCATACAAAGCTTTTTGAAGCTTGAAGACATGATTTGGAAATCTGCTATCTTCAAATCCGGGTGGTTGTGCTACGAAGACCGTTTCTTGGAGTTCACCGTTGAGAAATGCGCTCTTCACATCCATTTGATAAAGCTTGAATTTCTTGTGAGAGGCATAAGCTAAGAAAATTCTTATAGCTTCAAGTCTTGCTACGGGCGCAAATGTTTCATCGTAGTCGATTCCTTCCTCTTACCTATAGCCTTGCGTAACCAACCTTGCTTTGTTTCTTGTGATGCTTCCATTCTCATCCATCTTGTTTCTGAATACCCATTTTGTACCAATAACGCTTTGATCATGAGGTTTAGGTACTAAGGTCCAAACCTTGCAGCGCTCAAATTGTTAAGCTCTTCTTGCATAGCAGTAACCCAGCTTGAATCTTGGAGCGCTTCATCAATCTTCTTTGGTTCGATTTGAGAGATAAAAGAGTGATATTCATCATCAAAGTTTGATGCTCTCCTAGTACGAACCCCTACATTGAGATCACCAATGATGTTTGAAGTTGGATGATCTCTAACTTCACGAACCTCGGGAGGTAAGTTAGGTTGAGTGGTAGGAATACGAAGATCTTCAATGGGTACTTCATTTGCTCCAGCATCGAGATCATCAAAAGTGATTTGCTGAAGCGGAGAAACGTTATGCGCAGGAGGAGGTGTTTGCGCATCAGGAGTCGTCACTTCTGGCGCAGCATCTGGTGTATGCGTATGGGATGGACTTGCTTGATTCTGATTTTGATAATCATTCTGCGCAGGTGCAGTTTGAGGCTGCGTACCTGTCTCATCATTCTCAACAGAATCATCAGAATCATTTGGAGCCAAATGTGGCTCAAGGAGAGAATGCTCATCAAAAGTAACATGTACAGATTCTACAATTACTAGAGTAGTTCTATTAAAAACACGAAAAGCTTTAGAATGTTTGGCATACCCAACGAAAATACCTTCATCTGCTTTGGCATCGAATTTACCTCTATGATCTTTGCCATTGTAGAGGATATAGCATTTGCAGCCAAAGATCTTGAAGAAAGCAATGTTGGGCGCTCTTCCTCTCCATAGATCATATGGAGTCTTGTTGTAGGCTTTGTTGATGAGGGATCTATTCTGAGTAAAGCAAGCAGTGTTGACAGCTTCTCCCCAGAAATACTTTGGAAGCTTAGCTTCTGCTATCATTGTTTTTCCAGCCTCAATCAACGTGCGATTCTTTCTTTCCACAACGCCATTTTGTTGAGGAACTCCAGCAGCAGAGAAATTGTGATCAATTCCATGGTCATCGCAGTATTGAGCAACACCGTTATTCTTGAATTCAGTTCCATTGTCTGATCTAACACTCACGATGTCGTCTTCTTTTTGAGTTTGGAGCTTTCGAAATAGCGCAGTCAAGATATCATAGCAGTCATCTTTGGATATCATCATTTCGACCCGTGTGTATCTTGAGTAGTCATCCACCACGACTAAAGTATATTTGTTTCCTCCAATGCTCGCAGTGGTGACCGGTCCAAACAAGTCCATGTGAAGCAGTTGTAAACATTTGGAAGTTGAGGAGACAATCTTGCTGGAGAAAGACTGCTTAGGTTGTTTACCGAGCTAGCATGCTGCGCATTTTCTGTTATGATGGTCAGCTACTTTGAGAAGTCCTTTGACAAGATTTTCCCTTCCTAGCTTAGCCAAATACTTGAAGTTCAAATGACTTAAGCGCTTATGCCATAGCCAGCTGCTTTCACTTACATTCTTTGCTACAAAACAGAGATTAGTGATGGAATCTATAGAAGTAAGATCAATAATGTAAACATTAGTCTTACGAGTCCCTGTGAGCAAAGTTAGTCCGGATATGACATCTTTGATGTAGCAGTGCATTGCATTGAAGTGACATTCCAAACCTTTATCGCAGAATTGTGATATGGAGAGCAGGTTGTGCTTGAGACCTTCAACGAGAGCAACTTTCTCAATGCACACTTTATCTTTTCTGATTTTTCCATATCCAACTATGTGCCCTTTGTTGTTATCTCCAAAAGTTACAGGGGGACCTCTTCCTTCATGGACTTCTTCAAGAGCGGTAGCATCTCCAGTCATGTGTCTAGAACATCCGCTGTCGAAGTACCATATATGCGCTTTAGCTTGTGAAGAGTGCGCAGTGAAACAGGAGACCTGAAAGATAGACATTAAGAACGCAGGTCCCCTTTATTCTTGGGTCCTAGAGTTAGCAACTTTTGACAACCCACTCCTGTCTGACCTTAGGATTTTTACGTCCCTTGGCATTAGGAGCAAATCGTAAAAGGCATTCTGCAGCCTTGTGACCTAAACCATCACACACAACACAATGATGAAAGCCACTTATAGATTGGGTTTTTACAAACTCTTTACTTTTCTTTGGCGCAGCATTTTTTACTGGAGCAGATGAACTTGCTTTGATAAATATCATTTTCTGAGGTTTGGGTGCGCTTTTCTTAAGAATGCGCATCTGGCGTTGGGGCGCATGGCTTTCATGCGCATGACCCTTTTGCGCAGATTTGACATTTGAAGTTGAAGCGCAACCATAGTCAGAATATGAGTTGTCATGCGCAGGTTCAACTTTAGCCTTACATTTGGCTTTTCCAGTTTGCTTCTTTGGATAGACATAATGGAAATTTTGTCTCTGGACTTTCTCCTGTCCTTTACCCACTGAAGCAGAATGCTTTGCTTTAGGAATTTCAATAGTTTGCTGTGGTGTAAATTCCTTTTCCTTTTCAGAGCAAACTGCGCATTTAAAGTTATCACTAGTTGAGAATCCCAAGCCTTCCTTGTCTCCACTAGCTTTTTGGGATTCTAGAATTTGGTCCATAGTGACACGAGATTTGGTCCACTCATTAGTGATCTTTGTGAGATCAGCTACTTGAGCAGCCAATTCTTCGTTTCTTACTTTAAATAGCTCATTTTGATCTGTGAGAAAACGGTTCTTTTCAGTAAGAGGAGTCATGCTTTTGATCTGCTCCTTAAGGAGGGTGATCTCAGATTTTAAAAGAGTTTTCTCCGTCTTAAGCTATGAAATTTCTCCAATTGATAAATCCACTGCTTCTTTCATAGAGTTAAATTTCTTGATTACCTTTTCAGCTTGCTGAAAAATAGACTCGCGCTCAGCAGCAGAGTCATTCTTTTCTATTACAATTTCAGCAGGAATTTCAAGAGATTCTTTGTGTAAAGGCGCAGCTACAAATTTCTTTGATAGGTCTGCTCTGGCAAACAAGTACTTGCCATTCTGTCTGCTTGGAGTCAGATGTCACATTTCCACCAGTTCAGTGATAGTGGGACCTTTCTTCTTTGTCCTTGGCGCAGCCTTTGTGTCCGCATCTTGATCATTGTCTGAATCGCTATCAGCATCAGCATTTGCCATCAAGCAGAGCAGTCCATCCTCAGAGTCATCATCATCACTGTCTTCAGTGTCAGTCTCGATCCAAGTCTTCAGTTCCTTTTCTGCGCACTCTTCTTCAGCAATCATCCCGCGCTGCCTTGATGATCTCTGCGCATTATTTCTCTTCATGTACTCATATTTTGGAGTGGGGCATTTTGAAGCAAAATGACCGGGCTTTCTGCAGTTGTAGCAGACCAATTCTTCATCTTTCTTTGAGTCTCTGCCATGAGAGAATTTAGCAGGTGGTTTGCTAGAGGATCCAGGTTTAGAGAATTTCCTGAATTTTTGGAATCGCTTAACGAACATAGAGAAATCATCATCATCCATTTCGAGTAAAGAGGAAGTAGAGACTTTGTCCGAGGTTTGAGCAGGCGCAGGTTCCTTTTGCGCAACATAGGAAACAAGCTTTCCTTTGCCTTCAGTTTCGTCGATTCGATCAAGCTTTAGCTCATACACTTTTAAGTTAGCGTATAAGCTGCGCAGAGGCCAAGTATCTAGAAATCCAGAATCTTCCAGATGACTTGCTTTGTGCACATATCTGGAACCTAGCGCATCTAAGAATTGAGAATTGACTTTTTTATTAGTAAAAGTAGTTCCAAGAGATTTACAAGAGTTTACAACAGTACAGAAGCGATCATATGTCTGTCTCAAGGTTTCACCATCTTTTCTCATGAAGCAGTTGAATTTTCTTTGCACCACAAATCTTTTGTTTTCCTTGCTTACTTTGTCTCCATTCACATATCCTTCAATAGCATCCCATAGTTCCTTTGCAGTTCCACCACTCACAATTTGATTGTACGTGGAGAGGTCTAGAGTGCTAAGAATGATGTTCCTTGCTCTTCCATCATAGCCAACCCATTTCTTTTCTTCATCAGTCCATTCCCCTTTGGCCTTCTTGATTGTAGGATTATCCTTCTTGGTAGCAGCATCTGGATTGGCCTTCATTGGAATGTAAGGTCCTTCAAGAACGATGTCGTGGAGGATCTCGTCGATAGAAGAAAATGAGTGAGCATGCAGTGCTTCCAGATTTCGAAGTGATCTTCATTCAGCACTGGGACATGTGAATAGTTAGCCATTTCCCAAGATTTTGAAGCCATCTTGAATCGGCACCCAAGCTGTTAAGCTTGAAAAACAAAACAAGTTTTAAGAAGGTGTTTGCTCTGATACCACTTGTTGGTCCCAAAGGGGCAACAAGGGTATGAAAAATGCTAGAGGGGGGGGGGGGTGAATAGCGTTTTAAAATTCTTTTCAAACCCTTTTGCAAATCAATGGCTTATGCGCACAGTTCTCAAATAAGCTAAGTATAGCGCGCAGTGAGAGTGTGAAATGCACAGCGGAAGTTTTAAGCAGCACCTGCGCAGTAAAAAGCTGCGCAAGGATAAAAACGCACGCGCTAAATTTTGGCTTAAAGAGTTGGATAAAATGTTCTAAGGCAATAAGTAATAACAAACACAGCAGCAATAGTAGCAATCTTATAAGATCAAACAAAGCAGTAATTCAAAAATGATTAGCAGAAAATAAATAGCGAGATTAAAGAACAAGCTATTTGGAGAGGTTCGATCGATGAAAGATCTACGTCCTCTACCAAGATGGTTAGTCTTGGATTTTCTAAAGGAGATCTTATAATATGAGAGAGTTACAAGATACAACAATGAAACACTACTATCTCAAAGATCTATAATCTATGAAGAGCAAATCCTAGACTAAACCGGTGTATCTCGAGAAGAAAGATCTTAATGATCAAAACTTCAAGAGGTGTGTGTGTGTTCAGAAATTCTGGGCTCTATGAATCTATGAGATGAAGAGCACGAAGAATTCTGGTGATTTAAGGCTTAGGATCTGGGCAGGAGTTTGAAGGTATGAAGGTTGAAGGTTGATCTTGAATCAGTGAATAGTAAGCAGCAATCTTCAGAACTTCAAGGATATTATAAAGCACAAACTCTAGCAACTTGGAAATTAAGATGAGCTGGCTTATTTATAGCTGAGAGCTTGAATATAGCCGTTGGAGCTCTGAGCAAGGACGATGAGCTGGCACAATATGATTGGTGCGCATGTGTCCTTTATAGCCGTTTGGAGCTCTATTTAAAGTTGATGACCTAGCACAATATGATTGGTGCGCAGGAATATAGAGCCGTTGGAGACTGAGCATGAAGACCAAATTCAAAAAGCTTCTTCTAGAAGGTTGACAGCTGTCATTATTTGAAATATATCTCTTGAGCGCGTCTCCACCGTTGGATCTGCTAAGTGTGCTTGTTTTGTCATTTCTGCACACCTTAACACTCTTAAAAGCGTACATCTTCAAAGCGTTTTCCAAGTTAGGTGATCTGAAAGGATTGAACTGAGGAAGAATGCTGCGCAGGACCTTCCTGCGCAGTGGTGTCCTGCGCATCGAAGTCCTGCGCAGTAACCACTGACACTTGGATCTTCATTCCTTTCCGCTTCAAGTCCTGTGATCTAAGCCTATACTATAAAATGGACTAAGCTAAAAATTGAAGTTATAAAACTTCTTACATAGGGTCCTAAAGTCCATAAACTATTAATAGGTGATGGTATCAATCAATTCTAACGAGAATAGGAGGGTCAAGAAGTAAGCATACCCAACACTCCCCCTGAAATCTACAAGGGTGGAAGCTCCGACAATCTGCGCAAGCCAATCGCTTTCACATGCTTTTCAAAAGTGGCTTTAGGTAATGATTTTGTGAATAAGTCAGCGCAGTTGTCTTGACTTCTGATCTGCTGGATCATTATCTGATTGAGCTCCTGTTGTTGTTGATTGAAGAAAAACTTTGGTGCTATGTGCTTGGTTTTGTCACCTTTAATAAAACCCATTTTCATTTGTTCAATGCATGCCGCATTGTCGAATATAACCGTAGGGTCTTCTGTGGTATCTAATCCACAGGAACTTCGAACATGTCTCACTACGACCCTAAGCCATACACATTCATGAATTGCTTCGTGGAGAGCTAGAATCTCTGCATGGTTCGAAGAGGTGGCAACCAAGGTCTGTTTCATAGACCTCCAAGACACAGCTGTGTTACCAACGGTAAACACATATCCGCTCTGGGACCGAGCTTTATGCGGATCTGATAAATAACCAGCATCTGCATATCCAATCAAGATTGCATCCTTCAGGGAAGCATATGGATAAAATAAACCCATGTCCGTTGTCCCTCGGAGATAACGAAAAATCTCCTTTATGCCATTACAGTGGCGGCGTGTTGGTTCATAACTGAATCTAGCAAGTAAATTCACTGAAAACGAGATATCATGTCTGGTACATTGAGCTAAGTACAATAATGCGCCCATTGCACTTGGATACGGCACTTCTGGTTCCAGCACCTCCTCACCCTCTTCTATAGGGCAGAACGGATCCTTTGATTTATCTAATGACCTGACTACCATTGGTGTGACCGATGGTTTTGCCTTGTCCTCATTGAACCTTCTCAACATCTTCTGGATGTAGTTCGATTGGTGGACCATTATTACATCTATACGGTGAACTATTTGTAGGCCAAGGCAAAAACTGGTCCTCCCAAGGTCCTTCATCTCGAATTCTGTTTTTAGGAGCTGGGAAATTTCCTGGACTTCTTCTGGAGTCCCTATCAAGTTCATGTCATCGATATATATAGACACGATAGCAAACCCAGTCCTTGTTCTTTTAATGAACACGCACGGACATATAGCATTGTTTACATATCCCCTTCCGAGCAAGTATTGGCTGAGACGGTTATACCACATCCTTCCGGATTGTTTCAAACCATATAATGAACACCTCAAACTCACTGAGAGCGTGTTCCGTGGTCTAGAACTACTTGCCTCGGGTATCTCTGGTCCTTCAGGGACTTTCATATAAATACTCATATCTAGAT
Source organism: Campanula takesimana (assembly GCA_026119855.1). Classification (NCBI taxonomy): domain Eukaryota; kingdom Viridiplantae; phylum Streptophyta; class Magnoliopsida; order Asterales; family Campanulaceae; genus Campanula; species Campanula takesimana. The sequence continues at coordinate 1,960,365 of JAOWBW010000019.1, forward strand.
CCCCATAAAGATACGCTGTGACCACATCCATAAGCTTCATAGTCAGTTTTTCAGAGACTACTAAACTGACCAAGTATCTGAATGTAATAACATCCATAACGGGAGAGTAAGTCTCATCAAAGTCAATCCCAGGTCTTTGAGAGAAGCCTTGTGCCACAAAGCGAGCTTTATATCTCATAATCTCATTTCTCTCATTCTTTTTTCTCGTAAATACCCATTTATATCCCACGGGTATAATCCCAAGAGGTGTAGGAACTACTGGTCCAAACATTTCTCTTTTTGTTAAGGAATGAAACTCAGTCTAGATTGCTTTCTCCCATTTAAGCCAATCAACTCTTTGCTTGCACTCATCTACGGAGCGAGGTTCAATATCATCACCACATATAATCTCAATCGCTACCGTATAAGAAAATATATCGTTGATAATCATATCATCCCGATGCCATATCTCATATATGCATGCATGACTAATTGATATTTCTCTGTTCTCAGAAATGAATGTCAATGTCGAGGCATCCCCCGACTTCGTTTCCAAAACGAATCCATAATCTGGAACAATATCATGAGATAGATCGGATGAGATCCCAATTTTACTATCGCTAGCGGGATTCGACTTTTGTGCACTCACCCGTTTACGGGGATGCGAATCCTTGGATCCAACTGTCCTCCCTCTCTTCTGAGTATGGGTATGTATTTCGTTAGGGGGGATCACTGGCCTTCCTGATACTACTCCTTCTGGGAGTTCTATCATTGCAGGCACATTTGCAGCTGGTATATGAGATCTCGTCACTTTTGCTAGATCTGAGAATGAGTCTGGCATATTATTTGCTACTTTTTGCAGATCTAGTATTCTATGCACTTCAGTCTCTTTAAGTGCGGTAGGGGCATCGTGATGAGACACGGTGGGGTCGTACCATACCAATTCACGCCATTCTTCAAGAACGTTGGTATGAACGTTCTTTCCTCCCCCTAACGGCGGGAAGACAGTCTCATCAAAGTGACAATCTGCAAATCTTGCAGTAAAGAGATCGCCTGTCAAGGGTTCCAAGTACCGTATTATAGATGGTGATACGTATCCCACGTATATGCCTAACCTCCTCTGAGGTCCCATCTTTGTTCGCTGTGGTGGAGCGATTGGTGCATAAACTGCACACCCAAACGTAGGTAGATGCGAAATGTTTGGTTCAAATCCCGTAACCATTTGTAACGCAGAATATGGTTGGGTTGCAGTTGGTCTCAGACGTACGAGCATAGCTTCATGAAAAATTGCATAGCCCCAGGCAGAGATAGGAAGTTTGGTATGCATAACCAAAGTTCTTGCTATCCTCTGCAAATTCTTAATGAGTACTTCCACGAGGCCATTTTGGGTGTGAACATAAGCTACTGGATGTTCAACATCAATACCCAAATACATGCAAAAATCATCGAAAGATCGAGATGTAAACTCCGCAGTATAATCCAACCTGATGGATTTAATATGACAATCCGGATAATGCGCTCTCATCTGTATAATCTGAGACAGGAGTTTTGCATAAGCAGCATTCCTTGTGGACAACAGGTCAACTTGTGACCATCTAGTCGAGGCATCAATCATCACCATGAAATATTTAAATGGTCCACATGGTGGTGTTATCGGTCCACATATATATCCTTGGATTCTTTCCAAGAAAGCAAGGGATTCTTTACCATTCTGTGTATATGCTAGCATTGTATCTAGTTTACCCATAGAACAAGGTAAGCATAATTTGTAACCATAGACAAGATCCTTGTTCTTTAGTGGATGCCCATGAGATGTGTTGATGATTCGGCGCATCACACTTTGACCTGGATGCCCCAACCGGTCATTCCACATAACATACTTACTTTTATCACTCGGGTGAGAACTATCAACAAGAGAAACTTCGGGTACCCTTATGATAGTCTTATACAACCCAGTAGTATGTCCCTCTAATTTCTCGAGAATACGCTTCAGGCCATACTCATTAGAGGTTATACATAGATATTCAATCCCATTTTCATCCATGGTTTCTACGTGGTAACCATTTGCTCGTATGTCTTTAAAGCTTAACAACGTTCTTCTGGAACGCGAGGAATAAAGCGCCTCAGAAATGGTCAAAACCGTACCATTAGACAACACAAGATGGGCTTTCCCATAGCCATCTACCAAATCATAAGTTCCTGATATTGTTGTCATTGAGGTCTTAGTCAGCTTTAATTCCTCAAAATAAGCTTTATCCTTTAGTATCGTGTTCGTTGTCGCACTATCTACCAGACATTCTTCCCCACTTGCCATATTCCTATGATCAACAAGTACATTTATCATATGTTTAGACCAATAAATATGAAAAGTACTTATAATGCTACATGGATAACCGGAACAAGAAAAACACACTGCATGAAGTGACTACTCAAACTTCATACCACTTTGTGTCATATGGTCAGAAGTTCCCAAGCCTGGAAACTGTGGTATGTGGTCCATCTCAAGAGCATTAGTTTCCACCAAGTGTGCCACACTTGGTCGTGCTCTTTCCTTAACTATTTTCGAACGACAGGTTCGAGCCCAATGACCATATCCACCACATCTATAACAGCAATTATCGTTACCCTGATGTTGATTCTGATTTTGATCGGGACTTCAGGCCCGATTATGTTTCCAGGGATTTAAAATCCATGAAACGAAGATGAGTCCACCTGTTCCTAGCTTCTGGTAGGAGGATGGTCTTCTGGTGGTCAAACCAACTGACCAACTCATCTCATAATTTTTGTGGATCCATTCTATGGAAGCCGTCTAGATGCTTCCGAATCAGAATCATGACATTCGTATTTTAATCACCAGTGAGTATTTTATTTGCCACAATGGCAAATCTAAGCTTCCGGCTTATCAAATGGAATTTCACATCCATTGTCCAACTCACATAATTTTCCCCAGAAACAATGAGTGGTGGAAAATCCAATTTGTTGAGTAGTTCCATCTAAAACAAGAAAATACCTCTCAAAAACTGCAGGTTTTTTATTTCTTGTTGTTATGAATTTTCTTAATCCGGGGGAACTTCCAGTCCCATTATCCGTGAAACTTCAGGTTCACAGCACAATATTATTTGTGAAACTTCGGGTTCACAAGCATCCATGAAAAATAAATGGCAACCATAACCTTGTAGTTTTACAACTTGAAAGCCATATGCCCCACTTACTATACATGCCAAATTTATCAAAATAACTGAAAGTTATCTTTTGAAAATTTCACATTTTTTTTCTGAAATAAAGGAATTAATTTTCTGCATTAATTCAAAATTGTGAAGTTAGGCAATTTTGAGTGCAAAAGTATTCTGGCTTCCATCAATTAACTGCCCAGGCCATTTTCTTTCCAAAACAAAAATAGTCCAGATGAGGCCATTACTAGAATAGGCAAACTATCTTGTTGGATTAGTCCAAAACAAATCATGAGCAACCCAAAAAAAATGAGTCCAATAACCATTAGAGTGGGCCAAAGATGATGAGGCCCAAATATTCACAAGCCTAATTAATGGGTAGCATAAAAATGAAGCCCAAAAAGACTAACCCATGACCATTAGTATACACAAGTCGGTTTAATTGCCTTCTTCCCCGTCAACGACAAGTCGTCAACGGCGGAACGGAAGGTAGGCAAAACATGCTCGGTTTTGAAAAATAAGAATATGAGCTTATTCGATTTTTCGAGGAGATTATAAACCCAGGACTAATTTACCGTAAAAATAAGTAGACAATCCTTGTTTTCCGTCGACGGTTGAAAAGCCCCGACGCTAGGGGAGGGTCAAAATATGATCGATTTTTAAAAGAAAATCACGGGCTTGTTCGTTTTTGCTGGTAGAATATGAACCCAGGAGTAATTTTGAGGTTTGTAAAAGAATCAAGCTCATTTAAATTTAATCATGCTATGTTATGATTTCGAAATCAATAATTGTTTACTTGTGATAAACAAGTAATGAACTCCAGCAAACACAAGTAATAAATTTCCAGCAATAATATGCTATGGGCAGAGGAAAAGGAAATTGGCAAAACGGACCTTAGTTTTGCAGATTTCTGATCGTTCTCTTCTTAATCCAACGAGGCTACAATTCAATCTTTCCTAAAGCTCGTGCTGATAACGTGTTGAAAACAAGGGCCTTTAGCTCACACACACGAACATACACATATAGAGATAAAAACTTAGAGAGAACGTATGAGGGAGAGAACCCAGTTCAACCGACTGGGAGGAGAGGGTAATCTTTTCATTTATATACCAAAAGTGTACACAAGGGAATAGCAACACCTGTACACCAAATAGTACGAGTCATTATAGCATTTACAAATACCTCCCCTGTACATTCAGCATTCTAATAGGAAGACCCACAAAGTCTCAATATTTACAACACACACAACATTTTAAGTTGTTTCGGTGGCAAGGCTGAAAGGCTTAAGATATATGCCCCCACAAACCACCCTTGTTCGACTCCCAATCAGTTGCGGATTTAGAATTTTTTTGACAGCGGATGCACATTTTATACTACAAAACTTCAAACCAGTTTTTTTTTTTTGAGACGCAATTAGATTATAATACATCACACCATCAAATATTCAAATTATATATTGGACACAAAATTAAAATGTAGACTAACAAAGAGATTTTTAGAAAATTATTAAAATTAAATAAAAAAATGGACTTGAACTGTTAGACTTGATAATTAGATTGACTAAAGATCATTTCAACGAGTTTTTTTTCTTTTTTTTTTTTTTTTGAATCTAAGATCATGAAAATATAACAATTACTCCCTCCGTCCCAGTTTAAGGTTCTTACTTTCCTTTTTGGTTTGTCACAGATTAAGGTTCTTGGTTGATTTATTCCATAAATGGAAAAATATGAATAGTGTCTTGGATAATCTTGCCCTCAAAAAGTTCATTTAATTACAAAAAAACTATTATTTACCCAACTTACTTTTCACTCATTTGCTTTTTGAATAGTATTTGGACAATTATATCCTCACCTCCCTACTTTTATTGACCCATTTTTCTTTGTTTTACACTTGATTTCTTAATAAGCGTGCAAAGTCAAACTAAGAACCTTAAACCGAGAGGGAGGGAGTACTTTTTAGTTACTTGAAAATAATCATAAAAAATATATTTGATTAGTATTAATTAATTAATAATGAAAAAAACCTAAATTTAACTAATCAAATTTGGAATAATTGGAAGAAACCCAAAGTTGCATAATTATGTAAACTTGTAAAGAATGAGAGATAGTTAAAAGTTATAGAAAATGATAGTGAATAAAAATGAACCATGTTGGGAGACAAAATTGAACCTGGGATGTGTCCACCAAAAGCACATTTCAAAGGCACTTTTACCACTTGGCCATAAAAAGTTTCATGTTCAATATGTCAGGGTTTATTGATATTCACTGCGGGTGCACTTAACAGCCAAAATCCGAAAAAGGAAAAACCAAATTAACTACAAATTGCAGTTGACCGGGTGCACCCACCTACAACACAAGATCCGCACCTGCTCCCAACCCATATTTTCTTTTTCTTTATTTCTTTCTTCCTTCAACCTTTTGTTACAATCTTGTTTGAGTTTTTCGGTTGATATATTTTTGTAATTTTTTTATTGGACTTGCTTTATTCAACATTTATTTAACATTTTAGGTAATTAATGTTTATGTTTAAAAATGAAGGCCCCATGTAAAAAGCTTGCTTCGAACCCCATAAATTACATGACCGGCCCTAGTTGTGAATGGGTATAAGAGAGAAAACAAGTTAGTGAATATATAGTTGTTGTGAGTGGATAGGAGAAAGAAAAATGAACATTTTAGATAAGTACAATTAGTATTTGATGCTCAAAATAAAAATAAGTAACAATTAGGTTGGGTCGGATGGAGTATTATTTTGGACTGGAGGAAGTAATATTACTCTCATAGGCAAATTGAATATTTTTGGTAAGTAGCAATAAGTATGAGACGCACAAAACGGAAATAAGTAACTATAAGTTGGGAATGGAGGGAGTAATTTTTTTTTTTTTGGGTACAAATTGAGGAGTACTTTTTATGCCTAAAAAAAAAATCCATTCAGTTTTCCTTATTATACAAGTTAAGCGAATAAATCAATAATCATATTACTCTCTCTTTCCAATGATTTTCCTATTTGACTATTAAAACATTTTAAAGATTTAAATATTTATTTTATTAGCCATATTTTGTTTATGCACTTTTAAGCTTAAATTGAGATTTTTTTTTAAAACAATAAAAAATAGTGTTAATGACAATTTAAACCCTAAAGTGATATATCACCCTCCCAAAGGAACCCTGATGTTTTTTTTTCCCGCCAAATCAGACCTTGATGTGAAAAATACTCGCCAATTAGGACCATTTTGACGGAAATCGTTAAAAACTCTGTTAAAAAGCATGTGCCATGCACATGACTAACAGAATTGGTTAGTTTGAAGTTGAAATTTCTTTCAAGGGGTTAAATCACATATTTGAAACTTAGGGGAGAGTTTGAGAAAAAAAAAACTCAAATAAATTATTTTTCAAAACTATTTAAAAAAAAAAAAAAATTCATTATCTTTAAATTAAATAAAAAAGCAATAAATTACGTGAGTGAAAAAGAAGTAGTTATATTAATGCCTTAATGTATTTTTATTTCTTGTAATAGATTATATAAAATGTTGCAAATTTTTTCAAATACTTTTTTTTAATCATAAATATACTATTAATAAATGAAAAAAAATGGATTTATTATGTTTAATAAATAAATTTTACTTTTGAATTTTCTTTATTTTTATATTGAATATTTTAAAAATAAGTTAGAAAACCCTTTCACTTAACATATATTTATTCATTTGAAACCAAAAATTATTTTTATTTAAGCCTTATTAAATTTGGAATTTTCATTAAACCTCAAAAAAAAATCAACTTCAATGATAATGAATTTATTTTTCTTTTAGAAAAACACTTTCAACCCTTTTAATTTTAGAATTTTATTTTAAAAAATAAATAAGTTTAAGATTGAAGTATTTGAATTTTTAAAGATAATGAATTTATTTATTTTTTTAAAAAAAAAAATAGTTTTGAAAAATAATTTATTTGAGTTTTTTTGTCAAACTCTCCCCTAAGTTTCAAATATGTCATTTAACCCCCTCGAAAGAAATTTCAACTTCAAAATAACAAATTATGTTAGTCATGTACACGGCACATGCTTTTTAATTGATTTTTTAACGATTTCCGTCAAAAAGGCCCTATCTGACGAGTATTTTTCATATCAAAGCATGATTTGGCGAAAAAAAACATCAGGGTTCGTTTGGGAGAGTGGTATATCACTTTAAGGTCTAAATTGTCATTAACCCTAAAAAATAACAAACGAGAAAAATATTTTAGGATAAAGGGAGTACTATTAGTTTTCACTTTCCATTTTCTTAGCTATAATAGTCATAATTGTATTGGATTTGGGCCGTAACCAACAATTAGTTCTGAGCTTAATGTGACATGGGCTGAATTGAACAAAAATCTGAAGAGCCTTTTTTCTCTCTTTTTTTTTCAAATGGTTAATTTGGTTAATATTTAAAAACGTAGTTTTTCTAATAAAATTTTAAACTTGTTAATGATTTATAGCAAAAATATAATTAATAATAATTTTTAAACTTTTAGATAGTTAAATTGCTATAAATTAATCAAAAATCAATTAAATTTACCAGAAAAGTGAGATTATTATTTTGAAGCGGAAAAAGCACGTGTCAAATGTCTGTTTAACTGAACGTTCAACTAATGTTAGTCTACTACTCCATCGGTTTCATTAAAAATATTGCATTTAACTTTTCTAAAACTTGAAAATTATTCCATCTGTTTAAAAATGATAGTCTCCTTTTTGTTTGTCCCACAAAGTTAATTATATATCCAAAATTGAGTCTCAATTTCAAAACTTATAATCTAAGTTTAATATATTTGAAAAATCAAACATGACTATCATCTTTGAAAAAGGAGGAAGTATGATCTATATATTTGAAATTTTGATATATATATATATATATATATATATATATATATATATATATATAGTATGGGCAATGCTAGGGCACAAAAGAAGTTCACAAAATGATAGATACAAAATGAGGTGACGATATTTTATTGGAGACATCGATAGTGGATCCGGCGGCACACTCTAATTAAAAACACCAATAAAATTTTGACACATCATTTTGTAAATCAAATTTTGTGACACTTTTTTGTGACTTTATATTTACCCATATATAGTAAAAAGGGCAAGGCCAGGGGCACAAAAGAAGTTCACAAAATGATGAATACAAAATGAGGTGTCGATATTTTATTGGTTACATTGATAGTGGACCCGGCACACTCTAATTAAAAACACCAATAAAATTTTGACACATTATTTTATAGACCAAATTTTATAACACTTTTTGTGACTTTATATTTACCCGTATAGTAAAAATACATCAAAAATATAATTTATACAAAAACTTTTATTATTAGGAAAACGGAGGAAGTCTTCTCAAGTTATTAAGGGAAGCTGTTTAAAAAAAAAAAGTTATTAAGGGAAGTCCAATGTAGTAAGTCTTAAAATAGCCCACTCAACGACACGAAGGCCCAATCTCGGTAAATTATAAATCCAGCCCACTTAGGGCTTCTAATGAATAGAGGCATTGCTCTAAAAGTTCATTTTTACAAATCTTTTCCCCCAAAAAAAATTCTCAATACTTGTATTATTCAACAATTGTACTGCATTACATTACACTATGCACTAAATGCATGCCTGACGACGGTGGTGGCTGGATGCAGTAATATTTTTTTATATTATTGTATGTTGAATGCAGTATGATGATATAAATTGTTGAGGCATTTTAATATAGGGAAATGCTAGGGCACAAGAATTTTACAAAATGATGGGTACAAAATGAGGTGCCAATAATTTATTAGCTGCATTGGTTGTGGGCCCGGCATACTCTATTTAAAAGAACTAATAAAAATCATGACACCTCAATTTTGTAAGCCGAATTTTGTGCATTTTTAATGGAGAAGTTGTGGGGAAGTGGATATTCAAATGGAAGTTTTGGGCGTCACTCTCTCTTCCTCTCCCTCTCCCTCCCACAGCTCCTAGAATTTAAGAATCTGATGGAAATTGATAGAGATCCTTGTTTCGCAGGGAGGAACTGGAACTGTAAAAAAATTACTTCGCTGGGGACATCGAAAGGTATACTGGAGATTGCGAAATTCGTGGTGTACGTGACTGTTCCGATTGGACTTATGTCGCGACCCCGACCCCGCGGGCCGGGAGCTCGCGAGCCGGACGTCGACTTAATAAATAAAATACCAAAATACAGAAGATAAAAATTCCTCTTTAATACCAAAAGATGATAATACACGGTTTTAGAAATCCAATTCTTAACATTACTAAACCACGAGTATAAGCTCCACAAGCTTACACCAAAATACAAAATATTGCAACTTCTTAATGACGTCACAGTTTGGTAATACTATCCCAAGGTTATACATTTAAGTAATGCAAACCGAACAACAACCTGCCCCAAAAGCCACGAACCCTCTCGACGTCCTCTTCGTGATCAGCGAGTCCTATTACTTTTTTCCTGGGGCGGGGGGGGGGGGGGTTAAGGAAAAACAAAGATAAAAAGAAAAGGGGTGAGATAAATCTCAATAAGCCACTTATGCAACTACATGACATGTTATAATGCAATAAACAATAATAAAACTCACATAGCACGTAGCAATTATCAGTTAACAGATAGCAGCGGAAATAAACAAGTAACAAAGGATATAAGCCAAGGTTTCCCAAACTGATAGAACAATCGCTGCGCAGCTTCAACCAAATCAACCAATCAACCAATCTTCATAGAAGCATAACAGCTGAAGATAATAACCCCGGTACCGGAACCATGTAACAACGATAAAGTAACAAGGGGAATATGACACAAAGTCATAACCCAAACGACTAGCTAGAATACTCACCAAAGGGAGCTAGCTCATCCCAACCAAGGCCATCTGGAAGGGGAAAAGAGGAACCAATGGACGATACTATACTGGAGTTGGCTCGTGCCATTATAATATTATCCATTGCCTAAAGAAAACACAAGTACCAGCTGGACTTTCAAATAAATGCCAAGTAATAAAATACTAGCTCAAATAACAACTAATGATTCCAAAGTAGGGAACCATGCCAAATAATCATCATAAAGATAAATCAATCCAACATCACATTATAAAGTTGTTCCAATATTCTCAAACAATACTTAGTTAAATTCCATAACACATTTGTTCACAAAGGAACCAATCTCAAGCACTAAAGTGTTCCACGATATTAACTTAAGTTAACTAGAATGGTACCCCGAGCCTAGACCAAGCTGACTTCGAAAAACAACTAAAAATAAAGACCTTCAGTTCAGCCAACATGGGCGGTCGCCCAAAACCATCATGGGCGGTCGCCCAAAACCAAGTTTCAACACCATATCAACTGATGACCTGGGCGGTCGCCCAACCCAAAAGTGGGCGGTCGCCCACAACCCTGTTCTGCCGGAATCGGCAAGGATGAACTGGGTTCATCAAATTTCTTACCCATTTGTAAACACTACCCTTACCCCAACTTCTAACAAGCATACCCAAGTACTAAAACAACTTATAAACTCATAAAAGACCTATATAACAACATCCAAACAACCCAAATCAATTAATGATCCAAATATCACATTCTCACAAAAGTGGATAAAATGTCAATCCACTCAAAATCAAACAAAGAAGCAATATATAGCAAACATAGCATCATATAAACTTAGTTTGGATTTTATGAAAGGTGACGGAATTCAATCTTTCTTAGCCCTAAACGATCCTAGCGACGATCTAAACATTTTACATAAAATGAGCAATAAGAAAAGATGAATAAAAGAGTATCAAAAGAAGGAAATCGGGAGGGGAGTTTCTCTTACCTTCAATGGAGGAGAGAGAGAGAGAAATCACTCTGTGTGTGTGTGGTGAGGAAGAGAGTGAGGGAGAAGGGAGGGAGTAGGGGGAGATATTTTTAAAAATAGTTTCACTATTAACCCCTCTACTTCTACCAAGAACAATTAAACCCGAACCAAACATCTCTCAATTAACACTAAAGCCCCTAACTTCCCACTTAGCACAAAATCAAGCCAAATAATTATAAGCATGAAATTTTTGAAACACAAAATGCACACATAAATAAATAAATAAATAAATATTTATTACTAAGAAAATAGAGACGGGTTTTCGGGTCGCGACAACTTATGTATTTCTTCGCTAACAACACTAGTAAGAGCATTAACAATGGGAGTTTTTTGTGAGCTTTTTATTTTCATGAAAAAGCTTTATAGAGTTTTTTTGCCATTGTAGAGATACTTAATAAGAGTATCCACAATGGGAGCTTTTTTAGAGCTATTTATTTTTGTGAAAAAGCTCATAAAAACTTTTTGCCATTGTGGGATTCCTTGAAAAGCTCCTTAGTAAAAAGCAACTCCTTCTACAAGGAGCTCTTTCTAAGAGCTCTTTCCATTAAATTTAACCAAATCCCCATGTTGGACATTAAATATTAAACAAAACTTATTTATTTATTCCTTTTATTTTGCATATGATTTCACTAACTCCCTTATGTGAAATTGTTCTTATTTCCAAATAAAACTTTAATGTTGGATGTGGGGGGCTATAAAAAAGTTGGTGAAAAAGCTCTACCATTGTAGAAAAAGCTTGAGGTTTTTATTTGTTGACTATGAGATGATGTAGCGTATTGAAAACACAAAAAAACTACTCCCTCCGTTTCATAATACGTGTCGTTTTAGACTTCTTCACACATATTAAGAAATGCAATTAATACATATTAAAAAAATATATGTGCCCCTAAAAGTATCCAATTACCTAGGCATTTAAATGTTTATACAAGAAATAGTTCACAATTAATGAATAAGTGTATAATAGGTAAACAAGAGTAATTCTTTCTTGGTAATAGTAAAACGTCAAATATTTTGGAACAAAAAATTGCTCCTAAAACGTCATGTATTATGAAACGGAGGGAGTATTTGAAAGAGCTCTACCATTGTGGATGCTCTAAGCTCTTTACTAAAGAGCAACTCTTCCTAGAAAGAGCTCTCAAAAAGCTCTTGTAATGGACATTTGCATTAATTTTCTTTCATTTTCCCATGTTAGAAAAAAGCTCTATCATTGTGGAAAAGGTTTTGAAGTTTTTATTTGTGACTTGGTGAGGATGTGGCATGTGAAAGTCATAAAAAAGCTTCTTAAAAAAGCTCTACCATTGTGGAGGCTCTAATCTCAAAAAAATCATGGGCGATGTAAGAGCATCCACAGTGGTAGCACTCATTATCAGTTTTATTGTAAGGACATGGCTTGCAACACAAGTCATTTAGACTTCCATTTATAAAATTATGATTATAATGTTAATTTATAAAGTATAGTTGATAATAAAATGTGTAGAATTTCTGGATATATAATTACCTAATTGTGATGGGCAAAAGGGTAATATAATATCACTAAGCTTCTTGAAAGGGTGTAGTCCTTAGGTGAAGTGACACAATGTTTCCTATTTAAAGGCCCTTCCATCAAGCCTAGAAACAACTATTCATTCTTGTTATCTCTCCTAAATTCTCTTCACATTATTGAAGTACTTGAGAGATTAAGAAGTCACTATTACTTAGAAGATCTTCATTCCCTACTTCTTCTTCTTCATCTTATTTCTCCCTACATCATCCATGGATTCAACAGGTATATATTTTATCGCTTCCGCTTCATCTTTTCCTCAATCCTATTCTAAAGTGAGTGTGGCATTCAGGGATTAAAATTGTTCCAACAATTGGTATCAGAGCCCCGCTCATCTTTAGTTTAAGTTTGAGTTCTTTTTTTTTGGAAAGTGTATACTTTCAATTTTGATTCATTTTCCTTGTTGAATCATTAAGTTTTGATGTTGATTAGGGACTCTAATTCGTTCATAGAGCACTGATAATCATCATCTAAAATTCAGAAAAGGTTTGAAAGTTTTGTTCATTAAAACTAAATGGTTCAAGTGTGACTATCCCTTCATAACATAGTTTTATGTTTTCGTGCATACCATGTGGATCTACTCACTTGATTCCATTAATTTTAAGGCAAGATTATCCCTAAATAACATGGTTTTATGTTTTAAGTACATACCATGTGGATCTACTAGCAATTCATGGCCTTTTGGGAATAAATTAAACAAATTCAGAAAGTGCAGAAAATGGGGTGCTCGGCCGAGTCATTTGTTTTGCTCGGCCGAGCATATGAAAAGGCGCGAACTGCTCGGCCGAGTCTTTGGATTTGCTCGGCCGAGCACATGAACAGGCGCCAAAAATGGCATAAACCGGTCGGACCTTTGGTCGAGTTCGGTCCGGTTCTCTTGAATACCCGGTCGGGTCTTTGGTTATACCCGGTCGGACCAAGACTTGCGCGGCCGAGCATTTGGTTTTGCACGGTCGAGCATTGTATGTCAAATAAGGCATTTGTTTCTGATTAAGGTACTCGGCCGAGCACATCATATGACTCGGCCGAGCAGCTCGGTCGAGCGTTTTGTTTAGAGCGGCCGAGCATAATGTGACAAATTTACCAAAACATTCTGATTAAGGTGCTCGGCCGAGCACTTTATAAGACTCGGCCGAGCAGTTACTGTTCACAGGTTTTGGATTTTTCTAAGTTTTGCACTATTTTGTTTTTCCCTTGGAACAAAACCTACATTATTTCAAACCTAAAAAGTTATGATTAATTATATGCTTTGACAATTTTATTCATTGTTTAAATAATATTGTCGCCTAAGTGATTTACGTTATTTAAACCCTTAAATTGTAAAGTGTTGGATGTTTAAGTTAATATGTGAATGACTTGAATTTTCCAAAGAAGATCTTGAGATTTGACTAAACTTAGGCATTCATGTGGTAACAAATAAAATGAACATTATGATATTTTCTTAGGTACTTATGTCGGCACAAAGGAAGATTAAGTATTTATTAAAATATAAGTTCAAATTACTTGTTACCTAAGGCAATCATTTATAAGTCAACTCGCAATCCAAAGATTAGTTTTGATGTCATGTTGATTGTCTTATTGATGGATTTCGTTGATATAATTAATCATTTTTCATTTTGTAGTTTCTTATTCATGTTTTTGTTTTCATTCTTTTTTATTCTCAAAACCCAACAGATTTACTTATTGCTTCATCCGTGATTACTGCTATGAGTACTTTACCGATGCTTAACGGGACTAATTTTAAAACTTGGAAAAATAAATTGATGATGATCTTAGGCTATATGGACATAGATCATGCATTAAGGGAACCGTTTCCTCTTCCTCTTTCTGATATAAGCACTCAAGAAGATTGCTTAAATAATGAGAAGTGAGAACGCTCCAACCACGTGAGCCTAATGATCATGAATATAGTTGTCCCGGAGACCATTTTGGACGGTGTCTCCAAGGACGTTGATGCTAAAACATTCCTTGATATGATTGAGGGATGTTTGGCATCTACCTCTTCTCATGGGACAAAGAGAAAAGGGAAGGACATTGCGGTTGCAAGTAAAAAAAAAGCTTAAGGGATCATCTCATGATCATAAAAATGAATGCTTCTTTTGCAAGGACCTCACTCACATGAAGTACGACTGCCCTAAGTATCACGCTTGGCGTGTTAAGAAAGGTATGTCATTTGGAATTATTTGTGATAAAGGCTAATTTGGTTTCATTTCCTACATATACATAGTGGTTGAATTATGTTACAATAACTCACATAATGAATGTCTATGTAGGATTGCCTGAAATACCGAAGTCCTGGAGAAGATGAAGGATTCATCTATATGGAAGCCGGGATCCGGTTGAAGTGAAAGGCATCGGAAATTTTGGTTATTGTTAAAGTGCTTAGTGTTATTTTTATAAATAATACATTTGTTGTACCGTCATTTAGACGGAATTTGGTATTTATCACACTATTGAACAAAAAAGGTTATTTTGTTCATCTTTTATAAATGTGATTTTTATTTTAAATTCCAAGGTTGTTGGTACTAGTACTTAGTCAAGTGTTCTTTATTTACTTGACATTATTCAAACAATAAATGTGTCCCTTAAATAATGAAACCAAAACTAGAAAGCAAAAGTTATCAAGTAAAGTTTATATTTTATTAAAGTATAGGCATTTGGGTCATATTTCCAATAGGAAAAATGATAAGCTTATGTTAAAGGAAAATCTTAAACAAACTTGATAATTTGGAAAATACTTTTGCATTAAATGCCTTAAAGTAAATTACAAACATTATAGTATTCTCGAGAGCATCAAGTGTCTCAATGAACTAATGCATTCGGATATTTGTAGGCCATTAATTATTCCTTCATGGAAAAGGTCAACAATAGTTATTATGTTCAAAATGACTAACTCTTAGTTTGAATACATTTATTTGCTTCATAAAATATTGAGTTTGGACGTTGTAAAAGTCTTATAAAGACAAAGTTGGAAATCAACTTTGAAGACTATTAAGAACATTAGGATCATTCATGATGGTGTATACATCTTTGGAATGATTGTTAAAAGGAACAACGTCTAGGTCCTTTTTACTCACTATTTTGAAAGAGTGTGGGATTATCTCTCTCTACATTGAGCCGGGTACGCCTAGCATAAATATTGTAATAGAGACATATTGAAATCCTTAAGGATATGATAATAAGTATATTTTATACTTCTCTTACCTCACTCATTATGGGCGATACATTAAAGCCGCAACCTTTATTCTCATTAAAGCTCCCTCTAAGGCTACTAATATAAACCCTTAATGATTTAAGGACGCGTTCCTTATCCGTCCTTAAATCATATTCATTTATGGGGTTGTCTAGCATAAGGATAGACTTTATAAGTCTACTAAGGGCAAGTTAGACGTAAGATTATTAGTAGTTATTCATGGGGTAAGCCGAGAGAACTAGGGGATATATAAATTTTACAACCCGAAAGTTAGAACGTTTTGAAAAACGAGAAATGCTAGGTTCTTTTAAGTATGTTGAATTTAGTGGGAGAATTTGGAGTAATATTTTGAATTTGAAAAGGAAGAGGAATTCATTTGTATGGAATCCATTTATATACCACTTCCCATAGTTCCAATTGGATATCAAGTTTTGAACTTGACATTCAAGAAGAACATACAATTCAAAATAAATATGATTTCCCTATAAATATTGAACAACATGGAAATGTTGATCATAAGAAGGAAATTCAACAACCTCAAAATAAGATAGAACCGGTGCCCTTTTGAAGATCCAATAGAGTAAGAAGAAAGTGCAAATCCGGATAATTATGAAGTGTATATTGCCGAGAATAAAGGACACTTAGGTTTAGTGGGAGATGAGTCTCTCATTTTCCAAGAAACCATTAATAGTTCTAATTCTCATATAGTAAATTAATGTCATAAATGAAGGGTTAAAATCTATAAGGATAACAACGTTTGAGATCTTGTCCCATTACCTAAAGATGTGAAACCTATTGGGATTAAATTAATCTTTATGACCAAAAGGATTCACAAGGTAATATGGAAAGATATAAAGCCCATCTAATTGTTAAAGATTTGACTCAAAAGGAAGACATTAATTATAAAGAAAGCACTTTTCCGGTATCTTCTAAAAACACTTTTAGATCATTATGGCACATATAGCATATTATGATCTTGAAGTTTATCAAATGGATATAAAGACAACTTTCCTTAATGGAGACATTGAGGAATATATGGTTGATTTGGATCAAACTAAGCAATTAGTTTGTGAATTTAAAGAAATCCATTTGTGGACTCAAGCAAGTTTCTCATCAATGGTACTTAATCAAGTTATTTTTATTTGGTTTTGAAAAGAATCTTGATTAAGATTGTGTATACCATAAGTTCAGTGGGAGTAAATTTATAATTTTGGTCTTATATATGGATGATGATTTTGCTTGCTAGTAATGATATGAACCTTATTAAGGAAACTAAGAAATTTCTTATTTGAAATGAAAGATCTTGGTAAGGCATCTTTGTATTAAGAATCCAAATTCACCGTGATCACTCACGAGATGTTTTAGGATTATCACAAAAGGCCATATGGAAAGGTATTACAAAAGGTTTAGCATGCAAAAATGTAAACCACATGACACCCTTAATTTTAAATGAGACATTCTTAGTCTCAAACAATGTCCTAAAAGTAAATTTTGAATCCAAGTATATGGAAAATTCCCTCTTTACATCAGCAGTAGTAAGCTTAATGTATATGTATATCTTACATTTAATGTTGGGATGCTTGGTCAATACCAAAGCAATCCGGAAAGAACATTAAGTAGCAGCCAAAAGAATGATAGAAGTATTTACAAAACACTAAAGAACTACATGCCTATGTTTTGAAGTCGGATCATCTTGTGATCATTAGGTATTCCGACATTAGTTAAATATATGGCTGAATATGTTTTAATCGACTGTAATTTGTCAAAACAAGTGTCGAAAGACCAATTAAGAAATGACTATCAGGTAGCAGTTCTGTACTCTAACAAGAGTTTATGGATTTAGACATTAATTATCTTGTTATAAAGAAAAGAGTACAACATGAACGAAAGGAATACAACTTATAGAAACAAACTCTATTTAGAGGATCCATTTATGAAAGAGTTATCATCTTCAGTGTTTCACGAGCATGTTGCTCATATGGGTGTAACAACTTTTGATAACATTTAGTATAGTGGGAGTTTGTGTTGTTCTTTCATTAATTGTTCTATTATTTAAAGTTTTGATCTCATTTGGTTAAGTTGGACTAGTTGGAAGAATATGTATATATTCATTATGATTCCATGCTACACATCTATACTTTTGATCTATGTCATTTAGTTAGATTTGTATACGTGATTATTGTGGGTTTAGTTGCGAATCAATTACAACGACTGCCCCTTTAGTCCTATACTTGTATGGCTAATGGACGAGATTGTTATAAATGACAATAAAGTGCGCACATTAGGGTTGTCATTTGTGTTATATTCATGATTTAAAGGAAGGACTTTGTTTTGCAACCCAAGTGGGAGATTGTAAGGACATGACTTGCAACACAAGTCATTTAGACTTCTATTTATAAAATTATGATTATAATGTTAATTTATAAAGTATAGTTGATAATAAAATGTGTAGAATTCCTGGATATATAATTACCTAATTGTGATGGGCAAAAGGGTAATATAATATCACTAAGCTTCTTGAAAGGGTGTAGTCCCTAGGTGAAGTGACACAATGTTTCCTATTTAAAGGCCCTTCCATCAAGCCTAGAAACAACTATTCATTCTTGTTATCTCTCCTAAATTCTCTTCACATTATTGAAGTACTTGAGAGATTAAGAAGTCACTATTACTTAGTAGATCTTCATTCCCTACTTCTTCTTCTTCATCTTATTTCTCCCTACATCATCCATGGATTCAACAGGTA
Source organism: Campanula takesimana (assembly GCA_026119855.1). NCBI lineage: Eukaryota > Viridiplantae > Streptophyta > Magnoliopsida > Asterales > Campanulaceae > Campanula > Campanula takesimana. The sequence goes on from JAOWBW010000019.1 coordinate 1,978,842, forward strand.
TATATTTTATCGCTTCCGCTTCATCTCTTCCTCAATCCTATTCTAAAGTGAGTGTGGTATTCAGGGATTAAAATTGTTCCAACATTTATCTCATGCCACCTCAGTGCCATATCATCTCAAACCCACTTCCTTTTCTTATATTTTCTACAATGGTTGATTCTATTATGACTTCTTAATTAAATAGACTCACTATTTTATTCTATTTAAGATTCTATTTTTAATTTATTTTTAATAAGTATTCTAAAATAATTAATTTTGAAATTTTATTATTATATTGAGAAATTAATAAAATACATTTAAAAAATATATATGAAAAGTTACAATCATAATTTAATAATTCAATATGTTTTTCCAATTTGTAATAATATAAGAAAAAGAAAAAAATGTGCAGTTCTAGTTCTGAACTAGAAAGAAGAAGGAAGAAAAGAAAAAAGAAATTAAAAAGAAAACTCAACGTATCAAAACAAAAAAAAGGGAGTGGAGCCCACATAATAATCGTTCCGGGAAAGAGGAGCTGTTTCTTGGTTTGGGTATCGCTCCATCTGCACACAATGGGGAGAGAAATTTTTGGTGGGATCGATGCCCATAATTTTCCACCATTGTGTGGATGCCCTAAGCTTCTCACTCCAAATATTTAATTCTCTTTAGTTTGATTGCATTTATGTTGTGAATTTTCATGTTGTGGCTTAGTTAATTCGATTACTGCTTGATTTACTTATTAATTGTACAACTAAATTGCCTAATTTGATCATAGTCAAATATATGAATGAATAGGATTCACAATTCTAAAAAATGTTAATGATATATCATTTAATAATTTTTCAATAACAACTTTTAAAATTTCACTCTGATGACTGGATTGACATTATTGGTTGGTCAAAGTTCACTTGCATTTACAAAAAAATTAAACGTGACCAATGTAAATGAGACGGAGGAAAATGGGACTGAGAGAGTAATTGCAATTTTGGAGGTGATAGACCTTATATAAAATTGTGTAGTGCTTTTAGCCTTATTCACTTGATGTTTTTTATTGAAGGCTGAATTTCCTTCCAACAGGAATTGCTTATAAATTGTGAGAGATAATTGCAAAATAAACATTGTACAAGGTTTGTCATTGCAATTTCAACCTCGTACAAATTATAATTGCGTAAAAAACCTCATACAAAGATTTTTGTTACAAATTAAACCTTCTTCCAGTTAGTCGTAAAAAAGTAAGTTATAAAAGTGCACTTACACCCCCTAAAATTTATTCAATTTGTAGTGTACCTTCAAAAAATATTTTATTAGATTTTTATTCTTTGACTAACTAAAAGAGATATTAAAAAATTTGACTCAACTCATTCACAAATATTCTAAATAATTTTGAGTTAACACTAATAAAGTTGACTTATTTTTCTAGGATATACCTATTGAAAAAATTATGGAAGACATGGATATTGAAATAAAAAGTTTGTTAACTTGTACATCAAAGAACTAACTAAATAAAAATAAATAAATAAACAAATAGTAAAATATTTTTGTTATGTAATTATAACCATGAATATCGAAATGAGAAGTATTAACGATACAACTAAGTAAAGATCAATTTTAAAATTCTATGAATGAGTAAATTCTTATACGCTGCAATTAAAATTGCAAAACATTGGTCAAATTTAAAAATTAATAAATTACCAAAATGAAAGAAATCAGTTAGACTTGACTTTTAAAGAAAAATTGCGAACGAGCTAACTCTTCTAGAATTGAATCATTTTCATAGGGTTCATCTTTTCATTTCAAACTACGAATATCATTTTATAGATATTCGAATATGTACTATTTATTTCTAAATATGACTAATATTTATCTTGTATGGTATTATATAATTATTATTTATGTAATATTTTAGAATTGTTTATAAATTAAATGATAAATTCTAAAAATAATGAGTCAACTTAACATTATTTATTAGTTTGTGAATAAGTTTCCTCATTTTTTAATAAATTATCTTTTAATAACCTTTTTAATTAGTCAAAGAATAAAAAACTAGTGAAAATTTAATTTTGGAGGAACATTATAAGTTGGATAAAATTTTAGGGGATGTAAGTGCACTTTATAACTTACTATTTAATGACTAACTAAAAGAAGGTTTAAATTGCAACAAAATTCTTTGTACAATGTTTTTTACGCAATTATAATTTGTACGAGGTTTAAATTGCAATGACAAAACTTGTACAAGGTTTATTTTGCAATTATCTCAAATTGTGATTATCTCCATTCCTTTGATTTATTGGTGTTAGTTATGCATACCTTAGGTTCATTTCTTCTACCAATGGTAAAATATTTGAAGTGATAGCAGCAATGTCAATAAATAAATGTCTATCTCCTTAATATTTGTGCTTGCCGTGGAACGAAAAAAGGGGAAAATATGAGAAAGATCCCAATAAACTGTTAGATGTTTACTACTCCTTTACTTGGACCTGTGTGGTGTATATTATTACTCCCGACGTCCCCAAATAAATGTCGCAGTTTCCATTTTGGTTTGTCCCATAACAACGCAAATCTATATTAGGAAAGAGTCTTAGTGTAATCTTACCATTGTTCATTCAATGTACAAATAAGTAAAGCACGTTTTTAAAAACGTTAACAAATCAACTGCAGAATTTATTTTGAGACGTGTAGTGAGTATTAGGATATGTTTCTCATGCTGCCTGCCAATATTCTCTAATGAGCCTCACTTTCACTATCTTCATTTCTGCTCGTGTTAAGTTATGCTGCCCACATATCTTATTTTCTAAATTATTTAAGCTTTGTTCTGTTGAACCGTCAATACGTAGTGTATTTATTTGCAATAAATAATAATATACCATGAATGATGTAATACCCAATTGCTTTGTTCTTTAAAACGTGCAATTCAGGCCTCAGGGTGGTGAGGCGATACAGCATAGATTTTCTCTGGAAAAGTCTTCTGGGACATCCAGGTTATTATTCTCTTAGATTTGCAAAATACTCCCTCCTTCCCAAAATAGTCTTTTCATTTGACTATTCAAACTTTTAAATGATATGATTGTTGGAAAAATATGTTGTGTGTGAAGGAAATTGTGTGTATTTCCTAGCAAGAATCGTTTGTTGTTGGACAAAGATTATTGTGAGTTCAAGTTTCACTCCGTGTGAACATTGAAATAGTATATCTATATCCAATTTAAAATTGGATGAAAAAGATATGACAGCTCAAAGTTGGTGGGTTGAAATTGTAACTTTAGAATTTAACCCTACCATTTATGTGCCATGATAGCCAAATTAATAGATGGGTTAATTGGGATCATTACCTTGGAGTTTTGGTTACAAAAATGTGGAATAAAATCACATGAATACAAGAGTAATGACTCTCATATTAATAGAGATTGATTGGGCATTCATTTGGTTTTTATATGATTGAGCTATCTATTGAGAAACCTACAACAACATGAAAAAAGAGAATTTTTCCATCAATCTTCTTCTCCCCTCTTGCAATTTGTTCATCTTCTTCCTTTGGCCTCCTAGCATAATACGAAAAGGTGATACTGTCTAAGCACAGTTCTGCTCGCCGGGAAACTTAGGTGCAAAGTGCCCCCGGTCCGCACGTTCTATCCTGGGAGACTAGCGTTCCGAGCAAACTCAAGCACACGTGGTGAGGGGACGAATAAGTCTTAAGGAGACAGTGACTAGCATTGGGCTCGTTCAAACAACGATCAATTTTTATGGTTCTATCTTTCCTTTTATGTTTTTCATAATTGTTGTATAATTATATTATATTGTAATTGTTTTCCTTTCAATATTTACAAGATTTTATCCAACAATCTTAAGACTTATTCCTTGTTGAGAAAGGATTCCAGATTACATGGATCTTGTGGCGTGGTGGCTACGAGAGAAAGGATGAAAGACGATGAGAAACAATGAGAAAGAAAGCAAGAAAATTTCTGCACAGATTTTTCTTGGCCAGCTGTATTAAAACAGCATTTCCCGCTTCGTTAACCGTTGGATTGGGCTGAAACTTTTTGTGCATGTTCACGACCCTTAATAGAAGATTCTGAACGGTGACGATTGGAATCTATAATGTGGAGATGGAGATAAAATTTTCGGAACAGAGCAGTTTCGTGAAATAAAAACATTTTCTTTCCACTTATTTAATGAAATTAACAAAGATGGAAAGATTGATGCTTCGTGACATCAACTATGTTTCAATGGTTTTATTTACTTGTTAAGGCTATGCCTCTTCTAAGTGGAAATACATCATGTGATATGTCTCTTATGGTTCATTTCGTATGAATCATAGTGAAGAGATTGAAAAGTTTATTGGAACTAAGAACGTTGGAAGATCAAGTCTTTAACGTTGTGTTGACAAATATAAGAGGTCTTCTTGAGAGAGGTTGTTAAAACCTATTATTGTCAATGGTGACAAATGTCATAAAGATTAACATAATAAGGCTTCTTGATAAGAAGTTGTTGAAATCTATTATTGTTAATAGTGACAAAAGTCACAAAGATAAAACAATAGAGCTTCTTGAAAGAAGTTGTTGAATTCTATTGTTGTGAAGTCACAAATACTAAAACTATAGGGCTTCTTGGAAGAAGTTGTTAAAACCTAATAGTTGATGAGTGATTAATGTCATGGAAAAAATAATAATAATAATAATAGGACTTTTTGAAGAAAGTTGTTAAATCCTGTTGTTGATGATGATGAAAAATGACACAATATTTAGAAGGGGGACTTCTAAAAAGAAATTGTGTATTATGAGGATGAGAATGTAAGTTTCTTGAATTTGGAGGTACTCCAAGATGAAACTTCTAAACTTTGGAATAATGAACCTCAATTTATTATGAGTTGTTACAAGAAATAAATTTGTGTTAATTCTCCTATTGAATTAGCAATTTATTCTTGGATTGAATTCCCTAATTAAGTTAGAGAATTAAATTTGTAACAACAAAGTTATAATTTGGTTTTAATTTTTGAAAATTAAAGCCAATGTTTTGGAAAAGGCTCCTTGTGTGGAAATAATTTCCAAATAAATATGGGTCTTCCAAGTATTTTGGTCACCATCGTGAGAAGTTAAAAAATTTTGTTGGCCTCGACTTTAAGTGATGGCAACAAAAGATGTTCTACTTAACCACCTTGAACTTAGTGAGATTTCTTAAGAAAAATCCTACAAAGTTGGTGGAAATGAGACGGATGTGTAAGCCGTGAGTGCGGTTAAAGCATGTGAATTTCTTTTGTCGGAACTATGTACTTAACGGACAGTCGAATTTGTTATATGATGTATATAGTACAAAGGAAAAAGATAAAAGAATTGTTGGAGTCATTGAACTATAAAAATAAAATCGAGAATGTTGGTGCAATTAAATTCATTTTAGGCCATTTCTTGATTTTAAAATAGTAGACACCATAAATTGTAAAAAATCAAATGAAAGAAATGAAATAGTCTTTCATGTAATCCATGTCGAATGGATGATGATAAGTGAAATTTTCAAGTGATGAAAATAATTGAAAAATTACTTTCACTTGGAAAGGTTTCAAAAAAGCAACTCAAACATAAATGAATTGAAATGAATGTTGAGATGCTTGATATTCATCTTTTTGTTAGAAAAGGGAATAGAGCTTCGGATAAGAAGTAGTGTAACATTTCTTATGGCGAAAGTAAATGCGGTGGAGCATATTGAAATGCTTAGGTCAAAGACAAAGTTTGTCAAACTTGGTCAAAAGTAAAACTTGTTTGAAAAGTCAAACTTGTATGAAAAACTAAACTTGTTTGAAAAAGTTAAACGTATTCCTTGTGTCTTGAGAGACAAAGGTAGATGGCATCAAGGATGATATCCATGATGTTTGAATATATGAAATGGAAATTATATCAACCGCGAGTTGAGTTGGTGACTAATAATGAGATTATGTCTCTTTACTTGGATCACAATTTTCATTCAAAAAGAAATTCGAACAAGACATGAAATGTGTGCTGAATTATATCATCACAAGTTAAGCATTGCGATGCTTTGTGATATGTAAAGATTTCAAACACATAGTAATTGTTATATATTATAAGCATTGTCTCGTTGAATGGGGAAGTTGGAAAACAACTTAGAAATGAGATAATGAAGATGAAACAATATTGAGTATAGTGTGTGTATATAACATGTGTTTGTACACAAAATATCCATCTTGTAAATCACTATCAAAATGGTGTTGATGAAAGAAATGATAGCATTATTGCTAAAATTTGGACTAACCCAAAATGTGAGGGTGAGTCTACTTTGGAAAAATAAATACCTATTGGTTAGGTTACCCCAAGAAAAATGTAAATTCCATATGATATATGGAAACGTAGGCCTACGTACACGTGTGAATGTGGGGGTAGTCACAAAGTAGAAAGTCCAACATCCACAAAATTGATATATCGATACAAGATGGTGGAATGTGTAAATAATGATTTTTCATGGTTGTCATATATTATTCAATGACTTTGAATATATATAACACCAAGAAAATTGAAAAAATAATGGAAATCAAGTATTGATATCAAGTTCATGAAAATGAACAAATAATACTTTGAGTGAAATAGATCAAAGTTACACTTTGAGTGAAATAGATCAAAGTGATGCTTTGAATGAAATAGATCAAAGTAAAACCTAGAATGAAGTGTGCAAGTTAGTAAAGTCACTAGATGACTTGAAACAAGCACAAAGATAATGAAATCAAAAACTTGATTTTGCCATGAAAGAATGTGGATTAATCAAATATGACATGAGTGGTTATGTCATAATGTTGATTAAATCTATTAAAGATATGTTAAACTTGAGAGAAGTTTAGTAAATGGGAAATTTGGATTTAAAATTTCAAGAACTAATGAATTTGCATTAAGCAAATTAAGATATAGTTCTTGGAAATTTTGAAAAAGGTCACGAGATATGGGTTTAGTGGATGTAATCCATGAAGTGGAAATTTTTAAGAAATCTAATGGATAATTCTTGAGAAATTAGCAAGGATAATTTAGAAATGACTAAAACCCAATTGGCATGAGTCAACATCTATTGAAGAATAGAAGTGACATTAATTCTCAAGTTGAACACTCGAGAAATATTGAAAGTCTAGTGAGTTGGAACACGAGTAATCCTAAATATATTGTAAAAGTACTAAGGTACTTGAGATACAATTGAGATCACAGATTACACTACACTAGACATCTATCGATAATTGAAGGATATAGTGATGCTATTTGGATATATGAGTGGTTTCGTATTCCTATTAGCGGAAGCGACTATATCAGGGAAGTCTTCTAAATAAATAAGTTATAAATAGATTCATAGCGGAATCTAAGTCTATAGCTTAAGATAAATGTGGTGAGAAAACCTAGAGGCTACGCCAATTTTCTAGAAGATATTCCAAAATGGGATAAACCTGTGCCAGCAATTTGTATACATTGCGATAGCCAATCTGCGATTGGTCGGGCACAAAATCATATGTATAATGGTAAGTCTAGACATATACGTCGACAACATAATACCATTAAGCAACTAATTGCAACTGGTACCATATCTATTGACTATGTAAAGTCAAAAGATAATTTGACGGATCCGCTAACCAAAGGGTTAAGTAAAGAAGTGGTTGCAAAGTTGACATTGGGAATGGGATTAAAGCCTCTTGAGAAGTTAAACACAGTGGAAAACCCAACCTAGTTGACTGGAGATCCCAAGATCTAGGTTCAAAAGGGACAACCTAACTGTTAAAAGACTTGTAACGTCACTGTGGGGGTTACCCCATACCCATTCCTTAAAAGTGACATCCCGAGAAGAATGAGGTTAAGCCGGTGGCTTTTAATGATTCTTATGTGAAGTAAAATGGGTTACTTAAAAGAATCACCTATGTGAGAAAGAAGTGTGGGCCGCTTTGAGAAGAATTATGTGAGGCTTAATTCTTAGACCTTCTCACAGAACCAGGCATTGTGCTTCAGGGCCATAATGGACACAGCTATGAGAGCTGAATTGTGTTAGGGCGATACCTGTGCATGGTGATGTTCAAAATGGACCGAAGTCCACGGAGGCCCGTCAAGCTCGCCGGCCCGAGGCCCGTTGGTCCGAGCCCGTCAGCCCACGGACTGAGCCCGCTCCAAGCCCGCGCGGACACAAGGATGGGCCGGACAGTGAAAATGACGCACGGGCCGGGCTAAAGCCCGCGGATCACTTGGCCCGTTTGGCCCTTCTTTTTTTTTTTTTTCTTTTTTTTTTATGTAGAAGACTTTGTAATTTTTTAAGACTTTATTATCTTAAAGACTTTGAAGACTTTGTATCTTAACGACTTTATTATGTAGAAAACTTTGTTATTTTTTATCTTAAAGACTTTGAAGATTTTTATCTTGATGACTTTATTATGTAGAAGACTTTGTAATTTTTTAAGACTTTATTATCTTAAAGACTTTGTTATTTCCTAAATGAAGAATTCAATCAATTCTAGACTATATGCCTTAAAATTTAATAAAATTATTATCAAATAACTTAAATTTAATAACTAACTCTATTTAAATATAAAAGACAAATTAAAGTAGATATTAAATCACTTTTTATATGTATTTTAATTTATATTATATATTTTAATAAGTCTAAGTCATTTTATTTTTTTTATAATTTTTTAAAAGTTTTTCTGATTTAAAAAAAAAAAAAAAAAAGGACAAAATCCCTTTGGCCCGTAAACCTTTCGGTCCGGACCAAACGGACGGACCGGACCACACATAAAACGACGGGCCGGGCCGGGCTTTTATCCATCCGTGGGAGGGCCGGACCGGTCAAGCCCGTCAAGCCCGCGGACATGACCAAAGGCGGGCCGGACCGGGCCGGATAACCCGTTTGAACATCACCACCTGTGCAAAGTATATGATTGGCTACACAAAAAGCTAGCAGTTCAAGGACATCGTGTCTACTGATTAGCGAGTAGAGTAAATATATCTTGCAAGGGAAGGTTCAAAGGGCAGACCCTACCTATCCTATGCAGGTTTTCGACTGCCGGACTTTATCACCTATCCTCATCAATTTCCTTCATGTGGGGGATTGTTGGAAAAATATGTTGTGTGTGAAGGAAATTGTGTGTATTTCCTAGCAATAATCGTTTGTTGTTGGACAAAGATTATTGTGGGTTCAAGTTTCACTCCGTGTGAACATTGAAATAGTATATCTATATATCCAATTTAAAATTGGATGAGAAAGATATGATAGCTCAAAGTTGGTGGGTTGAAATTGTAACTTTAGAATTTAACCCTACCATTTATATGCCATGATAGCCAAATTAATAGATGGATTAATTGGGATCATTACCTTGGAGTTGTGGTTACAAAAATGTGGAATAAAATCACATGAATACAAGAGTAATGACTCTCATATTAATAGAGATTGATGGGGCATTCATTTGGTTTTTATATGATTGAGCTATATATTGAGAAACCTACAACAACATGAAAAAAGAGAGTTTTTCCATCAATCTTCTTCTTCCCTCTTGCAATTTGTTCATCTTCTTCCTTTGGCCTCCTAGCATAATACGAAAAGGTGATACTGTCTAAGCACAGTTCTGCTCGCCGGGAAACTTAGGTGCAAAGTGCCCCCGGTCCGCACGTTCTATCCTGGGAGACTAGCGTTCCGAGCAAACTCAAGCACACGTGGTGAGGGGACGAATAAGTCTTAAGGAGACAGTGACTAGCATTGGGCTCGTGCAAACAACGATCAATTTTTATGGTTCTATCTTTCCTTTTATGTTTTTCATAATTGTTGTATAATTATATTAAATTGTAATTGTTTTCCTTTCAATATTTACAAGATTTTATCCAACAATGAACATTTGCTTCTTTCACTACTCATGTTCTATTTATGCACTTTTAAGCCTAAATTGTAGAAATGAAAAACTTTTTTTTTTGAGACAACGAAGAATGTAAATGAAATGATCATTTTGGGACTGAGGTAGTATCTAACTAAATACTCCCTCCGTCCCAAAATGATGTTCACATTTGACTATTCAAACTTTTTAAGGATATGAACATTTGCTTCAGTAGCCATGTTGTGTTTATGAACATTTAAGCCTAAATTGTAGAAATGAGAAGAACTTTTTGGGACAATGAAAAATGGAAAATGAGAAGATCATTTTGGGACGGAGGGAGTAGTTGTAAATCTGATGAGCGATTATTAACTCCCTTAATATATTTTTTTGGTCATCACTATTAGAATTGGGTCCTCATCCCCTTAAACAACTACATCCTGGTTCTATCCATTTCTCTTAGATAGAATGTTATTTTGGTAAGAAAAGTGGAATTGTTAATTACTTTAATCAATGTTGGTTTGATTCAAAAAAATAAAATAAAATAAAAATGTTGTGTTTCAGGGCCGGCCCTGTGGCAAGACGAGTAAGGCTTCCGCCTAGGGCCCCCGAAATTTTACTCGATTTTAGGGCCCCAAATTATGTTTTTGTATTATATATTATATTAGAACTCGATTTAATATGAAGTGAATATGGTGGCGTAGTGGTTAGTGTTAATTGCTGTAGGAATGACCTTAGTTGCCCTGAGGCCACCCGTGTTCGAATCCCCTTAGCATGCCCTTTTTTACCCTTTCATTTTTATTTAGCTAGGCTTTTTCCTATTATTTCTTAAATTGAGTTTGTCTGCTATTCTTCTAAATTTAATTAGCAAGATTTTTTTTCTTTGCAGTATCTTTTTTTTTTTTTTTTGCAATCTCTTTAACATTATTGCAGTGTTGTATTTTTTTTTTTTTTTTTTTGCATTTATGACTAAATTTAATCAACAAGTTGAGATTTTTTATTTTTCCCCCTTTTCTCTTGTTTTAATTCGCCTAGGGCCCCAAATTTTACAGGACCGGCCCTGTGTGTTTGAATTGTCAAACATTTCTAAGATGATGCTTTTATATGTCATTGTTTTTGTGTAAAATTTCACCATAATTATTTTGTTTTTGAGAATTGTGATATTAATTTTGAATAATTTAAAAATACGCGTGCGTGATATCATGAAATGCAGTATGCTGATATTGTAGCTGATTTCTTGTGCCAGTTTCTTTTTAGCCATTTCACTTCTTCCTTCCATTTTGATAAAAATAATTTTTTCCCTATGTTTGTGATTCTGATCGGAGTAAATGAGTCATCTAAGCCGGATACTAGATTACCAAACTTGACTTGGTGGATACTAATAACCAAATGTTAGAGCAATAAATAAGAACGATGTCAAGCGAAATAGTCAAACACGAACACAAGAATTTATGTGGTTCACCAACTTGGCTACGTCCACGGGCATGGAGAATATATTGCTTGGTGATTACAAAACACAATCTCGCAAATCTAGTTGCACGAATTATTGAGTCCAATAATTCTATCAATTTAAATCTAAATTTCAACTTGTAAGTTTCAAAGATGAATGTCTTCTATTATATATAAGGGGAGAAGGTTAGTAATTATTGTCATAAATACTAAAAAACCTTTCAAACTTTTAGAGGAGTAGGAAACTTATTTCTTGCGTATAAAGTAAATCTATTTTCATTAGGAATCTATTTTTCTAATTCTTCAATAATTCCTTACACAAATAGAGGACCACTTAATTAATTATGACGGAAGGAGCCCTATTCAATGACCAAGAAAACATCAAAAAAAGGCGTCAACCATGTTTGTTTGGGCTTCGGCCCACCTTTTGCCAAACTAGGGGTGAGCATAAAATTCGGAAAAAAAAAACCGAAAAAATGGAAAAATAAAAAACAAATAAAACCGAAAAAACCGGACAAAAAAACCGGTCCAATAAGCTATTGGTTGATACCAGTTTCTCCGAATTGGAAAACCGATTTTGACGGATCGGTTTCCGTTGTAGTATTGGCACTGCAATGATACTAGTGTTTTGCATATATATTTTTTTTTAAATCAGAAATCAGATTTGGGCACTGCTATAATACTAGTGTTATAAGAATAATACTAGGGGCACAAAAAAGTCACAAAAACATGCTCACAAAATCCTAGGTGTCAAGATTTTATTGGTGTTTTTAATTAGAGTGTGGCGGGTCCATTATCGATGCAACAAATAAAATATCGGCACCTCATGTTGTGAGCAAGATTTTGTGACTTTATATTTTGTGCCCCTGGCATTGCTCGTGTTATAAACATCTTTTAAGCTTTGGTCATCTGACTGTTGTTTTGTACCTTGAAAATGTTAAAAAGTCCATGTGGTTGTGAATATTAAATTATGTTAGTACCATCTGTCACAAATTAAATGTTCGTAATTATTTTTGATTAAGAACATCTCAGACCTTCATTTTGAAACGGATGGAGTACTACCATTACCATAACTTACGTTCAAATGTTCAAATATGTTAAGCTTAGAGGTTTGTTATTGATTTGGTTGAATACTTGAATCCATTATTTTTTGGATCCATTATTTTCTGAACAGGTCAGGTTCACAACAAATTGGGCCAACAGGGCCAAGAGCCTAAGAGCCCAACAACACAATCACAGTGGCACTGAATGGAACCGAACTAAACCGAAACCGTGGCGAGACCGAATACACCGAACCATTAAAAACCGAAGTTTAATGGTTCCAAAAAGCATATAACCGATATTTCATGGTTCAATGTCGGTTTTGGCTTAAAACCGAACCCAACAGACCGGTGCACACCCCTATGCCAAACATTGTTCCACGCCTGATTTTGGCTTGCATGGCCGAGTCCTTGATCAAGCACGGCCGTGCTTCTTTGACTTGAACCAAACAACTCTCATATGTGATTTGGCATGCCCGTTGCACCCCCGTGCTGCACGGCCGAGGCTTTGCTCTTGCACGGCCGTGCAAGAGCTGCTTCTGGTTTTCTCCTCTTTCCTTTCCATTTCAAATCCTAGAAATCGCGTGAACATATCCCTAACTAATAGCGATTGATTCAATGGCATATTTCCAACACCAAAGATACTAGATTACCAAACTTGACTTGGTTAAGTATCATAGGGCTTATGTGCGGCTCACATTCGATTAAATCTACAAACTCTGTCTCAAGCTCAGTTCGTACTCTTTTATGTTTGATATTTGAACCGATTAGGCTTGAAAGTAGAAATTGAGCCACAGCTCAAGCTCAAAGTCTTTCACCTAATGAGCCTTGGGGAGTAGACATGTCCAAACGGTTCCGGTTCCGGTTCCCGGTTCCCAAATAGCCGGAACCGTATTCGAACCATAATAATCTGGTTCCCGGTTCTATCCGCCGGTTCCGGTTCTGGTTCCAACGGTTCCATCACCATCTAACTTTTTTTTTTTTTTTTTAATCCAAACCTCTTAAGACAGTAAAGACGCTAACTAATCTGTTTTTTTTTTTTTTTTTTTTCACTTGGGGAGTATGTTTTTGGAAAGAATGAGAAGTGAACAAAATTTGGTTAGTATATTATTAAAGATAGAATAAAAATTCTAACAATATTTTTAGGAAAAAAAGGGACGGCACCCTTATAATTTTATTAATATAATTGAAAATATTACAATGAGGGGGACAACCAAGTCTTTCCCTTTTATAATTCAAGGGTAGACAAAAGGAGCCTATACCTCTATATTACAACATTTATCTAAATTCTAGTCTAATTTAAATAAAACAACACTAGACTACAAGTACAAATACTAAATAAATGCTAAATATTGGGTTGGGGGGGGGGTTGGCGTGTGTGGTGTGATGAATGTGTGTTGTGTGTGTCAGCCTTAGGCATGTGTGCGTGATTGTGAAGAGTGAATATGGTGGGTGGGTGAAGTCAGAGGACTGGAGGGTGTCTTGTCTTGTACCTAGGCTAGCTCTAGCATAGCATGGCATGGATGGGAATTGGGAGAACCTTTGGTTCCCGGTTCCGGAACCGCCGGTTCCTCGGTTCCCAATATGGTGGATTCGTATTCGAACCGTTTCAATCCGGTTCCCGGTTACGTTCGGTTCCCGGTTCCGGCGGTTCCCGGTTCTCGCCGGTTCCCGGTTCCGGTTCTACCCGCCGGTTGCTTCGGTTCCCGGTTCTATTTGGACATGTCTACTGGGAAGCACTCCTGTGTGTGGCTGAAAGTTGGCCACATCATTCGTGTTAATTAATCAGTGCTTAATATTAATATAACTTGAGATAGGTACCACACATAGGTTACATTAATACAAGTCACTGATCCACCAACAAAGGAAATGACCAAATGTATGATAAAGTTTGAGTTTTCATCCCAAAACCAATTGGCTATGGGAGAAGTAGCTCACGATCTTTATATATATATAGTCAAAGGGGGTGTCGGAAATCCTTCAAAAGTAAAACCAAATAAGTATCAGGTGCAAATCGAGTAAACTAGTTAATCCGTTCTTCTCGTATCCACTTGTCGGCGTTTTTAAAAAATGTGTTTTACATATTACTTTTAAGGAGGAGGTGTTAATAGAAAATGGATCCCTTCTTCTGATGTCGGGCTGATGATGAGTAAGAATGCAGTTGGTTAACCTATTTACGTAAGCTGTTGGAGGTTAAATGCGGCATTACGTGGTTGGAACGAATAAAGGAAGCGTAGGACCGTGGGGATTTCCTCCCTCTATTTTCTTCTCTACCCTTATCTAACTTTACTTGGTAGGGATTTTATTGGTTGCATCGATAATAAACCCGCCACACTCTATTTAAAAACACTAATAACATCATTACACTTAAGATTTTGTGAGCAAATTTTTATGATTTTTTTGTGCCCCTAATATTATTCTTATACTTATCTGTGTACATGTATGTTAATGTTTCGTAGAAAAATCATATACTAGGTCCCCAATGACAGCCAGTTGGACAGTTGGCTGTTACACTCCATGTTAGCTGTTACAAGCCTTTATTACTCCCATACCTTCCCGTTGACTTTGTCAAAATCAAACATTAATCTAGTCAACCGTACAAACTTACCCATCAAGTCATTAAACTCCTCATTCGTTTCAACCAAACCACCTCTTTACGACTATTACTCCTTCCTTCTGTCCCAATTTTTTAAATGGTTCTTAATTTCTTTTTTAGTTTGTCCCAATTTAAGGTTTTTACGTTATTTTATTACCTAAAATAGAAAGTGAGACCTACTTATCATTCTCAAAACAAAAACTCTGCACCCACTTTCTCTCTTTTACTTTACTTTTCACACTCACAACATTTACTTTTTCTTAATCCCCGTGCAAAGTCAGAGTGGGAGCCTTATTGTAATAACCGGCCTTTTTGGCAATTATTATTATTATTATTATTTTTTTTTTTTTTATATTAAATGCTTTGTGATCGGGCTCATTAAATAATTAATGAATTGGGCTAGTAAAGAAGGGCCCAATCTAGTCAAACTTTGGAAAACCTTTTTGGAGTAGGAAAAGGAGAACCCTAAGTATTTAAATCCTCTTTAACCCTCTCCCTACTATTTTGTGTCAACCACAAACCCTAAAGAAAGAGAGAGAGGAGGCGGGGAGAGAGAGACCTGAGAGAGGGAGAAGAAGGAGAAGGAAGGAGAAAGAGAGGAGGAAGAAGAAGATTCAACCCCCCCTTCGAAGGTAATTCCCTCATCTCTAAATATTAATTCTTGGGTTGGGTATCACCTAGGAATTTTGAAACGAAACTTAGAACCCTAACCCTAAAGTGATAAAACTAGGGTTATTATTAATCTTTGAAAACCTCTTTAATGGAGGAAGTTGGAATGGAATAGACATGCATGCATGAACCACCACCACCACCACCACCACCACGACGGCGGCGGCGGCGGCGGCGGCGGCGGCTGGCGGCAGTGGAGTGTGTGTGTGTGTCTGTGTGTGTGTGTTTGTGCGTGTGTGTGCAGTTTGTGTGTAGTGCGTGTGTGTAGTGTGTGTGTTTGGGCAGTGTGTGTGTTTGTGTGTGTGCGCAGTGCGTGTGTGTATGCCGAGAGTGTGTGTGTGTGTGTGTCAAAAGTGTGCGTCACAAATTAGGTTTTGTAAATTAGGGTTTTGTGTGTGTGTTCATGGTGTTCCAAGTGTGTGAAAAGTCAACTGGAATATTGAAAGTCAACTGGGATAGGGAAAGTCAAGCTATGAATAGTGAAAGTCAAACTGTGAATAGTAAAGTCAATGCTAGAAAAGTGAAAGCCAACGCTGTGAATAGTGTTTTCATGAAATTAAGTCAACTTAAGACATTTGGGTTGAAAGTAGACTTTTACGTAAAACCTAAGGGTGTGTTGGGAAAGTTATGAAGGGTAATGTAAACCCTAAACTAAAGAAAGACCTTAAAAAGGGGTTTAGGAAATAAACTCATAAGGTTAAAGATAGAAAATGAAGTTTGGGGACGGGGTTAAATATTGCTCTTGCCCTAAAAGTAGTATCTTTGCGTGATTGTAGATTGTACGCAAGAACCCGCTAGAAGTCAACGCTAGCAAGGTAAGAGATTACGTTCCTAAGTATCTTGAATTCTTTATTCATTGGAACTCTATAATTCTTTCATGAATGCTATATGGTCCATAGGGCTTGAACTCTACGTTGATGAACGTCTTTTGTATATCTTACCTATGACGTGTTTTGGTCGTAGGGAATCTTAGAACATTTGAATTTGCATGTGCTCTCGTTTAGGGAACACTATTTTGGAAAGTATGCTATATCTAATTGCAACAGGTGTAGCTGTATAGTCCCTAAAAAGGACTAACTAGTCACTGAAAAGGACTAATGTGGAAACGGTCCTAGGAAACGGACTAATGGAAATAAGTCTAGTTAACTACGTGTAACTTAGACTTTGTGGAACTCTAGATTATCATGATAACTCTAAATAAGGGAGCACCCTGAAAAGGTGTAAGGTCTCTTATTCACTTAACACCCTGAAAAGGTGTGACACCCTGAAAAGGTGTTTGGAACTTGGAATTGACGGAATGGAATTAGGACCACAAATCTTTGAATAGTTAACTGCATTCGTTACATGCAGTTAGTATTTTAAATAATGTCCGATCTTTGAAATTATCAATTGAGTCCGTTCTTTCGGTCACTTCTCCTTAGCTATCGGAGAAGTCCGTATGAACTTACTGAGCATTGTTCGCTCACCCTTTCTCTAATAATCTTTTTCAGGTAACGACTTAAAGAGGTAGACGGATCGCTAGATGAAGCTGTCCGTGTCAGTTATATTAAGACTTTATGGTTTATTTTGTTTAGCTAGTGGTTGTACTGGCTTTGAAGACTTAGCATTTAATTCGCTTCCGCATTTATTGTTGAATTGATGGTTTGAGACTAGCCGTTGGGCTGTTTAAGTGGGATTTTATAAGATAACTATTGGTATTTCCATGTTTTTATGGATTTGTCTACTTTATGAAAATCTGGGTCGTTACACTTATAGTGGGACGGAGAGCGTATTTTTTTTCCATCAAGTTTCCCTTATAGCATTATTTTTAAACTGAAATACCAATTTCCCTATTTATTAGACACCAAACATTGCCTTTTGTCAACAAATCAATTATTTTTTTGATAAATTACAAACTATGGCATAAACTCCACAAAGCTGAATGAGGCCAAAATTCAAAATTTAACAAAATAGGGCTTAAAGTGGCAAAATCTAATTAAAACATGACTTTTGTGGCAAAATCTGTCAAAAGCTATTAAGCTTAATTAAGAGATATCTCTAATGAATGTTTCACTCTTAGAGAGCCAATACCCAATGCTAGATAGGTCAGTAAGATGTTTAGGACTATTACTGATAAATTCAATATCAAGATTGCTGCTGTTGAAGAGACACATGCTTACCACAACTATGGGTCTAAATACTCTTTTATGTATTTTAACCATGCTTTAAATGAATCTATTAATTCAATAGCAACATATGGCTGATAGTGCCGATGAGCTGTAGCTCAATTGGCATGGGCTCTTGCCTTCCCACTGGGAGGTCAGGAGTTCGAACCCCCTTCCCTTGTTGTATTAGAAAATTTGTAATGGCTAAAAAAAACCATATGGCTGATAGTATTGCTCTTGTCGATGCTCGTTTCAGTGCCTCCAAAGTTTTAAAAGAAATTTTAGAAATCTCTACAGAATCGATAGATCAAATTTGGAAACAGAAGATGTGGCTTTTCTCACTAAGAAAATTGCCTTTTTTTAAGAATAAAAGGGACAATAATGATGCCAGGGAGGTAACTATAGAATCACTCTCAGTGATCAAAGACTTCAAGGACGTGTTTCCAGAAGATTTACTTGGGGTACCACCTGAAAGAGAAGTTGAGTTTTCCATCGATTTGGTACCAGAAACTACACCAATATCGAGGGCACCGTATAGAATGGCTCCCCTAGAACTAAAGGAATTGAAGGAGCAACTACAAGAATTGCTAGACAAAGGATTGATTCGACCAAGTGTTTCGCCATGGGGCGCACCGGTCTTATTCGTAAAGAAGAAGGATGGGACGATGAGGTTGTGCATCGACTATAGGGAATTGAATCGTGTGACGGTAAGGAACCAGTATCCGTTGTCGAGGATTGATGACTTGTTCGATCAGCTTCGTGGAGCATGTTACTTCTCCAAGATAGATTTGAGATCTGGTTATCACCAGCTAAGAGTAAAGAAGGAAGATGTAGCAAAGACGACTTTTAGAACTAGATATGGCCATTATGAATTTGTGGTGATGCCGTTTGGATTGACTAACGCACCGGCAGCGTTTATGGAACTAATGAATAGGATATTTCAAAAGTTCTTAGATACGTGTGTGATTGTCTTCATCGATGATATTTTGGTGTACTCAAAGACTAAGGAGGAACATGAGGAACACTTGAGGTTAGTATTACAAATCCTACGGGAGCAAAAGTTGTATGCCAAAATTAAGAAGTGTGAATTTTGGTTAGAGGAAGTGGCATTCCTAGGGCATGTAGTGTCGAAAGATGGGATTGCTGTGGATCCAACAAAAATAGAAGCCATTGTAAATTGGGAGAGACCAACGTCAGTAAGTGAGATAAGGAGTTTCTTGGGACTGGCAGGTTATTATAGGAGATTCGTGGAAGGGTTCTCTAAGTTGTCCTTACCACTAACCAAGTTGACGCAGAAAGGAGCCAAGTTCGTTTGGTCTGATGAATGTGAAACAAGTTTCGAGGAATTAAAACGACGTTTGGTATCTGCACCAGTTCTTGCACTACCATCAGGCACCGAAGGATTCGTGGTTTATAGTGATGCTTCACTTAAAGGACTAGGTTGCGTATTGATGCAAAATGATAAGGTGATAGCTTATGCATCCAGGCAGTTGAAAAACCATAAGAAGAATTACCCTACACATGACTTAGAATTAGCAGCTGTGGTATTTGCCCTGAAGATTTGGAGACATTACTTGTATGGGGTTACATGTCAGATTTTCACGGATCATAAGAGCCTTAAGTATATCTTTACGCAGAAAGAGCTCAACAGAGGCAGAGGAGATGGTTAGTTATACCACCCCTGCAAGGCTAATAAGGTGGCAGACCCGTTGAGTAGGAAGAATCGTGGGACGCTAGCCACATTGATTTCTAAGGAGAAGAATGTTTGGGATCGTTTGGAGATTACTAACCTAGAGGTTGAGGTTAAAGGGTATTTGGCACAAATGAGCGTCCAGCCAACGCTTATGGATAGGATTAAAGAAGCTCAAGGAGGAGACGAAGAATTAAGGAAGGTACTGGAGAGTATAGCTAATGGGAAGGCGAAGGAATTCCGTGTTGGAGAAGATGGAATCCTGAGATATCAGTCTAGAATATGTGTATCTGATGATGAGAATATCAAGAGGGAAATTTTGAAAGAAGCCTATTGTTCAAGATTCTCCGTGCACCCTGGAAGCACGAAGATGTATAGGAATCTAAGGGAATCATTCTGGTGGAGCAATATGAAGGGAGAAGTAGCTGATTTTGTTTCAAGATGTTTAGTATGCCAGCAAGTAAAGAGCGAACACCAGAGACCGGCAGGATTGCTTCAGCCACTGCCTATTCCCGAATGGAAGTGGGAGCATATCGCGATGGATTTAGTAGTGGGTTTACCAAAGACGCTGAAAGGGTATAACGCAATATGGGTGATAGTTGACTGACTCACCAAATCTGCTCATTTCCTGGCAATTAAGGTAAATGATTCGCTGGAAAAGTTGGCAAAGCTCTACATAGATGAGATTGTAAAATTGCATGGGATACCAGTCTCGATTGTGTCCGACAGAGACGCTAGGTTCACATCAAAATTTTGGAAGAGTCTGCAAAGAGCTTTGGGTACCGAGTTGTCAATGAGTACAGCCTTCCACCCGCAGACCGATGGACAATCAGAAAGAACTATTCAAACGCTGGAGGATATGTTGAGAGCGACGTCATTAGATTGGCAAGGGACTTGGGATGAACACTTTCCATTAGTAGAGTTCGCCTATAATAATAGCTTTCATGCTAGCATCGGTATGGCACCGTACGAAGCGCTGTACGGGAGGAAATGTAGATCACCGACGTGTTGGGACGAAGTTGGTGAGAGAAAGATAACCGGACCGGAACTTGTGCAAGTAACTGCCAACAAGGTTCAACAAATTAGAAAATGGTTATTAACCGCGCAAAGCTGACAGAAATCGTATGCTGACCATCGTAGACGTGATTTGTTCCAACTAGGCGACCATGTCTTTTTGAAGATTTCGCCAACCAAGGGAGTGATGAGATTCGGAATCCGTGGGAAGCTGAGTCCAAGATATGTGGGACCATTTGAAATCTTAGAACGAGTTGGGACCGTAGCATACAAGTTAGCTTTACCGCCTGTTTTAGCAGGAGTTCCCGACGTGTTTCATGTATCTATGCTAAGGAAGTATATTCCTGACCCAAGTCATGCAATCGAGTACAAGCAACTGAGGATGCGTGCCGACCTGAGCTATGATGAAGCATCGATAAAGATCGTGGATCGCAAGGATCAAACCCTGAGAAGAAGAGTGATTCCTTACGTAAAAGTTCAAAGGAGCAATCACTCAGAAAGGGAAGCGACGTGGGAGCTCGAGAGTGAGATGCGAGAAGCATACCCTGAGTTATTCGCTGCTTAAGGTACGTTTAGTTTGGAGGACCAAACCCTTTTAAGGAGGGAAGAGTGTAATAACCAGCCTTTTTGGCCATTATTATTATTATTATTTCTTTCTTTTCTTTTATATTAAATGCTTTGTGATCGGGCTCATTAAATAATTAATGAATTGGGCTAGTAAAGAAGGGCCCAATCTAGTCAAACTTTGGAAAACCTTTTTGGAATAGGAAAAGGAGAACCCTAAGTATTTAAATCCTCTTTAACCCTCTCCCTACTATTTTGTGTCAACCACAAACCCTAAAGAAAGAGAGATAGGAGGTGGGGAGAGAGAGAACCGAGAGAGGGAGAAGAAGGAGAAGGAAGGAGAAAGAGAGGAGGAAGAAGAAGATTCAACCCCCCCCTTCGAAGGTAATTCCCTCATCTCTAAATATTAATTCTTGGGTTGGGTATCACCTAGGAATTTTGAAACGAAACTTAGAACCCTAACCCTAAAGTGATAAAACTAGGGTTATTATTAATCTTTGAAAACCTCTTTAATGGAGGAAGTTGGAATGGAATAGACATGCATGCATGAACCACCACCACCACCACCACCACCACGACGGCGGCGGCGGTAGCGGCGGTGGCGGCTGGCGGCAGTGGAGTGTGTGTGTGTGTCCGTGTGGGTGTGTTTGTGCGTGTGTGTGCAGTTTGTGTGTAGTGCGTGTGTCCAGTGTGTGTGTTTGGGCAGTGTGTGTGTTTGTGTGTGTGTGCAGTGCGTGTGTGCAGTGTGTGTGTGCCGAGAGTGTGTGTGTGTGTGTGAAAAGTGTGTGTCACAAATTAGGTTTTGTAAATTAGGGTTTTGTGTGTGTGTGTTCATGGTGTTCCAAGTGTGTGAAAAGTCAACTAGATTATTGAAAGTCAACTGGGATAGGGAAAGTCAAGCTGTGAATAGTGAAAGTCAAACTGTTAATAGTAAAGTCAATGCTAGAATAGTGAAAGTCAATGTTGTGAATAGTGTTTTCATGAAATTAAGTCAACTTAAGACATTTGGGTTGAAAGTAGACTTTTACGTAAAACCTAAGGGTTTGTTGGGAAAGTTATGAAGGGTAATGTAAACCCTAAACTAAAGAAAGACCTTAAAAAGGGGTTTAGGAAATAAACTCATAAGGTTAAAGATAGAAAATGAAGTTTGGGGTCGGGGTTAAATATTGCTCTTGCCCTAAAAGTAGTATCTTTGCGTGATTGTAGATTGTACGCAAGAACCCGCTAGGAGTCAACGCTAGCAAGGTAAGGGATTACGTTCCTAAGTATCTTGAATTCTTTATTCATTGGAACTCTATAATTCTTTCATGAATGCTATATGGTCCATAGCGCTTGAACCCTACGTTGATGAACGTCTTTTGTATATCTTACTTATGACGTGTTTTGGTCGTAGGGAATCTTAGAACATTTGAATTTGCATGTGCTCTCGTTTAGGGAACACTCTTTTGGAAAGTATGCTATATCTAATTGCAACAGGTGTAGCTGTATAGTCCCTGAAAAGGACTAACTAGTCCCTGAAAAGGACTAATGTGGAAACGGTCCTAGGAAACGGACTAATGGAAATAAGTCTAGTTAACTACGTGTAACTTAGACTTTGTGGAACTCTAGATTATCATGATAACTCTAAATAAGGGAGCACCCTGAAAAGGTGTAAGGTCTCTTATTCACTTAACACCCTGAAAAGGTGTGACACCCTGAAAAGGTGTTTGGAACTTGGAATTGACGGAATGGAATTAGGACCACAAATCTTTGAATAGTTAACTGCATTCGTTACATGCAGTTAGTATTTTAAATAATGTACGATCTTTGAAATTATCAATTGAGTCCGTTCTTTCGGTCACTTCTCCTTAGCTATCGGAGAAGTCCGTATGAACTTACTGAGCATTGTTCACTCATCCTTTCTCTAATAATCTTTTTCAGGTAACGACTTAAAGAGGTAGACGGATAGCTAGATGAAGCTGTCCGTGTCAGTTATATTAAGACTTTATGGTTTATTTTGTTTAGCTAGTGGTTGTCCTGGCTTTGAAGACTTAGCATTTAATTCGCTTCCGCATTTATTGTTGAATTGATGGTTTGAGACTAGCCGTTGGGCTGTTTAAGTGGGATTTTGTAAGATAACTATTGGTATTTCCATGTTTTTATGGATTTGTCTACTTTATGAAAATCGGGGTCGTTACACTTATAGTGGGACGGAGAGCGTATTTTTTTTCCATCAAGTTTCCCTTATAGCATTATTTTTAAACTTAAATACCAATTTCCCTATTTATTAGACACCAAACATTGCCTTTTGTCAACAAATCAATTATTTTTTTGATAAATTACAAACTATTGCATAAACACGTGTTGAAAAACTTAGTGTTTTTGAAAAGGTTAATGAGAAAATCACAAGTGAAATTATTACTTTGAAATCTGAACTAGAGAGAGTTTTAATTGAATATGATAACCAAAAGGAATCCATAGCCAATCTTGAGGTCAAGATCACCAAGCGTGATGTTGAACTCGAGAAAGCTAAATCTAAACTTGAAAACACTAATGGAACTTTAACCAATGTAAATACTGGTAAAGCTATACTTGAAGAGATCTTAAACATTTGGGATATATATATATATATATATATATATATATATATACATGCTTATAAATTTTGCATCATTTTTAAACATATATTTAGGGCAACTTTGACATGATGAAAGTTTTTATAAATTTGTTTTTTATTTGATTCCTCATTTTGACTAAGAATTTGGTGCTTAGCAACTTTCAAATTCAAATAATGTTGGCATGTTTTTAGGGACAGTTTTTATCTTATATTATTTTCTTCATGCCATCAACGGCAACTGATTTTTTTCCAAATATTGGTTATACATATTCTTTGTATTTTCATAATTTCTATTATTTGATAAATACAAAATATTGAAGACTCTCTTGTGTCTTAGAATTTTGGGTCCTCTTGTATGCAGGTTTGTCTCTGATTCTCTAGCAATTGCACCCTCATTAAAGTCCAATTGATGATGTGTCCCTAAATGTGATTACATCTGGTTTCACATCTGTCTGCTCTTCCATTTGTTCTAGTTGTAACGCTTTTTTTTCCCGAACTTAATCATCTCGCATTATAGTCAAAAGGGGTGACAGAAAGTTGGAAAGCTTGGAAATCTTGGTATTTTGATTTTTCGTATAGTATTGTTTGATATTTTCATGTCAAGTACATTACTCACAAAGAAAAAGATTTTATTTCCTTTTTTTTTATTAACGTTGGATTTAGGGGGAGTTTTTATTTGTTCCCTTGATAATCTTAACATTTTGTTTTGGTCAGAAATACGTAAATCAGGTAGGGATTCTAAGTGTGGTAATAAGGGGCACACGATTTTATTAAGTTTAGGAGTATTTTATTTTAAGGTGGGAAAATATAGATTATGCCCCTGTACTTAAGTCAAAGATGCAGATATGCCCTTATACAAGTTAATTGCTACTCCCTCCGTCCCAGAGTAAGAGTCCTACTTGTAGACACCCCGCCTTGGACCGCTCACCCCGATTGCACATTGGATTTTGTGTTTCTCCCCATTTTAAGTATTTCTCGTTAGTTTCTGTCACTTCCGTTAAGTTCCTGACTGACTTCGTTAAGTCCAGGGACTAAACTGAATGACAGGGCTGACTTTCTAGTCCATTTTTGATTGGATCAAAGCTTTGATATTCTAGGGATTCAAGAATAAATCGTTTATTCAAGGTTTTGATGATCATGGTGATTGGATCACCAAGAACACCAAATCCTAATTGAATCGGGAAAAACAATTTTGAGATAAATTTTGGAACTTTAAAAAATTTGGATTTTTCGCAAGGGGTCCGACCGGACCCAAGCCTTGACCCGGCCGGACCTAGGGTTTGGCGCGGGGTAGGGTTTGGGTTTTGGGTGTGGATCTTGGGTTTAAATCTCCTATTTTTTTAGTCTTGTGATTCTAAGATTAGTTCAAGGTTTGGATGGCTAATCTACGTTCATCGAGATTGTGTTTCCCAAACTTGATCGCAATCAAGGTTTCAAAGATAAAACGAAATTAGAATTATGAAGAGTTCATAATTGCTAAAATTGAGAAACAAAGTTCTTGATTCAATGATTGGAGATCCATGTGGAATTGTGAATGCAATTGGCCTGCGTTCATCGAGACCATCTATTGCTTAGTTTCGGCCACATGGACTACTTTCTTGGTTTCTTGAATTAGTGCGGAATTGTGGTTGCCAATGGCTTAGTTCGGCCGCACTTCTTGTTGTCTTGATTTGGAAATAACGACCAAAGTTGAAAAGGTCTCATCCTCATAATTATAGAGAAACTAATGACACATAAATATTGTACTTAAATTAATGGAGATTAATTTAGTGGCTAAACTTGATGCGTAACATGTTTATTTTATGTGCTCATAAATGTGTTGTATGCTATATGTGATGAACCTTCAAGAAAGTTTTAAGTCCTTTTTGCCATGCCATGATTAAAACACTTGTAAGTACACGGGTATTTTCATGTGGGCTCGCCAAAGCGAGGTGCATTGATTTTATCTTTGTATGAGCAAGATGAGTGAATAAGAGTTTCCTATGCGTTTAAAATGGTTGGACTTAATTAGGCGTCAAAACAGTTTTGGGCCTAGGCAAAAGATGAGATTAAACATGCTTTCGAAATTGGATCCCTAAGAATCATATGAGATATGATTGACAAGAAATTGTCTACCTAATTAATTTGATTTTGAGCGGTCCGCCTCCGTGGACTCAAAGTTAAATTAAAGTTGGATCTTAACCCAATATCAAAAGAGTCTCATAAAAGGATCTAAGAGTCATATGAGATATGATTGACAGGGTTGTCTACCTAATTAATTTAGTTTTGAGCGGTCCGCCTCCGTGGACTCAAAATTAAATTAAAGTTGGATCTTACACCATTTAAATTATATTATACATTGGATGTGTAAGAAGGTTATATAATTTAGTGGGAGTATTTTTGGAAAATACATTATTTATCTCTTTAATGAGATTGGTACTTGTAAAATTTTGGAAATTTTGCATAAGTTGTAGATGACAACTAACTTCGTTGCGATCAATCCTTTAGAAGGATGAGCTTCAAAAGAATGGTACAAACTTCATGGATTGGATCCTGAGCCTAAGAATGGTTCTAAGGCAAGAAGATGGGTTGTACATTCTTGATGGGCCTATTCCTAAAAGAACCAATGCCGGAGTAGACAATCACAAGAATCATGAGTATGATTCTAGGAATGTGAGTTGTCTTATGCTCACGATTATGTGCTCTTAAACTCCAACAAAGTTTGGAACTTGTAGAAACCTATTAGATAGGTGTGGAGTTGAGTCACATGTATCAAAGAGCAATCTAAGCAAGAGAGGTATAAAACCATTGTTGCATTCACTCATTGCAAAATGAGTGAAGGGCAATAAATGAAACTTCACATGCTTAAGATAAAGGCTACGTAGAGCATCTTGAGAAACTTGGTTGTCCAATTGGATTGGAGCAAGCCATGGATCTCATTCTTGATTCATTGTTTAAATGTTATGATCACTTAGTGATGGAATATAACATGCTTAAAATGAATAAGAATTTCTTCGAATTGCATTAACATGCTGAGAAACTGCGAAGATGAAGATATTGGAGAATGGTTCTCCAGAGCTCATGGTTCATAATGGAAAAGGGTCAAATGCCAAAAAAAAGGTAAGACAAGGGTTGTCAAAACCTAAAACTATAATTGATGCAATTTGGAAAAATGGCAATTGGATTGACCATTTAAAATTGTAGTCAAAAGGTAAGACAAGAGTTGTCAAACCTAAAGGAAATAATTATGGTTATAATAATAACTCTAAATTGATGCAATTTGGTAATGTGGCAATTGGATTGACCATCTAAAATAGTCATAATTCTGGACGATCAACAAAAGAATGGTAGTGGGACTACCACTTGGGATATTTATGTTATAAATTAATCTTTCTAAATTTAATTATTGGGTATTGGATGCCAGAATAATTAGTAAATTGAAAGACTACTTTAAGTAACGGTTGATCTATAAGTGGTAATGATGCAAGAGTTGCAACATTATTCATAGAACACTTGTAAAGTGGCTTTACTAATGAAGTAGGAAATATTATTTTGTTATAAGATAATGAAGGATATTCATTTCTTATTTGGAATAAGAAAGGTGCTTTATTTATTATGATTTACTTCATTGTGTTATCATATAAATAAATTTTATATCCTAAATCTTGAAGAACAAAGTAATAAAATCTATAACATAAATAATTAAAATTCTTTATGCCTTATTGTTTTGATCAAATAAATGAGAAATGCATATCTAAAATTCCATGGGACGGAGTTTTAACTCATATGATTTGGAATCACATGATTTATGCAAATATCATTTACTTGGACCAAAACATCTTTTACTATGAATAGTAAAAGGCTAATATCTTACCTGACCTAATACATGTCAATGTATATGGTGCATTAAGTAGCAATGCTAAAAGAGAATTTTGGTTATACTTGGTAAAACTATTCAAAGATTCTGACTCGATCGTGATGATGAATAATTGAACCGAGATTTTGATAGTTATCATTAAGGTTGTGAAATAGTTTCACAATAAACTCCACTAAGAACACCATTTGGAATGATGTGTCTACATGGAGGTATTAAACCTCATTGGATATGGTTCATAAGATGATAAAATCAAAATTGATCTTCCATTATTTGTTTTGGGGTTATGTGTTGTAAACTGCTATGACTACACTAATTTGAATTCCATCAAGAGAGGTTAAATGGTGAAAGAAAACTCGGTTTGTTTTTCATAAAGATTTAAGATGGTGAGACCTTTTTGAAAGGAGTTGTCTGGGACACACTCACATTTAAATCTAATAAATATATTTTCATGGGATATCCTAAGGAAACTTGAGGATAAAATTTTACTCATGAGAAACAAATGGTTTGTTGCTTATGATGATACTTTTCTAGATAAAAGGTTTATCTCTAAAAGAATCAGTGGGAGTAAAACATATCTCGAATGGTTCGAGACCTTGAAAATAGTATTTAACCTATGATGGAAGTTGAACAAGTTTTCACAAGGGGTTGTGAAAATCCGTTCAAGATATACAAGTACTTGCACACATGATAAAATACAATCTATTAGAAGAAATATTGGATATTTCGAAATAGAAAGTATTGAGGTAAAGTTCATTTAGAATGAAGTATTTACCACCTATCAAAGATGCAATATCAACTCCACATTTAGATTAATGGCTTGGAGTCATAAAATCTAAAAGGCAATTCATGTATAATAATCAAGTTTGGAACCTGATCATTCTAACCTAAGGTGAAAAAACCAAAGGAGATGAATGACTTTTCTTGGAGAAAAACTTACATGGGTAGCAATAAACTTATTAGAATTTTCATAGTCACATGTTCATATTTGGAATATGAAATTTGGCAAAATGATGTCAAAACAAGCGTTCCTCAACGGGAACTCACTTAAGGATGTATTGGATACAACCTAAAGGTTTTAATAGTCAAGAAAATTCTAAAAGGTATGAAAGTTGCGAAGATTCATTGGATGTATTGAAGCAAGCTTTTGGGAGTTGCAATCTCAGTTTTGATAAGTCATAGAGCTTGACTTGATCAAGAACGAAGATGAATCTTATATATACAAGAAGATTAGTGGGAGCATGGTGCTATTCCTTATCTAATATGTGGATGACATATTGCTCATTGGAAACGACATTCCTACACTTTAATCTGTAAAGATTTGGTTAAGAAAGTGTTTCGCAATGAAGAATATGGATGAAGCATAAGTCATTGGCATTAAGATCTATAGAGATAGATCAAGGAAGCTAAATGGTTTAAAGCCAATGTATATACATTGACAAAGTCATAAGAAGATTTCGCATGAAAAATTCTAAGAGAGGACCATTGCCAATGTTACATGGAGTTTTCTATGCAAAGACTCAAATGTCCTAAGACAAATGATGAGCATGAGAAGACTGAATGGGATGCCATTCTGCTTCGGCAATTGGATCCATCATGCCATAATAAGTACTAAGCCGGATATATCTAAATGCTTGGAGCATGACGAGTAGATATCAATCCGACAACCGGTGAGAATCACTGGAAGGTTGTGAAACAATTCTTAAATGTACTTTAGAAGGACTAAAGAATTGTTATGATCTATGGAGGGATGGAAGATGATCTCGGTGTATATGGGTACACAGATGCATACTTCCAAACTGACAAAGATGATAAAAATCGCAATTGAGTTTTATTAACAATAGTGAAGCTGTAAGTTGGAATGGTTCCAAGCAGAGTACAGTCACTAATTCTACATACTAAAATCTAAGTATATTGCTGCATTGGATACCGCAAAGGAAATTGTTTGGATTAAGAAGTTCATGGGTGAACTTAAGATGGTTCCTAGCATTGCTAATCAAATAGACTTTATTAGCAATAATAGTCGTGCTATTGATCAAGCAAAAGGAACCAAGGGCACATCCTAAATCCAAACACATACTTAGGCATTTTCTTATCGTTCGAGAAATCGTTGATAAGGGAGACGTAAATATATGCAAAGTACCAAGTAATGATAACGTTGCGGACACGCTAACAAAGGAACTTCCACAAGCCAACATGATGGTCATGTTGGGTCCATGGGTATTGGATACCTAGGGAATTGGGCCTAGGGCAAGTGGGAGATTGTTGGTTTTGGTGCCCTAGGCACGTTTGTTAAACGTTGTATAAGTTATCATTTTATTCATAATAATAAAGAGATAATAAGATTATTATTATGGCTCGTGTTTGCTTATAATAATCTCCGTCCCTAGAGCTTGTTAAGCACTAGTATAAATGCTAAATGATCATGGGATGATCATGTTAGATTTATGGGTACTTGTTTGGAACAAGGTACTGGACATGACCCGCGGTATGAGATTTATGTCATGGTCGATGTCATATATAAATCTCATATTAGTTATGTCATTTGAATCCTTAGACATGAAGTTATTATAGTCTTCCACTTGATGAACATTATGTTTGACATATTCAAACGCTGCCTTAACACGGTAGTTATAAAGGGTATGATTGGCATGATTGGATTCACGTAGGGAAGAATAATAAGCCAAATGGATTTGTCCCTCTTCGGAGAGATGTCAAGCTTGGGCCCCTCGAAGGAATGATGTTGGTGAAATGTTTGGCCAAACTCAAATGGATTGATTGGATCAATGTCATTTGGATTATCAACATATTCGGGATTGAGAAAAGTATTGAACAAAACAAGTTGACTTGTTGACCATGACTTGTGTTCAAAGACATCGTGGACAAAGGGATTATGATATGTTCTAAAAGGAATGCGAACTTGTATCTAGTTACACTATTTGGGTAGGTATGACGGTTTGCTAGAACCTAATCATATCTTATGGGTTCATGTTTGGGCTCATTGCCAACTTAGTGTAATCCTAGAGGGTCACACACAAATAGAACGAATCGTAAAGGACTAAATGGGAATTATGGAAAAATATCAGTGTTTGGCTCTGGCACGGTCGTGCGCCTTAAAATGGCACGGTCGTGCCATAAATCCAAACCAAGGCAAACCTGTCGACATGATTGGCACGACCGTGCCAAATTACCAAGCACGACCGTGCCGAAAATGGGCGGCTGGGGAATGCGCGCGGACTAGATGGCACGACCGTGCCAGATTGTAGGGCACGACCGTGCCAGTCAAGTCGGCCAGAATTCCTTGTTGCCTAATTTGGTGACGGGATTTAGGTTTCCTAAGTCCTTAAGGGTTAAGGATTAGGACCTATTTAAGGATCCTTTTTACAGCCATTAGACATGTTGTTGTGAGTGCCTCCATAAGATTTTGAGAGGTTATTTTCTTGTTCTAAGATCCCAAAAGTGAAGAACAAGAATATTCATAATTCCATATAGTTCTTACAATTGTGAAAGCGTGTTTCATAATTTGGTCTAGCAACCAAGATCAAGTGTTCTTGATATTCGTTCGTGGTGTGGATACCGCTAGAGGGTGAAACTTATCATCTTCATAGTTCGTAATTCTTGCTTTGTTCGTGATCAAGATTTCAAGCCTCCATCGAATTCAAGGTTGCAAAATCAAAGGCATCAAGGGTTAGTATTCTAGTATTCATTATGTTGTATTTGACTTAATCATATGAATGGATCTATGGGCTTTGGGTTTCATAAATTTTAAATGCTTAATTCCGCTGCGCATGTTACTACGAAACCCAACAATTGAACTTACAAAAACTATACCAAAATCACTTTCTAAAGGTTCTCCAAGGATCTCATCAAGCAATATTTGAAGGTCTTCAAATTGTAGGTAAAAGTCCATCTTTTCCTTTCTTTTCTACTTCATCTTCTCTCTCTCTTTTACTCTAATCAAATGTGCAATCACCCAAATCATTTTGGGACATGACTCTAATGATCACCTCATCTCATTGAGGTTGGTTAAGGAGTTATCTCCTACATTCCAAACTCTATTTTAAAACCCCATTTTTATGACTTAAAGAAGAAGAAGAAGATCGTTATCATTCATGTAGATTTTGATCAAGCAAGACCAACTTTAGTTGGGCGAGATGGGTGTTTCGGTACTTCCCATCTCGTAATCTAACCCCCGAACCTCAAAACAAAGAATCTCTGTTTTCGTAATCAAACTTAGGCAATAATCAATAGGTTTTTCTTATGTTCCTCAAAACATAGGTGGCGACTCTAAACAATCTAAAACAAGTTAGACATCCTAGGATAATTCACGCGCTCTAGCCAAACCGTGGCTCCCCGGGGTATCTACAGTGGCGACTCCGCTGGGGACATTTGAGGGTTAAACTTGCATTCTGATCGAAATCTACATCTTTTCTGGGCATTCTGATTCCTGATGGGGGAAGCGCGCTCTTCTGGCCTCTTCAGCCTAAGGCGCGCGCATCCCGCATCAAGGACCAGAATCGCCCACTTCTTCATGTTCTTCATCTTCTTCTTCTGCTATTCTGCACTAATCATTTCTGCAGGGGTTAAAATATGCACATAGGACCAGGGCAATCCCCTGAGTCCAAAATCTGACATTCTGACAGGTGTGCCCAGAAGCGCGTGCCTCCTAATAGCATTGCGCCATGCGGGCGCGTCTCACATCAACACTCAGAGGCGCACGCTTCTGGGTTGGTTCCCAGAACAGAAACAAGTTTCAGTGACTGAGCAGAACAGTGGGGTGTGGGCACAGTTGCCTGCATCAGAACAGAATTGAACCCTCGGACTGTTTTAATTTTGTGTTCATTTTACCGGTCACACGGGTGATTCGGGAGTTGTAATTTATGTGCTTATGTGTTTTGTGTGTTTTTCTTTTCAAAAAAAAAAAAAATTTTTTTTTTTGTCACTTGTTAGACCTCACACTGCATGCACATATTCCTATGAACTGCTCACTATCGAGTCGCACAAGTCGAACCCCAAACCCGTCGAGGCCCGTCCTAGAAAGTTTCAAGCTCCACCAGACCTTGGCTCTTTCGAAGCGGTAAACCTCAGCCTGTGGCGTAGTTCAAGACTACATGCCGGGGGTGACCTTTGAGCCTCATATTCAAGCCGAGCACAAACCACACAATTCTAGTTAGGGTCTAACACTCCGTGACTCAAGTCGGTTTCCATGTATCGAGATTTCCCTAAACTAATGTCTTCAAATCATACATGCCAACTTGTTGAAACGGCCGCAATAAAAATCCGTCCCCAAAAGTGGTTATTTTGGACGAAAATAAAAATCCGTCCCCGCATGTATGCTTTACTACATTAATTTAGTTTAATCCCGATACATGTAGGATTCACAAGCGCGATGGAATCCGATGAGTATATGGGACCGCGAGATGGTCTATATACTAGTGTGATGATTCCATTATTTTCTTAGAAACCCTAAAAGGGATCCATTCCCTCCGACTTATAAAAAAAAAAAAAAAAAAAAAAAAGTCTTTTCTTATGTGGTTCGAGTCGTGTGCCCAACTGTGTGTTCTAAACCTCTTCATGGACCGCAAGTGTTACTCAAGACTGACAAGGGCCTCTTCTGCAATATAGGTTCAATTGGTACTTACAGAGTCTACCGGGATTCGGCAAATCGGTTAGTCCGTGAAGAGATCACTCCAACAGCTCCTACATCAACCATGACCGGCAGCAGCAACACCATGTCTCTCGAACAGCTCTCAACCATGGTCCAACTCCTCCAAGAGCAAGTCTCCACCCTTAATAAGGAGGCACAAAGCAAAGACGACATTTGGCAATCCCACCTCGACAGCCAAAGGGAGGCCCACGAGGCCGAGATGGAGCTAATGAAAGAAAAACTCACTAACCTTGCCAAGGGGAAGAACAAGAATAATGATGATGAATCCGAATGGACCGAGGGTTTGTTCAAAAGTCCTTATGTCAACACCTGCACCAAGAAAATGGGAGAGCCAAGTTCCGAGAAGAATGAGCCCAAAATGGTGGATTCTATCATGGCCTACATCGACCAAAAATTCAATGGGCTCAACATGGGGAAAGGCTCCGACAGAAGCCTTTACCAATCATCCATCCTCATGAGTACTATGGCCGCTCTTCCCGATAAGTTCAAGATGCCCGACATAAGAAAATTCTTGGGCAACTCTTGTCATATGGCTCACATTGAGACTTATATTTGGGCAATGGTTCCGAAGAAGGTCTCCCCCAAGGTGATGGCTCAATGCTTTCCTCTCACTCCCGAGGGGGCGGCAAAAGATTGGTATGCTACTCTCCCACTCACTGTCCGTCTTGATTGGGACTCCGCCATGCTTGCCTTCAAAAACCAATACCAAGGCAACACCACTCACCGGCCCACAAGGAAAGAGCTCGAGAATACCACTCAAAGAGACAACGAGTCCTTCATTGACTTCACAAGAAGATGGAATGACAAACTCTCTGAAATTGTTGAGAGGCCGAACACGAAAGAGCAAATGGACATCTTTCTCAAGTGTCTCAAGATTGATCTCCGCACCCACCTAAGTGGGGCTTGCTACTCCGACTTCTCCCAAATGTATGAGGCGGGGGTACGCATGGATGACTTGCTCAAGGAGATTAAGAAGACCACTCCTACTTACCGATACAAGGCCGCTTCCAACTCCACAAAAGAGGCCTCGGTCAACACCGTCACTATCGATACGGGGAATTACAAAAAGGTTCCTCCACCCCAAGGGAAGAAGTCTCGAAATGACCGTGTCTACACGCCTCTCCAAGGCATGACTCAAACCGAAGTGTTCGAGGTCCTCAAAGCAAAGGGTCAAGTCACACCCGTGCAAGGGTACCAAACCAAGACGGTCTACCCCAATCATGCTCACCACAAATATTGTGGCTACCACCAATATAGTGGCCACACCACCGAGGATTGCTTCGTTCTCCGCAATGTCATTCAAGATCTCATAGATAAGAAAGAATTTGTAGTGACTAATGACGAACATGTCAATGTAATAGAGATAGGAGAACTCGAGGGGACCACCCATTCAATCCCAATTGTGAATGGGGGCCCCAATGTTATGAATAAACTTGACAATTCTTGTTATGTAGTGACTTACGATGAGGTAATGAGGGAAGTACTAGAGAATAGGAAAAAGAAGCAAGATGGGAATGTCAACATGCTAACTCGATCCGGTCGAGTCATAGCAAGCAACTCTTCCACTTCCGCACCAAGCTCCTCTTCTCAAAGGCCGCAAGCTCGCGACACTCCCGAAGACCCTCTACTTGTCCAACTCACGAAAACTCAAGCCAACATCTCTATTTGGGACCTCATTGCATCCTCAAAGAAGCACCGAGATCTTGTTATCCGCAATCTCGATGATACATCAGTTTCTCCCGATACTACTCCCGAGGACCTCACGGCAATGATTGGTCACATTCATTTTGGCAACGTCATCACCTTTGCCGATATGGACCTTCCACCATTTGATCCCACCACAACGAGGCTATTTACCTCAAGATACGAGCAAGGGGGAGGCCCATCTCAAGAGTCTTAGTGGACGGTGGTTCCGCACTCAATCTCATGCCTGGCAGAATCATGGGCATACTAGGGCTTAAGGATTCCGATTTGAAGCCTTCTACTCAAGTAATCCGAGGTTATGACAGCACCGCCCGTACAGTCATGGGTATGATTGAAATAGACATTGAGTTTGGGAGCATGGTCATGTCCGTCCCATTCCAAGTGCTTGATATCCCGGCCTCGTTCAACTTGCTTTTGGGTCGACCATGGATTCACAGTGCTAATGCCGTACCGTCAACTCTCCACCAATGTGTCAAGATCCAAAATGGTGATGAAATAGTGACCGTCATGGCCGAAAACGTCACTATCCACAGAAAAGGTGAGCCTGTCCACCAAGTTCAGCACGGTCCACCAGACTCCACTCTCTCCGGCGTCTCAATCAACGCCATTGACAAAGAAGGGGGAAACGGATCATGGACCCCCAGCAACCACAAAGTCCTCCGCATGATGAGGAATATGGACTACTTCCCTGGTTTAGGCCTAGGGAAATATCAACAAGGAATCCTACTTCCTGTGCAAGTCCCATTCGTCAAAGACACATTCGGTTTGGGGTACGAGCCTTACAAAGAAGACTTGAAACAAGAGCAAGCAATCAAGAATGAAAAAGCCCGAGCTCGTAAAGAAGGCCGTCGTTATGAGGTCCCTAATCTAAGGCCTTACCGCAAGACGTTGAATGGCTATTTTGTCCGCCAAGGGGAAGACGTTCCATACATGATCTTTCCCGAGCCATGGGTTAACAATAAGGGTGTCAAAAAGCCCGGTCTCGAAATTTTCTCCGATTGTGAGATCCAGAAATCCGAAAGGGAACCAACTCCCATGTCGCCCCGTGAATGGTGGGGAAGGAAGGTGACTATAGAGTCTGAGACAGAAATCATCGTGGGGGAAGAACTGACAGATTTAGCCTCCATGTTCGAAGAGCTTTCCATAATGAATGAATGCCAAGTCAACGCCATCCATGACACCGTCATCATGAACGAGACTATCAGTGAGATCCCGCCAAGCTCCGAGCCGATCAATAATTGGTATTCTACGAAAAGGCCCGTGGTATCCGAAGAATTCTTAGTCCAGGAAATGGGTTGCATACCCCGCACAGCAATAAAGGAAGAGCGGCTCACACTTACTTTCGAGTCCGAGAGTGTCTCTAATACCCTCACCCAAGAGGATTTGGAGGCCATAGCCGAGCGTGTGTTTCCTTTCTTTGCTAATGAAAAATTTGATATTTCTGAGTACCCTGAGATTGCAAACATCATAAATGATGAATTAACTAATAATGAACTTAACGAACAAGTTAATAACGATTCAAATTATGATGAAATAGACCACGAAAACACAACATACTTAAATGAACTTGCTCAACAGGTCCGTAGTCGTGGTGAAAATGGTCCAAAGGCTGACGAAGAATTGCATGTTGTTAATCTGGGTACCGAAGAAGAACCAAGAGATACTAAGATTGGAAGCTTCTTCAAGGGGGAAGACAGAGACAGATTGACTTCGCTACTACGGGAGTTCGTGGATGTGTTCGCATGGTCATACAAAGACATGCCGGGTTTGGACAGAAAGGTAGCGGAGCACAGAATTTCGATCAGAGAAGATGCCAAGCCGGTAAAGCAGAAGCTCAGAAAGATCAAGCCAGAATGGTCTCTGCAAGTCAAAGAAGAGATTGAGAAGCTCCTCAGTGTGGGTTTCATCAAGGTTATCGAGTATCCGACATGGTTAGCTAACATCGTGACAGTCAGAAAGGCAAACGGCAAGGTTCGAGTTTATGTGGACTTCCGGGATTTGAACAGAGCTTCCCCAAAGGATGATTTTCCACTCCCTAACATCAACATGCTGGTCGACTCCACTGCTGCCTATGAGGTTCGCTCCTTCGTGGATGGGTTTGCCGGATACAATCAGATTCTCATGGCCGAAGAAGATCAACATAAGACAGCCTTCACAACACCGTGGGGTACCTTTTGCTACACAGTCATGCCATTTGGGTTAAGAAATGCTGGGGCTTCCTACCAAAGAGCAGTGACAGACTTGTTCCACGATATGATTCACAAAGAAATCGAGGTCTATGTGGACGACATGATCATTCACTCCAAAGGGACCGATGGTCAACATTTAATCGATCTCCGCAAGTTCTTCGAAAGGCTTCGTCAACACAAGATGAGGCTCAACCCTGCAAAGTGCACGTTCGGGGTTATCCGAGGCAAAGTCCTTGGTTATATGGTCACTGAAAGGGGAATTGAAGTAGATCCTTCCAAAATCAAGGCAATCATTGACATGCCTCCTCCAAAAACGCAGAAAGAAATCAAAGGTTTCATGGGCAGACTGCAATACATCAGTCGGTTTGTGCACCAACTCACTTCCATGTGCGAGCCAATCTTCAAACTACTCAAGAAGAATGTGGCTCTAGAATGGACCGACGCGTGCCAAGAAGCCTTCGACCAAGTGAAGCATTACTTGACGTGCCCTCCTGTTCTAGTTCCGCCGCACAAGGAGAAGCCTCTTTTGCTCTATCTCACTATCAATGATGAAGCCCTAGGGGCTATGTTAGCACAAGAGCAACGGGAGTCTACAAAGGAAAATGCCATTTACTTTGTTAGTCGCCGATTCCAAGGAGGCGAAAAGAACTACTCTGTCTTAGAGAAGTCATGTGCAGCATTGGTTTGGGTCACTCAAAAGCTCAAACACTATATGGAAGCTTTTCCGGTCAAGCTAGTAGCAAAGGTGGACCCGCTCCGCTACATCTTCGAGAAGCCTTTCATGTCAACAAGAATAGCCAAATGGTACTTCATGCTCGCCGGCTATGATATCACTTACGTCACACTAAAATCCGTCAGGGGGAAGGTGTTCAGTGACCAGCTTGCCGAATTCCCGTGTGACGAAGTGAAGGGGGAAGATGTACAGTTCCCCGATGAGCATTTAATCTGTACTGCAACCGAGGAAAATAAGTGGCAACTTTTTTTCGATGGCGCCACCAATAAACACGGCTTTGGTATAGGAGTCTTGCTTGTCGATCCAAAAGACATCTACACTCCCATTGCCATCCGTCTGGAATTCAAAGCTACCAACAACATTGCCGAGTACGAAGCATGCATAGCAGGGCTCGAAGTAGCTCTTGAAAGAAACTTCACGGAACTAGAAGTATTCGGCGACTCTTTGCTCCTTATCAATCAGCAATCGGGTAAATGGCGAACCCAAGACCCAACTCTCCAACAGTATGGTCAGCACCTTGAAGAATTGGTTGAACAATTCCAAGAGATCACTTTCAACTACCTGCCAAGGGATAAGAATCGCTTCGCCGATGCACTGGCCACTATAGTTTCATTAGTCGAAATGCCCAAAGGGAAAATGGTGAAGCCCTTCAAAATTGCTCGAAGGAACAGTCCGGCATATTGCATGAGTATCGAGATCATCGAGGTTCAAAAAAACTCTCCGTGGTATTCGGATATCATGAATTTCCTCAAAGATGGCACTTATCCCGAGAATAGCAATAAGAAGTCTCAAGCAGCTCTGCAAAGGCTAGCCTCTCGGTACGTACTGATTGGGGACCGAGTCTATAAAAGGCACCACGACGGGATCAGTCTCTTATACGCCAATGAGTCTGAAGCTCAAGAGATAATGTGTGAAGTGTACGAAGGAGAATGTGGACCCCACATGAATGGGTTTATGCTGGTCAAGAAGATACTTCGCATTGGTTACTATTGGAGCACTATGGAACGAGACTGTATCGAGAAAGTCAAAAGGTGTGCCAAGTGCCAATTCCACGCTAATCTGCAACATGCTCCACCCTCACAACTTTACAACATGGTCACACCTTGGCCTTTCTCTTGTTGGGGGATAGACATCATCGGTAAAGTTCATCCTGCCGGGAGCAACGGGCAGTCATTCGTCCTAGTGGCAGTCGACTACTTCATAAAGTGGGTCGAAGCACAAGCCTATCGGACCCTCAATGCAAAGAAAGTGGCCGAATTTGTAAAGATTAATATCATGTGCCGATACGGCGTGCCTCATGAAATCATTTCCGACAACGGCTCTCACTTTGAGAAGGAAATGGATGCACTTTTGGTAGAATACAAGATCACCAAGCACAAGTCATCTCCTTACCGTCCCCAAGCAAATGGCGCGGTTGAAGCAGCAAATAAAACCATCGAGACCATCGTCAA
The DNA here is from genome assembly GCA_026119855.1 of Campanula takesimana. Taxonomy (NCBI): domain Eukaryota; kingdom Viridiplantae; phylum Streptophyta; class Magnoliopsida; order Asterales; family Campanulaceae; genus Campanula; species Campanula takesimana. The sequence continues at coordinate 2,018,001 of JAOWBW010000019.1, forward strand.
GAAAATGGCCTCAACAGGAAGGGATTGGCCCGAGAAGCTACCATTAGCATTGTGGGGCTACCGCACATCAATACGGTCCGCAACAGGAGAAACTCCTTATGCATTAGTCTATGGTTCTGAAGCCGAACTCCCTATCGAACTTGAAGTCCCATCTCTACGGGTCCTCCTCGAGAATCAAGTCAACAAGGTCAACTGGATGCAAAGTCGATACGAACAACTAGCCTTACTCGACGAGAAAAGGTTAAGAGCACTCGAACGCACGAGGGCATATCAGCAAAGGATGGCAAGAGCTTTCAACAAAAAGGTGAAGCCTCGAAACATCAATGTGAGAGATTTGGTCTTAAGACAACATCCTCCTAATGCCATGTATCCCCTGGGGAAATGGGGACCCCGATGGATCGGTCCGTACGTGGTCAAGAAGATACTAAGCTGCGGTGCAGCCCGGCTCGTGGATTTGGATGGTGACCAGCTGCCAAAGGAGGTCAACCTCGACAAGCTCAATAGGTTCTACGCTTAATAAACAAAGACCATAAAAAAAAAAAAAAAAAAAAAAAATCGCTCAATGAACAAAGACCAAAATTTAGAGCACGTGCAAAAAAGAAGCCCGCTAGATTGAAAACCCGAAAGCGCGGTCTAGGCAAAAAACAGGGTGCACAAAAAAAAAATGGTCTTTGTTTGTTTGAACTACGGAGACCTGAGCCTCCCAACTGGAGGAACGTAGGCAACCTTCGGGTGCGGTCTAAAACATATCAAAAATACCCAATTCACTTCAAATAACAAAATGCAATTCTTATTCATTCAATGAATTATTCAAACCATTACAACGGATTTATTGAGCAACAAAAGACATCAAAATATTAAATCCTAAAACAAAGTGGTCTAATTGCAATCTCTTGGGGTACAAAGAAAAATCTAATCTTTCTTAGGTTTGGGAACCCATTGCTTCTTGTTATGTCCTTTAGTCTTCTTGGATGGGGACGGAACATTCTTGGGACCTCCAAGACGGGAGAAAACGCTAGGACGGGACGGAGCTTCATCAACGGCTTTTCCTTTGCCCTTATCAAGCGGAGCCTTAGCGGGGACAACCATGGGACGCTTCTACACATAGGAGGAATTTCCCTTACCTTTCTTTTTCTTGGGAAAGTGACGGGGTCTATAGTCCCGCACATGAACCACCGGTCTCACGGGGTCAACAACATCGTCATTGGGCCTTCCCAAACGGTCAAAAACGCTCGGACGCTTCTCCACCATCGGGACGGACCCCACAGCTGGAACGGCATTCACCACTGGAATGGACTTCTCACCCTCGGGGACGGAAACCTTGACTTCAAAGGAGAAAGTCATTGGGGCCATTATGACAAGAATTTTGTGGTTTAAGAGGAGAAAGTGTTTGCAAAAGAATGCTGTGTGACCATTATGGTCGAAAATGGTTCAAAATTTATAGCTGTTGGAACATTCTGATCAGAAAAAGAAAGGGGCTGTAATTCAGCAGGCCAGAAGCGCGCGCCTCCGACCAAGGCTACACAACGCGCGCGCCTCCCACAAGAAAGTACCGACGCGCGCGCCTCTGACAGCAGTTCAGATAGAAACAGCCCTTGTCAGTTCAGAACAGAACCCAAGCACTTCAACATATCCAACCTGCAGCAAAATCAGATCCCAGCAACAAAAAGGAGTTCAAGCATCGACAACAAGCATCCTTTGGGCACACATTTGTTTGTAAAGAGTCGACATCTAAGATCGAGTCGTTAATAGAACATAAAATGAGTAGTAAGATAAATAGGATTGCAAATACATGTTAAATGTTATTACAGGCAAAAGTAAAAGTGTTTCAATCCCTCATCCTCTCAGCCACAATAGCTCGGGCACGTCATCACCAACACTGTGCTCACCCCCTGCTACCGCTCTCGGTCTCCTCATCGTCATCATCATCCTCATCATCATCATCATCATCATCATCCTCAGACTCAGATGTCTCAATCACAACATCAGGACGGGTCCTCTTGGCAGCTCTCCCTGATGAACTGGCGCCGCCCCGGCTCTGGCTACCCTCCCGGCTCAGACTCCTACTATGGCTACCTCCGTGGCTCAGACTCCTGCTCAGCGACTGCCTCGCCGAAGAGACAGCCTCATCAATGTCCAGTGCAGCATCCCTGCAGCCTCGTCCCATGCCCCGAGCACCTCGGGCAGCTCCTCTCGCAGCACCAGAGACAGCACCAGCAGCATCTCTAGTCATGGCAGCAATATCCCTGCACAGCTCCAGCACCCTCTCCTCCAGCTGACGGAGCCTCCGCCTCATCCCTTTGTTCTGCCTACCCAAGTGCCTATAGGCAGCCACGGGCACCTGTTGCAACAAAGAACAGGAAAATGAAATTATATCAATACAAAGGACAGAAAAAAAAAACAAGACTGGAACTGAGAAATGCAAAGATGGTCAGAAAAACATACCACAGTAGCCTGAGCGGGAGGCTCTCTCTCCGGTGACATATCCTCAGGAAAAATCTCCCTCTACTCCTCAAAGACCCCGAAGTTGGAATAAGTGTAATAAGGAGGAGGCAAAGGAGGATCAAAACAATACCCGGCACCGGTAGTATAAAACCGAGCGGAGGTCGAAGGAGCAGCCTGTGATCTCCTCGGATCAGCAAACATGAAGCCTTGCATCAAGTTGTTCTCCCTGAAGAGGCCATAATCCTGGTCCAAGTAAATATAAGGGACGGCATCAACCCCTACCATATATGCCGTGCGATCAGCCTCTGAAAGTGACCTCCAGTTACGAGGACAGAAAGGAGGAACGTCTGGAACTGCAGGATGAGGGGGGTGTAAAAGTCTGTCACCTGGGTACCATGCTGCCAGAACACTCTGTCCCCCAAATACAGAGCCATGCACTCACCCAAACTCATCAAAAGCCGAGAACGGGTAGGAATAAGAGTGTGCTCAAACCAGTGCTGAACTGATCTCCACGGATACAAAGAGAAGGCAACAGACTCAGGCCTCAAGGTGTCCAAGTGCCGTCGGGCCGAAGTAAGACTAATGGGGTTCGTTCCAGTCTTCACATTCCTCTCCTTATACGCCCACCGTGCGCAGTCCGGATACTGGGGATGGCCTTCCTTGGCAATCTTGAAATCCCTCAGATTCAGGATAGCAAAAGCCCAAAGCTGTAGACAAGAGGCAGAAACAAAGTCAATGACAGTCAACGGAAAAGGCAGTTATGACCAAGGCAAGGAGAATATAAAAGGGACAGTAAGTGGTATACCTCCCACAGCAAGCTGGAGCCCGTAACCGAGCTAGTAGTCGAGCGACTGGTCAAATCCATGCCGTGATAACAAGCAGCCAAGCCCGCTGCGCCCCAGTTATACTGGCCGATCTGGTCCAAGTCCACTAACAAATCAAGCAGAGCCAAAGAGGCCGAAGATCCCCCGTTGGCAAACAGAGTATGGGATAACAAGTACCAACTAAAGCAACGGGCCACGGCATCGACCCGATCAGCAGTAACACCTCGAGCCTCAGCCATCAAGATGCTAAAATAAGCCCGGATTCGCCCCCATGTCACTCGAGAGTTCTTAACCTCGAACCGCAATCAACCAAAGCCAGTAACTCGTCCGGAGTCCGAGCAGCCCCTCTCAAACCAAAAGGGACAGGCACCCCCATGAACGGCAAGCCCGTCAAAGCTGTGAAATCGGTAGGCGTCATAGTCACCTCGCCCATGGGTAAGTGGAAGGTATGGGTGGTGTCCCACCATCTTTCCCTCAACGCCTGGACCACATCGGGGTCATTCTTCAAAGCTGGGAGGCTAGTGACAAAAAGACCAAAATGAGTCCCTGTGACTCGGGCCCAAACATTCTCAGGAAACCTCTTCCATATAGAGATGGGCCCATGAGCCCCACCGTGAATCTCTGTCAGACGGGTCCACTCCTGAAAGGAAAGAAGGAACAGCAAAAATTTCATCAGCATGACTGCTAGAAAACGGATGAACTCAACACAGAGATTTCAATGGCAGAAAAATGTACAAGCAAGTGTGTGAACATGAAAATGGGCGCCCCAACATGTTTCTTACAAGAAATCAGCAACAATGAACAACATGCAAAGAATGATCAATAAAGCTGCTGCAGCAATATTTCGGGTAAAGAAAACAAAACTTCATGAAACCCGAAATTGACAAGAAAGGTGAGGCATTCTTACCAAACCCGAAGTCACGAAGTGAGAAATGTGGGTATGAGGCTGGAAAGTAAGCAAGCTCGGGTCCATAGCTTCAACCCCAATTTCGGGCTCCTCGCCCTGTGGCATCTTAAATGGAGGTGATTGCTGACGATCCGACATCGTTTCTTTGACAGAATTGATCCTAGAGAAGCAAGAAAGTGTTTTGGGGTGATTTCTCTACGAAAATTGGGCTTGGAATTTGGAGGGTTCTTCAAATTTTTGAAAACTGGCCGAAAACAGCGAACAGCCTGTTTAAATATGCTGAACTTATGCGCCAGGCGCACGCCCCCCGACATACTCATCAGAGGCGCCCGCGTCCCATAACGAGGCCTGGACGCGCGCTCTTCCCATCATCAGGCAGGTTCAGAAGCAGTCTCCCATGAAAGAATCCATGCACCGTATCAAGGTTTCCCCACGGATTCCAAACTCCCTAAGTTCTGTCACGGGTAACATACCCCCCTCAAGGGTCAATCTCAACATTTCATCCCCAGCAAGAAATTTTTTCTGGTCGCGGTCAACTGTGCCCGCACCCCACAATTCAAAAAAGTCAAGTGTGACTCCAAGGGGGACGAGACTCCAAAGCAATACTTCATCAACGGATTTCACTAACGGATTCGTCTCCAAAGGTTCACTAACGGCCTCATCAACGGATTTCACTAACGGATTCGTCCTCAAAGGTTCACTAACGGCCTCATCAATGGATTTCACTAACGGATTCATCTCCAAATGTCCACTAACGGCCTCATCAACGGATTTCACTAACGGATTCGTCCTCAAGGGTTCACTAACGGCCTCTCCAAAGGTTCACTAACGGCCTCATCAACGGATTTCACTAACGGATTCGTCCTCAAGGGTTCACTAACGGCCTCTTCAAAGGTTCACTAACGGTCTCATCAACGGATTTCACTAACGGATTCGTCCTCAAAGGTTCACTAACGGCCTCATCAACGGATTTCACTAACGGATTCGTCCTCAAAGGTTCACTAACGGCCTCTTCAAAGGTTCTCTAACGGCCTCTCCAAAGGTTCACTAACAGCCTCATCAACGGATTTCACTAACGGATTCGTCCTCAAGGGTTCACTAACGGCCTCTCCAAAGGTTCACTAACGGCCTCATCAACGGATTTCACTAACGGATTCGTCCTCAAGGGTTCACTAACGGACTCTTCAAAGGTTCACTAACAGCCTCATCAACGGATTTCACGGATTCGTCCTCAAAGGTTCACTAACGGCCTCATCAACGGATTTCACTAACGGATTCGTCCTCAAAGGTTCACTAACGGCCTCTTCAAAGGTTCACTAACGGCCTCTCCAAAGGTTCACTAACGGCCTCATCAACGGATTTCACTAACGGATTCGTCCTCAAGGGTTCACTAACGGCCTCTCCAAAGGTTCACCAACGGCCTCGTTCAAAAGGTTCACTAACGGCCTCATTCAAAACATTCAGCCGGCAGGTTCACCTAAAGGATCATGCCAACAAAAGCCGCCCACACAGGGAGTGCACCACTATCTCTCGCAATTTCAAATTCTGCTTTCATCGAGTCTTTGCTTTTTCTTTGTGATGTCCTCGGCGGTGTTTTTTTTAACTTTCGTCGACGCGTTTTGCTTTGCAATCCACGTCGCCGAGGGGCTCTGTAGACACCCCGCCTTGGACGCTCACCCCTATTGCACATTAGATTTTGTGTTTCTCCCCATTTTAAGTGTTTCTCGTTAGTTTCTGTCACTTCCGTTAAGTTCCTGACTGACTTCGTTAAGTCCAGGGACTAAACTGAATGACAGGGCTGACTTTCTAGTCCATTCTGTCAAAATTGTCTTCTCTGAGTCGCACGCCTCCGACAGGAGGAGCCAGGTGCGCGCGCCTCCCGCCCCCAAAGCAGGAAGCGCGCGCCTCTGGGCGTCAGTTACAGATTTCTGGCCAGGATTCTCTCCCTTGCTCAATTTACAGGATTTTACCCGGGAAGGATTTCTTGGTGACTGTGTTTTGGCACCAAAAACACCCCTCTTTCACCTATAAAAAGCTCCCTTTACCTCCATTTTCAAAGACCGGAAATTGAACTTACAAAAACTATACCAAAATCACTTTCTAAAGGTTCTCCAAGGATCTCATCAAGCAATATTTGAAGGTCTTCAAATTGTAGGTAAAAGTCCATCTTTTCCTTTCTTTTCTACTTCATCTCCTCTCTCTCTTTTACTCTAATCAAATGTGCAATCACCCAAATCATTTTGGGACATGATTCTAATGATCACCTCATCTCATTGAGGTTGGTTAAGGAGTTATCTCCTACATTCTAAACTCTATTTTAAAACCCCCTTTTTATGACTTAAAGAAGAAGAAGAAGAACGTTATCATTCATGTAGATTTTGATCAAGCAAGACCAACTTTAGTTGGGCGAGATGGGTGTTTCGGTACTTCCCATCTCGTAATCTAACCCCCGAACCTCAAAACAAAGAATCTCTGTTTTCGTAATCAAACTTAGGCTATAATCAATAGGTTTTTCTTATGTTCCTCAAAACATAGGTGGCGACTCTAAACAATCTAAAACAAGTTAGACATCCTAGGATAATTCACCGCTCTAGCCAAGCCGTGGCTCCCCGGGGTATCTACACTACTTTCCATTTTGGTATGCCCCAGAGTAAGAGTCCTATTCCTAAACTGGCAAAGAATCTTTAATATTCACCCCACTCATTCTCTCTCCTATTTTTACTTTTATATTCACAACACCAATCAATTCACTATTCTCTCACACTCATTCTCTCTCCTACTTAGTTTTATACTCACAACATTTACATCACTTCCAATATTTATTAATAAGCGTGCAAAACAGGGGTAGGACTCTTACTCTGGGACGGAGGGAGTATATTAACCCTCGTACTTATAAAAAAGGTGTGGAGATTAGGACTCCGTTATCTTTCCATCCAAAATATAACGAAATGGCTGACTGAGCTGCTTAGTTGGCTAGGTGTTGGTCCCAGAGACACAACAAGGGTATGAAAAGAGGCTAGAGGGGGGGGGTGAATAGCCTATTAAAATTTCAACCCTTTTTTTTTAAAAAAAATTCAACCTTTATGCTTATACTTGAATTTTGCGGTAGATGAAAACCACGCGGTCAAGTATAAAATGCACAGCGGAAGTTTTCGTTAAAAACAAGTTGAGTTGATTTTAGATAAGTATAATGCGGTAGGCAGAGAATGCGGTAGGTGAGTTTGCGGTAGGCAAATCTGCGGTAGATGAGGGTGAGGTAGGTTGAGAGATTGAAAACTTGTGTCTCAGAGGTTTTTGGCAAATGATAAGTTAGTCAGAATTTAGCTAAGACAATGAGGTAGACAAACAAACACACTTCACAATTGTTCGTAAATCTGAAGGATCAAACACTAAAAGACAAACAAGATTAATATGAACAAGTGAAGAACAATATGAACAAGATGAACAATAAGTAAATTTGCAGAAAGGTAAAGTGCAGTAAGTAAATAACACAAGGATTTTTAAAGGTTCGATCTGTTAAAAGATCTACGTCCTTTACCAAGATGGTCAGTCTTGGATTTTGAATGAGGTATATATTGATTCTTGAGTACAGATTACAGAGATGAAGTATTGAACCAACACCTATTTCTATGAAGTACAATCCTAGACTTAGACCAGTGTATCCCTAATGATTCGATCTATGTGATTGATCAATCGGGGTGAGTGTGTGTGTTAAGAATCAAGAGCTCTTTGGAATCTATATGATTTTAGAGCGTAATGAATCTTGTGTGAGAGGCTTGAGATTTGATCTTTGAAGGTTGCTGGAGATTTGTTGAAGACTTGAAGGTTGAGTGCTTGAAGATTCGAAGGATTCTGGAAATCTTGAGTATGATCTTCAATCACCAAGAATTTCAACAGCAATTTCTCTCTTGGAATCTCAGCATTTCTTCAATGAAGAACTCAAGGTCTATTTATAGCCTTGATGGAGAAACTAGCCGTTTGAATTCTTGGAGGGCAAGTTTGGAGGACAATGAGCTGTTGATTTCTAATTGGAGCTCAGTCTGAGTTGTCCTTTTTGTTGCAGAGTCATGGTGGTCCAACTGTACTATGATGACAGTTGTATTCAAATTTGAAATTTGAATATGCAACGTTCTAAACTAACCAAGGTAAGGACACAGGTGTGACCATGGTTAAGTTTGAACAAACTTGAGTTTCTTCAACCATGGTTCCATGCGGTAGAGTTAACTTGCGGTAGGTTGGAACCATGCGGTAAGGTTAGTTGCGGCAAGCATAGTTATGCGGTAGGCGTCTTCATGCGGTAGGCATTGGACCTACCTCATTTTTCCAGACTTAGAAAAATTGAGTCCTAATCTGCTAAGCCTATTCAACTATAAGGTGGACTATTCTAAATGAAGTACGAGTACTTCTTACAATATATCCTAAAGTCCACAAAGAGTAAAATAAGGTTATGGGATCAGTCAAATTAAGGTAATAGGAGTGGTTTATAATAAGCATACCCAACAATCTCCCCCTATTTGATTGAGATCATTACCTACTATAACAAAGGCTAATTCATTGTTCTTGGTAAAAAACATGTTTTCAAGAATAAATATTTTATTAAATATCATGTCCCAAGTCAATGCACACTCTAAACCAATGTCATAGATTTCTATCATCCTAAAAAGAAAAACAAATTACTAATCCTAGAAGATAGAAATATTATTTGAAGCATTTCAAGATAAGTAATTAAAGAAGGATAGAGATGTATCAAATACAATAAACATACTCCAAAAGATAAATCATTCAAGCATAGGAGTACGGAAACAAAAGAGAAATATTGTTTGATACAACCCAAACACAAACAAAAAAAATTTGTTTTAAGACGACACATTGTTTCAAATGACCACATACGGTCACATCAAATACGGTCAATATCGATGATGTCTTCAATGAACTTTGCGGCAAGAGGAAAGCGGTAAGATGGGATATTCAATCCAGGAATCATGACTGGAGCAGTGATTCCATCTTCTTCTTCCTCTTCACCATGAGCTTGAACATTGCCGTGACCTACTTCAGGAGTTTGAAAAGCTTCCTGCGCGGCTTGAATCACGCCTTGTCGATTAAGCCTGTTCATTACCGTATTGATGCGGTTGGATAGGAGGTCAATCTTGGTAGATTGTCCTTCAATTCTGACGTTGTTGACCTCAATGCGGTTGGTTTGAACTTTCATGGCTTCGGTCATTGCGGCAATCTTGGGAGTAAACTTTTCTGCAACCGTAAGAAGTGCGGTATTTGTTTGAACCATAATTTCCTCTTTTAGAGAGGATTTCAATTTCTTCAGCTCCTTTCCCAGCTCATCCTTGACTTCAAGTTTATCAGCATTCATAGCCTTTGATAATTCTTTGCTCGCACCTTCAACACCATTGACAACACTGGTACTGATGTAATTAGTTTGCTTATGAAGGGCTTCTCTGAGTGCGGCATAAGTGAGAGCAGGATCTGCGGCAGGAGGTGCGGTAGAGCTGCTAGTTGTTCCTTGCATGATGTCTTTAACAGCCTTTGTTATCACAACACTCTCCCCCTTAATGGTCGAAATCATTTCGGAGGGAAGTGCGGCAACATCTCGCTTCAATGCGGCTTGATCCGTCTTCAGCTCAATAACCTCCTCTCGAAGCGCCACCATACTAGACACTAAAGATTCAACCTGGGATTGAGTGTCTGCCTGCATCTGAGTAAGAAGCTTGACTGCGGCAAGCAGTTCAGGAATAGATTGATCTGACTCAAGAGCAGGTGGTGCGGTCGATGGAGCTGGTGCGGTAGGGACAGGAAGCACGGTAGGAGGAACCTCAATGTTTTGTTCGGAAACCTTAGCCTTTGGTGATATGGTAGCATCATCATCACCATCCTCAATATCAATAAAAGTATCGACCTTTTCAGGAACAATGTCATCTTCAACATGCTCAACATCCATATCTTTTTCTGCGGCAGACTTGTCACTTGCGACAGAATCTCCATGTTCTTCCTCAGAACTCTCATCAACCAATCCCTTATCAATAGGCCTCTCAATAGCCTGTTCCTCTGTTTCACTTTCAGTGTCATCTTCAGACTGCTCCCCCTCTTCTGCGGCAGTATCATCCTCATTCTCAGAGCCACTCACTTCTTCCATATCAGCCTCTTGGGTATCCAGAACAAAATTCTTTGAAATTTTGGGAGGGGCAACCACTATTTCCTCGTCAGATGAAAGGGTTGGGGAGATTACCTCAGGTGAAGGTTGCTTAGCCACCTTAGCCTTTTTGGAGACTTTGACTGGGCTAGGGGTATGAGATCTTTTCTTGTCAAACGACTCCCCCTGACTTAGTGCTGATTTAAGGGATATAGAAGGTTTGGATTTGAGGGAAGGCACGGTAGATTGAGGGACAACATAGGGTTGTTTTGGTGCGGCAGGTTTGGAAGAGAGGGATTTAGAGACTTTGGATTTTGGTTGAGGTTCAGGGGATGGGGAAGGAGACATTGGAGGGGCAGTAGGAATGACCTTAGATTTTTGAGGTTTTGGCACGGCAGGACGAACAGGTGCGGTAGGTGCAATCTTGACGCCCTGGGAAACTGGTCTTGACTTTCTTGTCGGTTCCCCAACCTTCTCTTTGCCTTTAACAGAAGTTGGAGGAGAGGGGAGTTCAACATTCTTACCCTTTTCACGAGCCTTCATTTCGGCAGCATTCTTGCGGTCGAGCTCAAATGCGGCAGCCTCCACATCACTCACCATCCTTTCACCAAGGTTGGATTGACCTCTTTTAGAGTATTTGGGGGGAATGTACTCTTCGATGCGATCTCGGAGAAGGTAAGAACGGTACATTTCATCCCCAAAGTTACCACGGTAATTGGTTTTCATGGATTTGCGGCAGAAGTCCTTTGAGGTAGGGATCGGAACCTTGTAGGTTTTGTTCTCCTCATACAAGGACTTGATTCTGATCGTGTGACTCATCAAGTAGGAAATCAACCTACTGTTCGTGCGGTACTTGGTTTCGCCTTGGTCTGCCGCGTCTTTGTATGAAAGGATGTTGGCTCGCAAAATGTCGTACATAATCTGGCCCCAATCCAGCCGTTTGCCAAGATAGATAGCTGCAGAGATCATCCACTGCGTGTGATTAAAGTTGGCATGATTGCCAGTCTTGCATAATAGGGCATGATCCACCAGATGGCCAATATGGTACATTATTTCACCAACGTCTTTGCGTTGAATCCTCAAAATATTTGCCGTACCGGCAAGCTTTTTAGCTAGACTAAGAGATTCTTGCCGTGAAATCTCTTCAAAGCCATTCTTTCTTTTCTTTATGCCCACAGCATGGGCTAGATCACTAGCATCAAACGCCATCTTGAGCCCCATAACAGAAGCTTGAATGTACTTAGGATTGGATTCGGGCTCATCAGCACTTTCCATTTCAAATGCCGTGTTAAAGAACTCATCGACAAGGGCTGGGAGGTGAAAATCTTGATCCAATGTAAAGAAAGGGAGAATCCCAGACTTGTGTAATCGACCCAAAATGTTGCGGCCAATGGCATCCTTCTTGAGATCTGCATGGTCTATGACTATCCCAGGAATGAAATGGTTTAAGTCCTGAAACAAAGCAAAATTTAAAGTTTAGAAAACGAGGTAGGTCATGCGGTCACTTGACAAGAGTGTAAAGCAATGATGGTGCGGTCAAGTGAGGCACGGTACCAAAAGGTTGCGGTAGGTAGAAATGTTAACAACATTACCGCAAACATTGAAGTGTTTGACCCATACAAGATCAAAATGTGAATAGTGCAGAAACACAAATTTCAAAAGCAAGTAAATTAACAAGGATCAAAAAGGTTAATTCGTCAAGAACACTTAAGAGGAACACCAAGAACACCATAGGTCGAACTAAACCCAGATACCCAGAAATTGACTGAAACTCAACGAAAATGCCATAGATAGAATCGGAAATGCAAATAAAGGCACAAAATCATATCAATTTCAAGAAACAAACAACATTAAACGCAGAATTTTAAAGGGGAACCCATGAGAGAACCCGAAAACTTTATAAACCCATATGGGTGAACAGATTCCAACAATACTAGGATGAAATCTCATGCAATCAAGAGATACACTTTCCAGAGTCAAGAGTAAACAACCAGATTTAGCAATGAATAAAGTTGTGTCGATCTTACCACGCTTGAATCCCTTTTTAAGGAGAAACTTAGATAGAGTATCATACCATGCTCGTGGAGCTTGTTTGAGTCCATACAAGGCTTTACGGAGTTTGTAGACATGATTTGGAAATTTGGGATCTTCAAATCCGGGCGGTTGAGTAACAAAGACGGTTTCTTGAAGTTCTCCGTTGAGAAATGCACTCTTCACATCCATTTGATATAGCTTGAATCTTTTGTTGTAAGAGGCATAAGCTAAGAATATCCTTATAGCTTCGAGTCTTGCAACGGGGGCAGATGTTTCATCGTAATCAATGCCTTCTTCTTGTCTATATCCTTGTGCAACCAACCTAGCTTTGTTCCTTGTGATGCTTCCATTCTCATCCATCTTGTTTCGGAACACCCACTTTGTACCAATCACTCCTTGATCTTGTGGTCTTGGAACTAGGGTCCAAACTTTGCATCTTTCAAATTGGTTGAGCTCTTCTTGCATAGCAACAACCCAACTTGAGTCTTGGAGTGCTTCATCAACTTTCTTAGGTTCAACTTAAGATATGAATGCGGTAAGTGCATCATAGTTTGATCTTCTTGTTCGAACACCAGAATGCAAATCACCAATGATATTCTGAATTGGGTGATTTCTGACTTCACGGACTTCTTGAGGTATATCTGGTTGAGTTGATGGTGGTTGTAGATCTTCTAGAGGTACATCATTTGTGCCATCCCAATCATAAGTAATTTGAGGGATAGGTTCTTCCACATTGATGGGTGTTTCAACTTCAACTCCATTTGAGGTAGCAGCAGATGAGGTAGCTTCTGGTGCTTCATGTAAGGTAGATGGAGGTGCAGTTGAGGTAGATGGGTTTCCTTGTGTTGATTGATTTTGGGGTTGAGTTGTACCTATCTCATTTATCTCAACAAAATCATCAGTAACATTTGGAGCCAAATGTGGCTCAAGGAGAGAATGTTCATCAAAAGTAACATGGACAGATTCAACTATCTTAAGAGTGGTTTTATTAAATACGCGAAAAGCTTTTGAGTGTTTAGCATACCCAATAAATATACCTTCATCGGCCTTAGGAGCAAATTTACCTCGATGTTCTTTACCGTTGTAGAGTATAAAGCATTTGCATCCAAATATCTTGAAGTATGCTATGTTGGGGGTTCTTCCTCTCCAAAGTTCGTAAGGAGTTTTGTTGTGGGTCTTGTTGATGAGGGATCTATTTTGAGTGAAGCAAGCTGTGTTGACGGCTTCAGCCCAAAAGTATTGAGGTAGCTTTGCTTCAGCAATCATTGTCTTTCCAGCCTCTATCAACGTTCTATTCTTTCTTTCCACTACACCGTTTTGTTGTGGAACTCCAGCAGCAGAGAAGTTGTGGTCAATACCATGGTCATCACAGTACTGAGCTACACCGTTGTTCTTGAATTCTGTACCGTTATTGGATCAAACACTAACGATGTCATCTTCTTTTTGTGTTTGGAGCTGTCTAAAGAGTGCGGTCAAAATGTCATAACAATCATCTTTGGAGCTCATCATCTCGACCCACGTATATCTTGAGTAGTCATCTACCACAACTAAGGAATATCTATTTCCTCCAATACTTGCGGTAGAAACAGGTCCAAACAGATCCATATGTAGTAGTTGCAAACATCTAGAAGTTGAAGGTGTGGTCTTGCTGGAGAAAGACGCTTTTGGTTGTTTGCCTAGTTGACATGCTGTGCACTTCTCATCGTGGTGATCAGCTACTTTGGGTAGACCACGAACTAGATTTTCTCTCCCAATCTTGGAGAGATACTTGAAGTTTAAGTGACTTAGTCTTTTATGCCACAGCCAACTATTTTCACTAACATTCTTTGCTACAAAACAGAGATTAGAAGAAATGCAAGATGAATTAAAATCAACAACATAAACATTTTTCTTACGAATCCCTTTGAGCAAAGTGACGCCGGATATGCCATCTTTGATGAGATAGAAATTTGAAGTGAAGTGGCATTGCAATCCTTTGTCGCAGAACTGAGATATTGAGAGTAGATTGTGTTGTAGTCCAATAACTAGAGAGACTTCTTGGATGGTGATTTTTCCTTTACGAATGACTCCATATCCTACAGTATTTCCTTTGTTATTATCTCCGAAGGTTACTGATGGCCCTTTTTCTTCACGGACATCTTCCAATAAGTTGATATCTCCGGTCATGTGCCTTGAGCAGCCACTATCGAGATACCATAAACTTGATCTATCCTTGGAGAGTCCAGCCGTTAAGCAGAGAACCTATAAAATAAACATTTAAGAACAAGGTCCCCTTTTTATTCTTTTGGGTCCAAAGGGTTAGCAACTTTTGACGACCCACACCTGCCTCACAGAAGGAGGGTTACTCTTTCTGGGATTGGGTGTGAATCTCAAAAGACATTCAGCAGCCTTATGACCATAACCATCACACACAGAACAATGGTGGAAGCCACCCAACTGAGTTTTAACAAACTTCGTTGAAGTCTTGAGCACAACATCATTTACTGGTATGGATGAGGTCTCCTTAACAAAATTCATCCTTTTGAACTTTGCTGCCTTGCCGCCACTTGCGAGCGATGGCTTCCTTGCGGTCGCCATCTTCCTTGGTGCGGTCGATTGACCCCGCGGCAGGATAATGCGGTAGGGAGCGCCATCTACCTTGCTAGAGGAAGCCTCTGCGGTAGGTTCATCCATGGCAATACCTTTCATCTTTGCCTTGCCAGTTTGTTTCTTAGGTTAGACATAGTTGAACTCTAGTTTCTTCTTTGGTTCTTGTACTACAGCCTTTGAAACATGATGTTTAGCCTTCGACCTTTCCAAAGTTTGCTGGGTAAATTTCTCATCTCTTTCACAACAAGATGCACATTTAAAGTTGTCATTAGTTTGAAATCCTAAGCCTTCTTTATCACCACTAGGCTTTTGGGATTCTAAGATTTGTTCCATAGTGACACGAGAATTGGTCCACTCATTAGTGATCTTTTTCAAGTCATTTATCTCAGCGACCAATTCATCATTTTTAACTTTAAATATAGCATTTTGTTCTTCTAAGAAACGGTTTCGATCAGTAAGAGGAGTCATGCTCTTGATCTGCTCCTTAAGGAGGGTGAGTTCAGATCTTAGTAGAGATTTCTCCGTCTTAAGCTGGGAAATTTCTTCAGTTGAAAGTGCTAAAGCTTCCTTCATGCCAGAAAACTTACTAATTACCTGTTCAGCTTTTGCAAACATCTTTTCTTGTTCATCGGGGGAAATGTCAAACTTGACTTGAGGTGTGGTAGACAGAACTTCCTTCACTTTGGGGTTTAGTAGAGCCTTCTTTGCTGCACTAACATCACATCTTGAAAATAGAAGATCACCATTCTTTTGAACCGGAGTTAGGAATCCTTTTTCAGCAAGTTCATCGGCCGTATAACTTATCCGTTTAGGTTTTGCATTTGGTGAGCGACGACTTTTATTATCATCCTCATCATCGGAATGAACGACCAAACAAATGTGACCTTCTTCAGAATCCTCATCACTTTCATCAGAGTCTGACTCTATCCAAGTAGCTAACTCTTTTGAGGTAGAGTCTTCTTCAGCCATCATTCCCTTTTGCTTTGAATACCTTGGAGTAAAGTTACTTTTCTTCTTCATATACTCATATTTGGGAATTGGACATTCTGATGCGAAGTGACCTGGTTTCCTGCAATTAAAACAAACAAGATCTTCTTTCTTCTTGGAGAAGTTGAAGTTCTCTTTCTTCTTTGAAAGGCTGCTCCTTGAAAACCTTGTTGGAGCTTTGCTTGTTGATCCGGGTCTTGCTGTCTTTCTGAACTTTTGGAATCTATTCACGAACATAGCAAAATCATCATCATCCATATCAAGTAAATCTGATGTGGAGATTTTTGGATCTTCTTCCTCGATCACTTCTTCCTTTTGAGCAACCAACGATAAGCTCTTTGTTTTTCCTTCCATTTTAGCAATGTTGTTAAGCTTGATATCAAAGACCTTGAGGTTGGCATAGAGGCTTCTGAGAGACATGTCATCTAGTAGCTTGGTATCTTCAAGAGTGTTTCCTTTGTGTAGATATTGCGAACCAAGAGCGGCAAGAAAATTAACATTGATTTCTTTCTTGGTAAGCTTCTTTCCGAGTGCTGTATAAGTACTCACGATCTCACAATAACGATCATAAGTGGCTCTTAGTGATTCACCGGGGATCTTAGCAAAGTTGTTGAATCTTCTTTGAATTGCAAACTTTTTGCTTTCCTTGCAAGCTTGATCTCCTTCGATGTAATCTTCAATTGCATCCCAAAGTTCTTTTGCAGTAGAACATTCCATGATCTGTCGACGCTGTGACGTACTCAAGGTACTTAGAAGTATGCTTTTTGCTTTCACATCCATTCCAACCAGTCTTTTCTCTTCATCGGTCCATTCAGCCTTTGGTTTCTTGATAGTCGGATTTGCACCATTGGTTTCTGGATCCGGATTAGCTTTCATTGGGAAGTATGGTCCAATGGTAAGACAATCACCAAGTTGCTCGTCCATGGAGTAGAACTGAGTTAGAATCCTGTGCTTCCATACGTCAAAGTTATCTTCGTCGAACGCTGGAACGTGAGTGAAGTTAACCGTTGCCATAGTTTTCTGACTTGCCATTTTGAATCGGCACCCAAGCTGTTAAGCTTGAAAAACAGAAGTTTTATAAAGGTGTTCGCTCTGATACCACTTGTTGGTCCCAGAGACACAACAAGGGTATGAAAAGAGGCTAGAGGGGGGGGGGTGAATAGCCTATTAAAATTTCAACCCTTTTTTTAAAAAAAAATTCAACCTTTATGCTTATACTTGAATTTTGCGGTAGATGAAAACCACTCGGTCAAGTATAAAATGCACAGCGGAAGTTTTCGTTAAAAACAAGTTGAGTTGATTTTAGATAAGTATAATGAGGTAGGCAGAGAATGCGGTAGGTGAGTTTGCGGTAGGCAAATCTGCGGTAGATGAGGGTGAGGTAGGTTGAGAGATTGAAAACTTGTGTCTCAGAGGTTTTTGGCAAATGATAAGTTAGTCAGAATTTAGCTAAGACAATGAGGTAGACAAACAAACACACTTCACAATTGTTCGTAAATCTGAAGGATCAAACACTAAAAGACAAACAAGATTAATTTGAACAAGTGAAGAACAATATGAACAAGATGAACAATAAGTAAATTTGCAGAAAGGTAAAGTGCAGTAAGTAAATAACACAAGGATTTTTAAAGGTTCGATCTGTTAAAAGATCTACGTCCTTTACCAAGATGGTCAGTCTTGGATTTTGAATGAGGTATATATTGATTCTTGAGTACAGATTACAGAGATGAAGTATTGAACCAACACCTATTTCTATGAAGTACAATCCTAGACTTAGACCAGTGTATCCCTAATGATTCGATCTATGTGATTGATCAATCGGGGTGAGTGTGTGTGTTAAGAATCAAGAGCTCTTTGGAATCTATATGATTTTAGAGCGTAATGAATCTTGTGTGAGAGGCTTGAGATTTGATCTTTAAAGGTTGCTGGAGATTTGTTGAAGACTTGAAGGTTGAGTGCTTGAAGATTCGAAGGATTCTGGAAATCTTGAGTATGATCTTCAATCACCAAGAATTTCAACAGCAATTTCTCTCTTGGAATCTCAGCATTTCTTCAATGAAGAACTCAAGGTCTATTTATAGCCTTGATGGAGAAACTAGCCGTTTGAATTCTTGGAGGGCAAGTTTGGAGGACAATGAGCTGTTGATTTCTAATTGGAGCTCAGTCTGAGTTGTCCTTTTTGTTGCAGAGTCATGGTGGTCCAACTGTACTATGATGACAGTTGTATTCAAATTTGAAATTTGAATATGCAACGTTCTAAACTAACCAAGGTAAGGACACAGGTGTGACCATGGTTAAGTTTGAACAAACTTGAGTTTCTTCAACCATGGTTCCATGCGGTAGAGTTAACTTGCGGTAGGTTGGAACCATGCGGTAAGGTTAGTTGCGGCAAGCATAGTTATGCGGTAGGCGTCTTCATGTGGTAGGCATTGGACCTACCTCATTTTTCCAGACTTAGAAAAATTGAGTCCTAATCTGCTAAGCCTATTCAACTATAAGGTGGACTATTCTAAATGAAGTACAAGTACTTCTTACAATATATCCTAAAGTCCACAAAGAGTAAAATAAGGTTATGGGATCAGTCAAATTAAGGTAATAGGAGTGGTTTATAATAAGCATACCCAACACTAGGAAAACTTTCTACATGGAAACAAAATGCCTAAGTGGAATTTGATGAGTATGATAGGCTCAAAACTACGTCGTTTGGCACTTAATAGGGCTAAACTACGTCATTTTAAAACAAAAAGTACACTTCTTCTTCTTCCCTCGCACAGCCACCCACCACCTTCTTCCTCCACTATCGACGTCGCAGTTCTATCATTGTCTACTACCGTCCTCCACCACCACCACAACCACCAACCTCACACAACCACCAAACTCAACAATAGCACCAAATTCACAATATAAATTGAACACAATCTCCCGAGAATCAACATGTGATTAAGCAAAATCGAAGCCCTAAATTCCATGATACAACCTAATCAATTTGCAGTCAACATCCATTGACTTCCGTAAGGTAATTGAATAAGAGAGCTAAAGCATGGAGAGTGGTGTCGAAGGACTGTAAGTCAACGTTAAACTGACCTTGTCACTTTATTCTTATCCGACTAACCTAGTTACCAAATCTTTCAGTCTCATAAGAAAACTATTTGAACCACACCACTTTCAGGTATTCAATATTGTGTTTATGAGGAGGAAAAACATGTTAAGATGGATGCATCAGACTGAATAAAGAGAGAATTCATCATAGCTATAAATTTTGAGATAGTTGAATTCACCCTAATAAGAGATAAAATGTGAGACAATGGCTTATATGATTCTGACGTTTATAAACTAAGCTAGAAGTAAATTAGAAGAGCTTATGTTTGATTAAATACACAGATCAAGTACAGTAATGAAAATTGGTTAATTTTTAAACTGGCGCTTTATATAGGAATGATGAAATGTTCATGTATTATTGATCATAAGAGATGTCGCGACCCCAAACCCCGCGGGCCCGAGATCGCGAGCTGGACGTCGACTTACTAATCAAAATACCAAAATATCGGAGATAAAAATTTCATTTCATAACAAAAGATGATAACACAAGGTTTTGGAAAACAATTTAACAACAACAACAACAACAATGTACTAGTGTAAGCCCCATAAGCTCACACTACAAAATAATAAAATATACAAATCTTGGTGACGTCAAAGTGTGGTACAACTATCCTCAAAAGAGTTACACATTTATATAATGTAAACCCACCAATATACACTTGCCCCAAAAGCTCAACCCTCGCGACGTCCTCGTGATCAGCGAGTCTAATTCCTTGGTCCTGGGGGGGGGGGGTGGTTAAGGAAAAACAAAGATAAAAAGAAAGGGGGGTGAGATAAATCTCAATAAGTTACTAATGCAACTACATGACATGCTATGATGCAATAATCAATAATAAATCACATAACATATAGCAATTATCATATATCAGATAGCAGCGGAAATGAACACATAACAAAGGATATTAGCCAAGGTTTCCCAAACCGATAAACCAAATAAAGGTCGCTGCGCAGCTTCAATAATCAACAAATTATCATCTTCATAATAGCATGAAAGCTGAAGAGAAATCCCCCGGTACCGGAACCAATAACCAAGTAACATGCCACAAAGGGCGGGAGCCATGCCACAAAGTCATGCTCCAAAACGCCTAGCTAGAATACTCACAAAAGGAGCTAGCTCATCCCATCCAAGGCCAATCTGGATGAGGAAAGAAGGACCAATAGGCGATGCTATACTGGACTTGGCTTGTGCCATTATAGCATTATCCATTGCCTGACTCGATACACAAATAACCAGCTGGACTTTCAAATAAAAGCTAAGTAATAAACTCTAGCTTAAATAAACAACCACTGATTCCAAAGTAGGGAACCTTTCCAAATAAATTACCACAAGGTAAACCAATCCAAACCACACATCAAAGATGGAACACATTCCCAAACGATACTCAATCAAATTCTATAACATTTTTATTCACAAAAGAACCAAATCCAATTAATAAAGTGTTCCACGATGTTAACTTAAGTTAATTAGTGTAATTATACTTAAACTAGGGAAGTCACTTAGTTTTAAACAAGCAAAAGGAAGATTTCTGGAACAGTGGGCGGGCGGGCGCCTGGAGGGGGTCGGGCGCGCGCTTGAATGACCAGAAGGTCTGGCCATCAGAAAAAGGCATGTAGGCGGGCGCCTGGTCCAACCCGGGCGGGCGCCTGGTCTACGGGCTGGGAGGAATTCTCAGCTGGGTTCACCAAAATTTCTTACCATTTTCACAACTCTCAAAATCAATCACAACCCAACTTGATTCCCAAAGTACCCAAACAACATCTAACAAAAAGGGGACCTAAATAACACCATTTATCAACCAAAACCAAGATCAAATCCCAACATTCATCAAAATCACCATTTTTGACCAAAACCAAAATAAATTCCAAATAAATCTCAAACTCATTCAAACATCAAATGTATCAACTAAAGCATAATACGAACATGAAATGAACACTTTAGCATAAAAATTGGGGAAAAGCAACTTACTTGAATTTTCTCAAAGTTGCCGGAACTCGAATATTTTTATCCCTCTACGATCCTAACGACGATCTAAACAAGTTTCATGTTTTAAGAAATGAGAAATAATGGAAGGAAGATAGGTAGAATGAAGAGAGAAGGAATAGAAGAAAAACTTACCCAAAACATAGGAGAGAGAGAGAGAGTTGCTGGGAGAGATGGTGAGAGGTGAGGGTGAGAGAGTGAGGGAGGAGGAAGAGTAGGGAGGGAGTAGAAGAATGATTTAAAAGAACTTACACTAAGGCCCCCTCCTCTACTAACTACACAACTCAAATGACTCAAATAAAATGCTAAGCATAATTATTATGAAACATAAAATACACACATAAATATTTAAATAAATAATAATTTAAATAAATAAATAAGCAAATAAATAAATAATAATTATTTATTACTAATAAAATAGAGCCTAGCTTTCGGGTCGTGACATTCACTCCTCCTTAAAGAAAATTCGACCCGAATTTTAACGAGACTTACCCGAATTAAAAAGCCACAGATATTTCCTCTCAATCTCATCTCGGAGCTCCCACGTCGACTCCTCGATATTATGATTCCTCCAAAGAACTCTAACCAACGCAATGCTTTTGTTTCTCAATACTTGGACTTTGGAGTCAAGGATCCTAACCGGTCGTTCCTCATAAGTCATATCGGGATCAATATCCTCCGGTATCCTCGGTAACACGTGAGAAGGATCATGAACGTACTTTCGAAGCATAGAAACGTGAAAGACGTTGTGCAACCGGTCTAAGGATGACGGCAACGCAAGGCGATATGCTAGAAGTCCCACTTTTCCCAAAATTTCAAATGGACCAACAAACCTCGGTGCCAATTTGCCCTTCTTCCCGAACCTTCGGATACCTACCTTCGGAGATACCTTCAAGAACACCAAATGACCGGTCTGAAAACTAAGATCTCGCCTTCGGTTATCTGCATAGCTCTTATGTCGACTCTGGGCTGTTTTCAATCGATCCCGGATAACTCTAACTTTCTCAACTGAATCCTGAAGCAAGTCAATACCCACGATCTTCGCTTCACCAACCTCATCCAACAAATAGGCGATCTACATTTCCTCCCATACAAAGCCTCATTCGGTGCCATACCAATGCTCGACTGATAGCTATTATTGTAGGCAAACTCTGCAAGCGGTAGGTGTGAATCCCACGAATCCGGAAAGTCAACTGTGCAAGCCCGTAACATATCCTCGAGAATCTGAATGGTCCTCTCAGACTGACCGTCAGTCTGAGGATGAAATGCTGTGCTAAACCTCAAGTCGGTACCCAAAGCCTTCTGTAACGACTGCCAAAATCGGGATGTAAACCTGGGGTCTCTGTCCGACACAATACTAACCGGAACACCATGTAATCTGACAATCTCATGAATATACAAATTCGCAAGTTTCTCCATTGAATAGGAAATGTCAATGGGTAAGAAATGAGAAGACTTAGTCAACCTGTCCACGATCACCCAAACTGCATTGAATTTTCTTTGAGTCCTGGGTAGTCCGGTTACAAAATCCATCGTAATGTGTTCCCACTTCCACTCGGGTATCTCAAGAGGCTGAAGTAAACCTGCGGGTCTCTGATGCTCTGCTTTAACTTGGTGACAGGTCAAACATTTCGATACATAGTCTGCGATCTCCCTCTTCATGTTAATCCGCCAAAATTGTTGTTTCAAATCCTGATACATCTTCGTACTCCCGGGATGGATGGTATACCTCGATTTGTGACCCTCATCAAGAACTCTCTGTTTAATCCCATTAATATCCGGAACACACAATCTGCCACGGAAAGTCAAAACTCCAATCGGGCTAACAGAAAAATCCTCGAAGTTCTTCTCTTTCAATTTACCCATTATTTTCACCAACTCGGGATCTTCTCTCTGTGCTTCCTTTATTCTCTGAATTAGGGTCGGAGATACCCTAATATTCGCAAAAATCGCCCCATGTCTCGATTCACGAGGAGACCAATCTCGCACATCCTCAAGGATCTTCCACTCACGGACCATCATCGAAGCCACATAAGACTTCCTACTAATCGCATCGGCAACAACATTTGCTTTTCCCGGGTGATAAGATATTGTACAATCGTAATCCTTTAAAAGCTCCATCCACCTACGCTGCCGGTTGTTCAATTCCTTTTGAGAGAAGAGATATTTCAAACTCTTGTGATCGGTAAAAATCTCAAACTTCACTCCATAAAGGTAATGCTTCCATTTGTGCAACGCAAAGACTATCGCCGCCAACTCCATATCGTGAGTGGGGTAATTCTGTTCACTCGGGCTCAACTTCCTCGAAGCATACGCAATCACTTTCCCATTCTGCATCAAAACACAACCCAAACCCTCTTTCGAAGCATCACTGTAAATTACTAAATCGTCATTTCCGTTCGGTAATGCAAGAATCGGTGCAGTAGTCAACCTCTTCTTCAATTCCTCAAAACTGTTTTGACATTTTTCACTCCACACAAACGGTACATCCTTCCGGGTCAACTAAGTCATCGGAGTAGCAATCCTCGAAAACCCTTCTATAAACCTTCTGTAATAACCGGCTAAACCCATAAAACTTCTGATCTCGGTCACTGACTCGGGTCTCTTCCAATCCACTATGGCTTCTATCTTTGAAGGATCCACAGAAATCCCATCTTTAGAAATAACATGGCCTAGAAATGAAACCTTCTCGAGCCAAAATTCGCATTTACTAAACTTCGCAAACAACTGCTCCCTCGCAAGAATGGATAAAACTGTCCTCAAGTGTTGCTCGTGCTCCTCTCGGGATTTAGAGTAAACAAGAATGTCGTCGATGAAAACCACCACAAACGAATCAAGATAAGGATGGAAAATCCGGTTCATCAAATCCATAAATACGGCAAGCGCGTTAGTCAACCCAAACGGCATAACCAAGAACTCGTAATGACCATACCGAGTGCGAAAGGCCGTCTTCGGAATATCCTCCGATCGAATCTTCAACTGATGGTACCCACTCCTCAAATCAAGTTTAGAGAACACAACTGAGCCTTAAAGCTGATCAAATAAATCATCGATGTGAGGTAGAGGATACTTTTTCTTCACGGTAACCTGATTCAACTTCCGGTAGTCAATACACAATCTCAAAGAACCGTCCTTCTTCCGCACAAACAAAACCGGTGCTCCCCACGGGGAAACACTAGGGCGGATAAACCCTCGATCAAGTAACTCTTGCAACTGAACCTTTAGTTCCTTCAACTCTGCGGGAGCCAATCTATACGGTGCCTTTGAAATCGGAGCCGTACCCAGCAAAAGGTCTATACAAAATTCTATCTCACGATCGGGAGGCATTTCATATTCAGAAGAGAAAACATCGGGAAATTCCCTAACTACCCGAACACTCTCCAAACTAGGGATTATTTCCTAGTATCAAGCACACTAGCCAAGTACCCCTCACAACCACAGTGCAATAATTTTCTCGCTTTCACATAAGAAATGATACGAAAATTTCTACCAAAAGGCGTAGCCTCAAAAGTAAACTTAGGCACATCAGGGATGGAAAAATTAACGACCTTTCTACGACAGTCAACAGAAGCATGAAACTTGCTCAACCAATCCATACCCAAAATAACATCAAAGTCCTGAATAGGAAGGACTACCAAGTCCGCACACAAGACACGACCACATATAAGCACATCACAAGCACGAAATACTCTATCGGTCACCAAACATTCTCCCATAGGAGTTGACACCTCTAACACATAGGGCAAAGACTCAGATGCAGCATTTAACAAAGAAGCAAATTGCACAGAAATGTAAGAATGAGATGATCCTGGATCTACTAACGTACGCGCGCTCACATTAGATATAGAAACAATACCTCCAATCACTGAGGGATCATCTGCCTGATGCTGATTCATTGCAAACACTTTTCCTTGGACTTTGGCCTTTCCCGTAGCATCCCTTTTCTGACCTTGTGGAGCACCAGCTCCTACCCCAGTCGATTGACCTCTGAATCTCGGACAATCCTTCACAAAATGCCCCAATTGCCCACAGTTAATACATTTCCCCTGTTTCTTCCAACACCGGTCCTCTGAATGACCTTCCTTTTGGCAATAGGAACAAAGTCTCCTATTTTGGTTTCCTTGGTTCCCGGAAGTAGTACCCGGGTTCCTTGGGATCGGTTGCCCTCGGAACTGAGATTGTCCCCCAAAGTTACCTCGGTTATCAGAACGGGATTGTGGCTTACCCTGCCCTCCTTGCTTGCTAGTGTTAGTCACCTCGACCTTCTTCTTATGCTCCTCTATGTCTTGCTCAATTAAGTATGCATGGTCTACCGCATCCTGGAATGTCACAATCCTCTGGGCTATAAGTTGAGTCCGAATAGGAGTCTTGAAACCCCGAATAAATCTCATAGCTTTCTGTTCTTCGGTCCTCACAAGATAGTCACAATACCGGGCTAATTCTGTGAACTTAGCCGAGTATTGAGCTATAGTCAACAAACCTTGCTCCAAGTTGAGTAGCTCGATCTCCTTTCGGTTCTGATCCACTACCGGAATAAAATGCTCTTTGAACTTCCGCACAAACAATTCCCATGCATACACTGTGTGAGTGTCATCCCAACTAGCTTTAACTCCTTTCCACCAATGCTCGGCGGCACCCACAAGCTTATAAGCCGCAAACCGGACCCTATCCTCTTCCGTGCACCCAAACACATCATAAATTTTCTCCATAGACTCAATCCATAGTTCGGCCTTCTTCACATCGGGCTCACCGTCAAACTCTATTGGTTTTAATTTCAGAAACTGCTCCAACCCGTAACGTGGAGGTGGCACATGCTCCTCTCTTGGTCCTTGGTCATGAATAGCCTTCATGGCCGCCTCAAACATGCCTTAGAACATGGCACGGTTCTCTTCCCGAAGATCATTCTGATTCTGAGCCCCACTAGAACCTTCACCTGTTCTTCTTCTAGCCATTGGAAATAATTACCTGCATAAAACATCAACCGTTACTCACTCCGAACACAACTACCCTCCTAGGTCATACTAGTCCACCTATAGTTATACTTAGAGCTAAACCAAAGCTCTGATACCAATTGTCGCGACCCCGAACCCCGCGGGCCCGAGATCGCGAGCTGGACGTCGACTTACTAATCAAAATACCAAAATATCGGAGATAAAAATTTCATTTCATAACAAAAGATGATAACACAAGGTTTTGGAAAACAATTTAACAACAACAACAACAACAACAACAACAATGTACTAGTGTAAGCCCCATAAGCTCACACTACAAAATAATAAAATATACAAATCTTAGTGACGTCAAAGTGTGGTACAACTATCCCCAAAAGAGTTACACATTTATATAATGTAAACCCACCAATATTCACTTGCCCCAAAAGCTCAACCCTCGCGACGTCCTCGTGATCAGCGAGTCTAATTCCTTGGTCCTGGGGGGGGGTTAAGGAAAAACAAAGATAAAAAGAAAGGGGGTGAGATAAATCTCAATAAGTTACTAATGCAACTACATGACATGCTATGATGCAATAATCAACAATAAATCACATAACACATAGCAATTATCATATATCAGATAGCAGCGGAAATGAACACATAACAAAGTATATTAGCCAAGGTTTCCCAAACCGATAAACCAAATAAAGGTCGCTGCGCAGCTTCAATAATCAACAAATCATCATCTTCATAATAGCATGAAAGCTGAAGAGAAATCCCCCGGTACCGGAACCAATAACCAAGTAACATGCCACAAAGGGCGGGAGCCATGCCACAAAGTCATGCTCCAAAACGCCTAGCTATAATACTCACAAAAGGAGCTAGAGGAAATAAGGACCAATGGGCGATGCTATACTGGACTTGGCTTGTGCCATTATAGCATTATCCATTGCCTGACTCGATACACAAATAACCAGCTGGACTTTCAAATAAAAGCTAAGTAATAAACTCTAGCTTAAATAAACAACCACTGATTCCAAAGTAGGGAACCTTTCCAAATAAATTACCACAAGGTAAACCAATCCAAACCACACATCAAAGATGGCACACATTCCCAAACGATACTCAATCAAATTCTATAACATTTTTATTCACAAAAGAACCAAATCCAATTAATAAAGTGTTCCACGATGTTAACTTAAGTTAATTAGTGTAATTATACTTAAACTAGGGAAGTCACTTAGTTTTAAACAAGCAAAAGGAAGATTTCTGGAACAGTGGGCGGGCGGGCGCCTGGAGGGGGTCGGGCGCGCGCTTGAATGACCAGAAGGTCTGGCCATCAGAAAAAGGCATGTAGGCGGGCGCCTGGTCCAACCCGGGCGGGCGCCTGGTCTACGGGCTGGGAGGAATTCTCAGCTGGGTTCACCAAAATTTCTTACCATTTTCACAACTCTCAAAATCAATCACAACCCAACTTGATTCCCAAAGTACCCAAACAACATCTAACAAAAAGGGGACCTAAATAACACCATTTATCAACCAAAACCAAGATCAAATCCCAACATTCATCAAAATCACCATTTTTGACCAAAACCAAAATAAATTCCAAATAAATCTCAAACTCATTCAAACATCAAATGTATCAACTAAAGCATAATACGAACATGAAATGAACACTTTAGCATAAAAATTGGGGAAAAGCAACTTACTTGAATTTTCTCAAAGTTGCCGTAACTCGAATATTTTTAGCCCTGTACGATCCTAACGACGATCTAAACAAGTTTCATGTTTAAGAAATGAGAAATAATGGAAGGAAGATAGGTAGAATGAAGAGAGAAGGAAGAGAAGAAAAACTTACCCAAAACATAGGAGAGAGAGAGAGAGTTGCTGGGAGAGATGGTGAGAGGTGAGGGTGAAAGAGTGAGGGAGGAGGAAGAGTAGGGAGGGAGTAGAGAATGATTTAAAAGAACTTACACTAAGGCCCCCTCCTCTACTAACTACACAACTCAAATGACTCAAATAAAATGCTAAGCATAATTATTATGAAACATAAAATGCACACATAAATATTTAAATAAATAATAATTTAAATAAATAAATAAGCAAATAAATAAATAATAATTATTTATTACTAATAAAAGAGAGCCTAGCTTTCGGGTTGTGACAAGAGATGAGTATATATAGTGAGTACATGAGATGAAAACAATGTAAGAGATAACTATACAAAGTATTAAATTGCCTAGGTATTTACAAAGTCTTGGATAAACATGATCTTGAAGAGAATTGAGGAGACTTTGAGTGACTATTCATTTTATGTTTATCAGGCCCCCTCAAGATGGACGTTCCGTGGATAAGGCCAATCTTAGACATGAGTAAATAAAACCGAGCATGGGGTAGCGGTTATGTCAGACCATCGGCTAGTTGATCTCCACTAGAGATGTGTTGAACCCGAAGATGACCGAGTTGAACTTGTTCCCGGAAAAAAATGAAAAGAGAGAGCAATGTGCTTCATTCGAGAGTGAAAAACTGGATTTGCAGAGTAGTGAGTAGCTCCGAGGTTGTCACAATAGATGACTGGAGGGTGAGGAATGGAAAAACGCAATTCAGATAGAAGGTTTTTAAGCCATAAAATCTCAGCAGCGGCATCAGCAACTGCACGGAATTCTGCCTCGGTAGAAGAACGAGAAAGGGTCCATTGCTTTTTGGATGAGCAAACAATAGGATTTCGGCCGAGATAAATGATAAACCCAGAAGTGGAGACATAATTGTTTTTATCACCTGCCCAATCGGCATCACAAAAAGCATGGAGAGTGGGAGTTTTGTGACGAAAGATTTGGATACCCAAAGTGAGGGTGCCAAGAAGATAACGGAGAAGACGTTTTAGTGAGACCCAATGATGTTCCTAGGGATTTTGCATGAATTGAGCGAGTTTGTTAACGGAGAAGGAGATATCTGGACGGGTGAATGAGAGATATTGGAGAGCACCAACAATGGCACGATACTCCGAGGAATTAGAAATATGTGTAGACTGGGAAGAACTAAGGGGAGGGTAAGTAGCCATATGTGTGGCTGAAGGTTTTGAATACAACATGTTATGCCGAGAGAGAAGATCATGTATGTATTTTGTTTGAGATAGAAGAATACCATGAGAATTTGGGGTGACCTCGACACCAAGGAAGTAGGAGAGAGGACCAAGATCTTTGAGTGAGAAACGTGAAGAGAGACTAGCAATGAAAGAGGTAAGAAATGTGGAGGACGGACCAGTAACAATAATATCGTCAACGTAGACAAGAAGATAGAGATGATGAGAGTTTTTATTATAGATAAAGAGAGAGGGATCAGCTAAGGAAGTGGAGAAACCATAGGAGAGAAGGTAGCTCTTGAGTTCAGTGTACCAAGCCCTAGGAGCTTGTTTGAGACCGTAGATTGCCTTGGAAAGGCGACAGATATGAGAAGGAAAGTTGGGATCACTGAACCCAGGAGGTTGAGTCATATACACAGTTTTATGGAGTGTGCCTTGAAGAAAGGCATTGTTAATGTCTAGTTATTGAAGTAACCAACCTTGACTGAGTGCAAAACAGAGAAGGAGACGGATAGTGACAGGTTTGACAACTGGGCTAAATGTGTCGGAGTAGTATACTCCAGGCTGTTGATGGAAACCTTTAGCGACTAGGTGGGCTTTGTATTTCTGGATTGTATTGTCAGGGTTGTATTTGATTCTGAAGACCCACTTGCAACCAACAATATTCTGATCTTCACTAGACGGAATAAGAGACCATGTATTATTACGGGTGAGGGCTGTTATTTCCTCAACCATAGCAGCATGCCAGTATGGGGTGGCAAGGGCATGTTTTGTTGTGTTGGGAAGACTGGTAGGGGAGGTTAGAGCGGCAAGGTTGGCATATTTTGGGTTAGGGTTGTGGATGTTATTTTGGGACCGAGTGACTGGTCGGGTCGGGTCGGGTTAGGGATAGGTGCGGTTTGGTAAGGTGCGGTCGGAGAGGGTGCGGTAGGGATATGTGCGGTTTGGTTAAGGATAGGTGCGGTTTGGTTAGGTGCAGTTTGGTTAAGGATGGGTGCGGTTTGGTTAAGTGTGGTCGGAGAGGGTGCGGCAAGGATGTGTGCGGTTTGGTTAAGGATAGGTGCAGTTTGGTTAGGTACGGTCGAAGATGGATTGCGTGCGGGTGCTAAAGGAGATCCGGGTGGGTTAGTATGCACTTTGAGTGGGTGAGTAGCCTACAAATACACAAGGGATGGATTTGGGTGCAAGTTTGTGGGGAGTATAGGGGCGGAGCCAAGGATAACATAAATAACCGAAGGAGCGGAGTTTGGAGTAGTTGGGTGGATATTTGAAGAGGCGTAGGAATGGTGAGTCGTTTGGGAGATTTTTAGTAGGGAGGTGGTTGATGAGATAGGTGGCAGTGGTAAAGGCATATGGCCAAAAGGTGAGGGGAAGATTAGCATGAGACAAGAGGGCTAGACCAGTTTCAACGATGTGTCGGTGACGACGTTCAGATAGACCATTGTGTTCAAGAGTGTGAGGAGGAGATGTAAGGTGAGAGATGCCTGATTGTAAGAGAGAGGGAGTTAATTTGATATATTCACCACCATTTTCCGAGTAGAATTGGGTGATGGGTTTGTGAAAATAATTCTCAACCAAAGACTTAAAACGAGTGAAGATGGCAAATGTGTCAGACTTGTTTTTAAGTGGATATAGCCAGGTGTATTTGGTGAAATGGTCAACAAATATGACATAGTACTTGAAGTGGTCATGAGAATGGAGCGGGGAGGTCCATACGTCAGAGAAAATTATATCTAATGGAGCATGAGAAACAAGAGTAGAAGTTGAAAACGGCAATTTATGGCTTTTATTTATATTGCACGCATTGCAGTTTAAAGACTGACTAGCGGAGAAAGGTAAAGAAAATTGTTTTTGCAAAAAGGAGACAACAGGAGCAGCCGGATGACCTAGACGATGGTACCATGAGAAGAGAGATCTGCTGACGGTGGGGTGAGCTTGAGCAAAAGATGGGGACCATAGGTAGACTCCACGGTCAAGTGTGCCATGAAGAAGAATGTTGTTGGTCAAGCGGGCCTTAATAAGAAAGGAGGAATGTGAGAATTCATCAATAACATTATTATCACGACAAAACTGAGAAATAGAGAGAATATTGCGAGAAATAAGAGGAACATGGAGAACATTGTTAAAAAGAAGAGTAGAGTGAGAAGAGGATATAGTGAATGAACATATGGCAGAGATTGGTAATGAGGAGCTGTTGGGTATGCTTATTATAAACCACATAACCTAACTTTATCTTTTGTGGACTTTATGATATATTGTAAGAAGTGTTGAACTTCATTTTTAGAATAGTCCACCTTGATAGTATAGGCTTTAGATTGATAGCCTTAAATTTTTCTAAGTCTGAAAATTTCTAGGTCAAGTCCTTGACCGCATGTATCGACCGCACATGGTCTCTACCATGCTTGGTCTCTTGACCGTGATACTCTCGACCATGAGGTCTTGACCGCAAGTAAAGAAGGTACCCAAGATTCCAAGTGATTTCAAACTTAACCATGATCAAACTATAGTTAGTTTGAAATGTTGCAGAATTCAAATTTCAAATTCAGTGGGGACCACCTCCACTTTGCAAAGGGACAACTCAGACTGAGCTCCAATCAGAATTCAACAGCTCATTGTTCTTCAATTTGGAGCCCAAGTAATTCCAACAGCCATTTTCTCATTCAAGGCTATAAATAGTCCTTGAGTTCTTCATTGAGCATTGCTGAGATTCAAAGAGAAAAATTGTTGTTGAAATACTTGGTGATTGAAGATCAAACTCAAGATTTCCAGAATCCTTTGAATCTTCAAGTGCTCACCTTCAAACCTTCAAAGATCTCCAGCAAAAAACAAGTCATCTCAAGCCTTGTAACACACAAGATTCTTTAGGCTCTAAAATGTTGGGTTTCGATCTAACATGCGCAGCGGAAATTAGCAATTAAAATTTTAATGAAACCCAAAGCCATGGATCCGTTCATATGATTAAATCAAATACAACAAGATGAATAGAGGAATAACTAACCCTTGATGGCTATGAATTTCTAGCTTTTGAACTTGGTGAGATTTTGAAACTTGATCAAGAACGCGAACCTTGAAGATGATGAGCTTCACCCTCTAGCGGTATCCACACCACGAACGAATATCAAGCAACTTCTTGATCTTGGTTGCTAGACCAAATTGTGAAACACACTTTCACAATTGCAAGAACTATATGGAATTATGAATATTCTTGTTCTTCACCTTTTGGATCTTAGAACAAGAAAAATAACCTCTCAAAACCTTATGGAGGCACTCACAATCATATGTCTAATGGCTGGTGAAAAGATGCTTTTATAGGACCTAGTCATTAACTCTTAATGACCTAGGATTCCTAAATCCCGTCACCTTAATTAAGGCAAGTCCTTATTCTGCCAGGAATTCTGGCACGGTCGTGCCCCTTTATTTGGCACGGTCGTGCCAAATGGGTCGAACCTGCCAGACCTTCCCCGAATATTGGCACGGTCGTACCCCTATGTTTGGCACGGTCGTGCCAAACGGACCGAGCCTTTTGCCTTGTTTTGGATTTATGGCACGGTCGTGCCGTTTAAAGGCGCACGGTCGTGCCAAAGCCAAAACCTGACATTTTTCCATAATTCCCATTTAGTCCTTTATGATTCGTTCTATTTGTGTGTGACCCTCTAGGATTACACTAAGTTGGCAATGGGCTTAAACATGAACTCATAAGATATGATTAGGTTCTAGCAAACCGTCATACCTACCCAAATAGTGTAACTAGATACAAGTTCGCATTCCTTTAGAATATGTCACAATCCCTTTGTCCACGATGTCATTGAACACAAGTCATGGTCAAACAGTCAACTTGTTTTGTTCAATACTTTCTCGATTCCGAATATGTTGATAATTCAAATGCTATTGATCCAATCAATCCATTTGAGTCCGGCCGAACATTTCATCAACATCATTCCTTCGAGGGGCCCAAGCTTGACATCTCTCCGTGGAGGGACAAATCCATTTAGCTTATTATTCTTCCCAACGGGAATCCGATTGTGCCAATCATACCCTTTATAACTACCGTGTTAAGGTAGCGTTTGAATATGTCAAACACAATGTTCATCCAGTGGAAGACTATAATAACTTCATGTCTAAGGATTCAAATGACATAACTAATATGAGATATATGTACGACATAGACCATGACATAAATCTCATGCAGCGGGTCAAGTCCAGTACCTTGTTCCAAACAAGTACCCATAAATCTAACATGATCATCCCATGATCATTTAGCCTTTATACTAGTGCTTAACAAGCACTAGGGACGGGGATTATTATAAGTAAACATGAACAACAATAATAATCAAAGCATCTCTTTATTGATATGAAATAAATGATAACAATTACAACGTTTATTAAACGTGCCTAGGGCACCACTACCAACAATCTCCCGCTTGCCCTAGGCCCAATCTCCCATGTATCTAATACCCATGGACCTAACATGACCATCATGTTTAGCTTGTGGAAGTCCCTTTGTTAGCGGGTCCGCAACATTGTCATCAGTAGGTACTCTGCATATATTTACGTCTCCCCTATCAACGATCTCTCGAATGATATGAAAACGCCTAAGTATGTGTTTGGATTTCTGATGTGCTCTTGGTTCCTTTGCTTGAGCAATAGCACCATTATTATCGCAATAAAGGTCTATTGGATTAGCAATACTAGGAACCACTTCAAGTTCAGTTATGAACTTCTTAATCCAAACAGCTTCCTTTGCAGCATCCGATGCAGCAATATACTCAGCTTCTGTTGTAGAATCAGCGGTTGTACTTTGCTTGGAACTCTTCCAGCTTACAGCTCCACCATTTAACATAAACACAAAACCCGATTGCGATCGGCTATCATCTTTGTCGGTTTGGAAGCTTGCATCCGTGTAAGCATTTACAACGAGATCATCTTCCATTCCTCCATAGACCAAAAACGAGTCTTTAGTCCTTCTCAAGTACTTAAGAATCGCTTTTACGGCTATCCAGTGGTTTTCGCCAGGGTCGGATTGGTATCTACTTGTCATGCTCAAAGCATAAGATACATCCGGCCTAGTACAAATCATGGCATACATGATGGACCCAATTGTCGAAGCATATGGAACATTATTCATTTTCTCACGCTCATCTTTTGTCTTAGGACATTGAGTCTTGCTTAGAGAAACTCCATGTAACACGGGCAAGGTTCCTCTCTTAGAATTTTCCATACGGAATCTTCTAATGACCTTGTCAATGTATGTACTTTGGCTTAAACCAAGTAGCCTCCTTGATCTATCTCTATAGATCTTAATGCCAAGAATATATGCGGCTTCACCCATATCTTTCATTGCGAAGCACTTTCCTAACCAAGTCTTCACAGACTGAAGTGTAGGAATATCGTTTCCAATGAGTAATATGTCATCCACGTATAAAATAAGGAATAGCACTATGCTCCCACTAATCTTCTTGTATACACAAGGCTCATCTTCGTTCTTGAGGAAGCCAAACTCTTTGACCGATTCATCAAAACGGAGATTCCAACTCCTTGAAGCTTGCTTCAATCCATAGATGGATCTTTGCAATTTGCATACCTTAGAATCTTGTTCAAAACCTTCTGGTTGTGTCATATACACATCCTCTTGAAGTTTTCCATTCAGGAAAGCGGTTTTGACGTCCATCTGCCATATTTCATAGTCATGATATGCGGCAATGGCAAGCAAAATTCTTATAGACTTGATCATTGCTACGGGTGAAAAGGTCTCATCATAGTCAATACCATGAACTTGCCTATAACCTTTCGCTACAAGCCTAGCTTTGTAAGTATCCACCTTCCCATCCATGTCAGTCTTCTTCTTGAAGACCCATTTGCATCCTATGGTTTTTACACCTTCGGGCGCACAATCAAATTCCAAACTTGATTGTCTTGCATGGATTGCAATTCGGATTCCATGCCTCCAAGCCACTTGTCCGAATCAGGAGAAGACATCGCCTCTTGGTAGGTTGACGGTTCATCATTCTCAATGATTTCTACCTCATTACTATCCGTTACGAGAAATCCATATCTCTCGGGCTCGGATCGTAACCTACTAGATCTGCGAGATGCTTGTGTATTTTGAACAGGTTCCACAACTCCTTGTGGTTCTTGTTCTTGTTCCACTATTGGTTCAATGTTATTTTCTGGGTCTCGAATTTCTTCAAGATTTATTTTACTCCCACTGATTTCTTTGGAGAGAAACTCTTTCTCTAGAAAGACACCAGTTCGGGCAACAAACACTTTGTTGTCCTTTCGGTTGTAAAAGTAATATCCTTTAGTTTCCTTAGGATATCCCACGAAAATACATTTATCAGATTTGTGTGCAAGTTTGTCTGAGATAAGTCTTTTGACAAAAACTTCACAACCCCAAATCTTCATGAAAGATAGACAAGGCTTCTTTCCGCTCCACATCTCATATGGAGTCTTTTGAACCGATTTAGTTGGAACACGATTTAGTGTGAAAGCAGCGGTTTCTAGAGCGTAACCCCAAAATGATATTGGAAGATCAACTTGACTCATCATTGATCGAACCATGTCTAACAAAGTCCGATTTCTCCTCTCAGACACACCATTCCATTGTGGTGTTCCAGGCGGAGTCAATTGTGAAACTATTCCACAATTCTTTAGATGATCATCAAATTCTTGACTTAAGTATTCTCCACCTCGATCTGATCGAAGTGCTTTTATACTTTTGCCAAGTTGTTTTTCTACTTCATTTTGAAATATTTTAAATATCTCAAATGCTTCACTTTTATGTTTCATTAGGTAAACATACCCAAATCTACTATAATCATCAGTGAAGGTTATGAAGTATTGAAATCCTCCCCTAGCATTGCTACTTAATGGTCCGCATACATCGGAATGTATCAACCCCAATAAGTCGCTTGCCCTTTCACCCAACTTGATAAAAGGTGTCTTAGTCATTTTTCCAAGAAGACACGACTCACAAGTATCATATGACTCTATGTCACATGAACCCAAAAGTCCGTCCCCATGGAGTTTTGAGATACGCTTCTCATTAATATGACCAAGACGGCAATGCCACAAATAAGTATGATTTACATCATTAGGTTTAGATTTCTTATTTACATGATAGACATTATTTTCATTCTTGACATCCAAGATATAAAGGCCATTAAATGAATTAGCAATACCATAAAGCACATCATTTAAATAAATAGAAAATTTCTTATTCTCAATAAGAAACTTAAAACCTTCATTATCCAAACAAGAAATTGAAATAATATTTCTGCTTAAATCCGGAACATAATAACAATTGTTCAAAACAAGAATTAATCCGGAAGGTAAAGTGACTTTATAAGTCCCTACGGCTAATGCAGCAACTCTTGCTCCATTTCCCACGCGTAGATCTACTTCACCTTCTTTAAGCAGTCTCCTATTCCTTAGTCCCTGCACATTTAGACAAATGTGAGAACCACATCCGGTATCCAATACCCAAGAATCAGTGGTAGAAAGGAGAATATCTATCATATAGATACCTGAAGTCGACGCAGCCTTGCTGCTCTTCTTCTTCTTTTGCTCTTCCAAGAAAGCCTTGCAATTACGTTTCCAATGACCAATTTCTTGACAATGGAAACAGATTGCATCCTTTTGTGAATCAGGTTTTGCCTCAGAAGCCTTGGCAACCTTTGCCTTGCTTATTTTGGGTTTGACAACTTTTGCCTTACCCTTTCCTTTCGCACCAGCCTTCTTCCCATCGTGAACCAAGAGCACGGGAGAACCTTTCTCCACAATTTTCATCTCTGCAGTTTTGAGCATCCCATGCAACTCAGAGAGATTCTTATCCATTCCATGCATGTTATAATTCATTACAAACTGATTATAACTTTTAGGCAATGAATTAAGAATGAGATCCGTGGCTAGCTCCAATGGGATTGGATAGCCAAGTTTCTCAAGGTGCTCTACATAACCTTTCATTTTAAGAAAGTGAGGACTCACTTGTTGCCCTTCATTCATTTTACAAGTAGTGAATGCAACAATGGTCTTGTACCTCTCTTGCCTAGCTTGCTCTTGAAACATGGTTCTCAACTCCACGCCTATCTCATAGGCTTCCAAATGTTCCAAACTTTGTTGGAGTTTTGAACACATAGCAGCAAGCATGAGACAACTTACATCTCTAGAATCATTACGATGTTTCTTGTAATTGTCCCTTTCTACCCTAGGGGCAGTAGGCGGTGGTTCAGCAGGGAGAGGCCCATCGAGAATGTACAACTTATCTTCTTGCCTAAGAACGATTCTTATGCTACGGATCCAATCCATAAAGTTTGTACCATTCTCTTCGAGCTTATCCTTCTCAAGGATCGATCGCAACGACATTGATTGAGTGTTATTAGTCATTGTCTACAAATATGCAAAATTTCCAAAATTTAATAAGTACCGATTTTCATTAAAGAGATAAATAATGTATTTTAAACAAAATACTCCCACTAAATTATATAACCTTCTTATACATCCAATGTATAATATAATTTAATTGGGTTGAGATCCCGCTTTAATCTAATTTTGAGTACGCTTTGGCGCACCGCTCAAAATTAAATCAATTAGGTAGACAACTCTTGTCAATCATATCTCATATGACTCTCAGTTCTTTTCATGAGATTCTTTAAGAAATCCAATTTCAAAAAGCATGTTAAATCTCATCTTTGCCTCAAGCCCAAAACTGTTTTGACGCTTAATTAAGTCCAACCATTTTAAACGCATAGGAAACTCTTATTCACTCATCTTGCTCAAACATGAATAAAATCAATGCACCTCGCTTTGGCGAGCCCACATAAAATTACTCATGTATAAACAAGTGTTTTAATCATGGCATGGCAAAAGGACTTAAAACTTTCTTTGAAGGTTCATCACATATAGCATATAACACATTTATGAGCACATAATATAAACATGTTACACATCAAGTTTAGCCACTAAATTAATCTCCATTAATTTAAGCATAATATTTATGTGTCATTAGTTTCTCTATAATTATGAGGATGAGACTATTTGAACTTTGGTTATCATCTCCAAATCAAGACAACAAGAAGTGCGACCGAAACTAAGCCATATGGCATCCACAATTTCGCACTTATTCAAGAAACCAAGAAAGTAGTCCATGTGGCCGAAACTAAGCAATAGATGGTCTCGATGAACGTAGGCCAATTGCATTCACAATTCCACATGGATCTCCAATCTTTGAATCAAGAACTTTGTTTCTTAATTTTAGCAATTATGAACTCTTCATAATTCTAACTTCGTTTTATCTTTGAAACTTCGATTGCGATCAAGTTTGGGAAACACAATCTCGATGAACGTAGATTAGCCATCCAAACCTTGAACCAATCTTAGACTCACAAGACTAAAACAAATAGGAAATTTAAACCCAAGATCCACACCCAAGACCCAAGCCCTACCCCGCGCCAAACCCTAGGTCCGGCCGGGTCAAGGTATGGGTCCGGTCGGACCCTTCCAAAAATCAAATTTTAAAGTTCCAAAATTTGTCTCAAAATTGTTTTTCCCGATTCAATAAGGATTTGGTGTTCTTGGTGATCCAATCACTATGATCAACAAAACCTTGAATAAACAATTTATTCTTGAATCCCTAGAATATCAAAACTTTGATCCAATCAAAAATTGATAATTCAAACAATTTTAAATCCACCATAATTTTTATTGCGATTGAATAGTGCGATTAAAGTTTCTAAAACAATAAACCACATAAAATCATATAACACATAAACATCACGTAATCCAATATTCATATCATGCTAGGCACATAAACAATTTATATACACACAACATGATCTTAGTATTGAAATAATTAACATGAACGGGGCTCTGATACCACTGTTGGGTTTCGATCTAACATGCGCAGCGGAAATTAGCAATTAAAATTTTAATGAAACCAAAGCCATGGATCCGTTCATATGATTAAATCAAATACAACAAGATGAATAGAGGAATAACTAACCCTTGATTGCTATGAATTTCTAGATTTTGAACTTGGTGGAGATTTTGAAACTTGATCAAGAACGCGAACCTTGAAGATGATGAGCTTCACCCTCTAGCGGTATCCACACCACGAACGAATATCAAGCAACTTCTTGATCTTGGTTGCTAGACCAAATTGTGAAACACACTTTCACAATTGCAAGAACTATATGGAATTATGAATATTCTTGTTCTTCACCTTTTGGATCTTAGAACAAG
This sequence comes from Campanula takesimana, assembly GCA_026119855.1. Taxonomy (NCBI): domain Eukaryota; kingdom Viridiplantae; phylum Streptophyta; class Magnoliopsida; order Asterales; family Campanulaceae; genus Campanula; species Campanula takesimana. The sequence continues at coordinate 2,057,258 of JAOWBW010000019.1, forward strand.
AAAAATAACCTCTCAAAACCTTATGGAGGCACTCACAATCATATGTCTAATGGATGGTGAAAAGATGCTTTTATAGGACCTAGTCATTAACTCTTAATGACCTAGGATTCCTAAATCCCGTCACCTTAATTAAGGCAAGTCCTTATTCTGCCAGGAATTCTGGCACGGTCGTGCCCCTTTATTTGGCACGGTCGTGCCAAATGGGTCGAACCTGCCAGACCTTCCCCGAATATTGGCACGGTCGTGCCCCTATGTTTGGCACGGTCGTGCCAAACGGACCGAGCCTTTTGCCTTGTTTTGGATTTATGGCACGGTCGTGCCGTTTAAAGGCACACGGTCGTGCCAAAGCCAAAACCTGACATTTTTCCATAATTCTCATTTAGTCCTTTATGATTCGTTCTATTTTGTGTGACCCTCTAGGATTACACTAAGTTGGCAATGGGCTCAAACATGAACTCATAAGATATGATTAGGTTCTAGCAAACCGTCATACCTACCCAAATAGTGTAACTAGATACAAGTTCGCATTCCTTTAGAATATGTCACAATCCCTTGTCCACGATGTCATTGAACACAAGTCATGGTCAAACAGTCAACTTGTTTTGTTCAATACTTTCTCGATTCCGAATATGTTGATAATTCAAATGCTATTGATCCAATCAATCCATTTGAGTCCGGCCGAACATTTCATCAACATCATTCCTTCGAGGGGCCCAAGCTTGACATCTCACCGTGGAGGGACAAATCCATTTAGCTTATTATTCTTCCCAACGGGAATCCGATTGTGCCAATCATACCCTTTATAACTACCGTGTTAAGGTAGCGTTTGAATATGTCAAACACGATGTTCATCAAGTGGAAGACTATAATAACTTCATGTCTAAGGATTCAAATGACATAACTAATATGAGATATATGTACGACATAGACCATGACATAAATCTCATGCAGCGGGTCAAGTCCAGTACCTTGTTCCAAACAAGTACCCATAAATCTAACATGATCATCTCATGATCATTTAGCCTTTATACTAGTGCTTAACAAGCACTAGGGACGGGGATTATTATAAGTAAACATGAACAACAATAATAATCAAAGCATCTCTTTATTGATATGAAATAAATGATAACAATTACAACGTTTATTAAACGTGCCTAGGGCACCACTACCAACATAAAACATATAGATTTCAAAGAGCTTCAGATTCTTACACACACTCACCCCAATTGATCAATCACATAGATTGCATCAATAGGGATACACTGGTCTAAGTCTAGGATTTATTCTTCATAGAAAGTAGGTGTTGATTCAAAGCTTCATCTCTGTAATCTGTACTCAAGCAAATCAATATACCTCCATTCAAAATCCAAGACTGACCATGTTGGTAAAGGACGTAGATCTTTTAACAGATCGAACCTTTCCAAATATTTGTGTAATTTACTTACTGTTCTTACATTCTGCAATTTACTTTCAAGTATTGTTCATCTTGTTCTTTATTGTTCATATTAATCTTGTTTGTCGTTTAGTATTTTGATCTTTCAGATTTATGAACTATTGTGAATTGTGTTTGAATATTCTCCACATTGCCTAAGCTAAAATTTGACTAACTTAACTTTTGCCAAAACTTCTAAGACATCAACTTTCAATCTCAACCTATCTTGACCGCATATCTCTTGACTGCACATCAACCTTGACCAGACTCACTCTACCGTAACCTGGTTGACCGTGAGTGCTGGTGTTCCAACATTTAGAGATTTTAGTCAAAACCAACTCTACCTTATTTCCATCGAAAACTTCCGCTGTGCATATTACACTTGACCTTGTGGTTTTCATTGACCGAAAATTTCATAGTGTAAGCATAAGGTTGAATTTTGAAAAAGGGTTGAAATTTTAAATAGGCTATTCACCCCCCTCTAGCCTCTTTTCATACCCTTGTTGTGTCTTTGGGACCAATAAGTGGTATCAGAGCTGACACCTTCATAAAACTTCCGTTTTTCAAGCTTAACAGCTTGGATGCCGATTCAATATGGCAAGTCAGAAAACTATGGCAACGGTTAACTTCACTCACGTTCTAGCGTTTGACGAAAATAACTTTGACGTATGGAAGCACAGCATTCTAACTCAGTTCTACTCCATGGACGAGCAACTCGGCGATTGTCTTACCATTGGACCATACTTCCTAATGAAAGAGAATCCGAATCCAGAAACCAATGCTGACACACCGTCAATCAAGAAACCAAAATCTTAATGGACCGATGAAGAGAAAAGACTAGTTGGAATGGACGTGAAAGAAAAGAGCATACTCCTAAGTACTTTAAGCACATCTCAGCGTTGACAAATCATGGAATGTGCTATTACAATAGAACTTTGGGATGCAATTGAAGATTACATCGAAGGAGATCAAGCCTGTAAAGAAAGCAAAAAGTTTGCAATTCAAAGAAGATTCAATAACTTCGCTAAGATCCCCGGTGAATCACTTAGATCCACTTATGATCGTTATTGTGAGATCATGAGTACTTACACCACACTTGGAAAGAAGCTTACCAAGAAAGAAATCAATGTTAATTTTCTAGCCGCTCTTGGTTCTCAATATCTTCACAAAGGAAACACTCTTGAAGATACCAAGTTACTAGATGATATGTCACTCAGAAGCCTCTATGCCAACCTCAAGGTTTTTGATATCAAGCTCCACAACATTGAAGAGATGGAAGGAAAAACTAAGAGTTTATCGTTGGTCGCTCAAAAGGAAGAAGTGATCGAGGAAGAAGATCCAAAAATCTCCACATCAGAATTGTTTGATATGGATGATGATGATTTTGCTATGTTTTTGAAAAGATTCCAAATGTTCAGAAAGACAACAAGACCCGGATCAACAAACAAAGCTCCAACAAGGTTTTCAAGGAGCAGCCCCTCAAAGAAGAAAGAGAACTTTAACTTCTCTATAAAGAAATAAGATCTTGTTTGTTTAATTGCAAGAAACCAGGTCACTTCGCATCAGAATGCCCAATTCCCAAGTATGATTATATGAAGAAGAAAAGCAACTTCAATCCAAGATATTCAAAGCAAAAGGGAATGATGGCTAAAGACGACTCTACCACAAAAGAGTTAGCTACCTGGATAGAGTTAGATTCTGATGAAAGAGATGAGGATTCTGAAGAATGTCACATTTGTTTGGTCGTTCATTCCGATGATGAGGATGATAATGAAAATCGTCGCTCACCAAATGCAAAACCTAAGCGGATAAGCTATACGGCCGATGAACTTGCTGAAAAAGGATTTCTAACTCCAGTTCAAAAGAATGGTGATCTTCTATTTTCTAGATGTGATGTAAGTGCAACAAAGAAGGCTCAGTACAATCCCAAGGTGAAGGAAGTTATGCTTACCACTCCTCAAGTCAAGTTTGACATTTCCCCCGACGAACAAGAAAAGATGTTTACAAAAGCTGAACAGGTAATTAGTAAGTTCGCTGGCATGAAGGAAGCTTTAGCACTTTCAACTGAAGAGATTTCCCAGCTTAAGACGGAGAAAACTTTATTAAGATCTGAACTCACCCTCCTTAAGGAGCAGATCAAAAGCATGACTTCTCTTACTGATTGAAACCGTTTCTTAGAAGAACAAAATGCCATATTTAAGGTTAAAAATGAAGAATTGGTTGCTGAGATAAACGACCTGAAAAGGATCACTAATGAGTGGACCAATTCTCGTGTCACTATGGAACAAATATTAGAATCCCAAAAGTCTAGTGGTGATAAGGAATGCTTGGGATTCCAAACTAGTGACAACTTTAAATGTGCATCTTGTTGTGAAAGAGATGAGAAATTTACCAAGCAAACTTTGGAAGGGTCAAAGGCTAAACATCAAGGATCTAAGGGTAAAAGACAATAACAAAAGAAGAAACTAGAGTTCCATTATGTCTACCCTAAGTATCAAACTTGCAAGGCTTTAACGTTGAAAGAAAAATCCATGGAAGATCCTACCTCAGAGGAAGACTCTGGTAAAGTACCTGGACACGACCGTGCCTCTTCCTCTAGTCACGGTCGAGTAGCCTTCCGAGGCATGTCGACCGCAAACAAAGGAAATGCGGTCAAGCTCAAGAAATTGAACTTTGTTCAGAGGAGATCTTCCATACCAGTTAACGATGTTGTGCTCAAGACTTCAACAAAGTTTGTTAACCCTCAGTTGGGTGGCTTCCACCATTTTTCTGTGTGTAATGGTTATGGTCACAAGGCTGCTGAATGTCTTTTGAGATTCACACCTAATCCCAAAAAGAGTAACCCTCCTTCTGTGAGGCAGGTGTGGGTTGTCAAAAGTTTCTAACCCTTTGGACCCAAAAAGAATAAAAAGGGGACCTTGTTCTTAAATATTTATTTTATAGGTCCTCTGCTTAATGGCTGGACACTCCAAGGATAAATCAAGCTTATGGTATCTCGATAGTGGTTGTTCAAGACACATGACCGGGATATCAACTTATTGGAAGATGTTCGTAAAGAGAAAGGTCCATCAGTAACCTTTGGAGATAATAACAAAGTAAAGACTGTAGGATATGGAGTTATTCGAAAAGGAAAAATCACCATCCAAGAAGTCTCTCTAGTTATTGGTCTACAACACAATTTACTCTCAATATCTCAGTTCTGCGACAAAGGATTGCAATGCCACTTCACCTCAAATTTCTGTCTCATCAAAGATGGCATATCCGGCGTTACTTTGCTCAAAGGGATTCGTAAGAAAAATGTTTACGTTGTTAATTTGAATTCATCTTGCATTTCTTCTATTCTCTGTTTTGTAGCAAAGAATGTTAGTGAAAATAGTTGGTTGTGGCACAAGAGACTAAGTCATTTAAACTTCAAGTATCTCTCCAAGATTGGTAGAGAAAATCTAGTTCGTGGTCTACCCAAAGTAGCTGATCACCACGATAAGAAGTGCACAGCATGTCAACTAGGCAAACAACCAAAGACGTCTTTTTCCAGCAAGACCACACCTTCAACTTTAAGATGTTTGCAACTACTTCATATGGACTTGTTTGGACCTGTTACTACCGCAAGTATTGTAGGAAATAGATATACCTTAGTTATGGTAGATGACTACTCAAGATATACTTGGGTCGAAATGATGATCTCAAAAGATGATTGCTTTGACATTTTGACCGCGCTCTTTAGACAGCTCCAAACACAAAAAATAGACGACATCGTTAGTGTTCGATCCAACAATTGAACAGAATTCAAGAACAACGGTGTTGCTCAGTACTGTGATGACCATGGTATTGACCACAATTTTTCTGCTGCTGGAGTTCCACAACAAAATGGTGTAGTGGAAAGGAAGAACAGAACGTTGATAGAGGCTGGAAAGACAATAATTGCTGAAGCAAAGCTACATCAATACTTTTGGACTGAAGCCGTCAACACAGCATGCTTAACTCAAAATAGATCCCTCATCAACAAGACCTACAACAAAACTCCTTATGAAGTTTGGAGAGGAAGAACCCCCCAACATAGCATACTTCAAGATATTTGGATGCAAATGCTTCATACTCTACAACGGTAAAGAACATCGAGGTAAATTTGCTCCTAAGGCCGATGAAAGTATATTTAACATTCAAAAGCTTTTCGTGTATTTAATAAAACCACTCTTAAGATAGTTGAATCTGTCCATGTTACTTTTGATGAACATTCTCTCCTTGAGGCACATATGGCTCCAAATGTGTTGCTGATGATTTTGTTGAGCTTAACGAGACAGGTACAACTCGACCACAAAATCAATCAACTCAAGGAAACCCATCTACCTCAACTGCACCTCCATCTACCTCACTTGAAGCACCAGAAGCTACCACATCTAATGCTACCTCAAATGAAGTTAAAGTTAAAACACCCATCAATGTGGAAGAACCTATCCCTCAAATTAAATATGATTAGGATGGCTCAAATGATGTACCATTAGAATATTTACAACCTTCATCAACTCAACCAGATATACCTCAAAAAGTTCGTGAGGTCAGAGATCACCCAATTCAGAATATCATTGGTGATTTGCATTCTGGTGTTCGAACAAGAAGATCAAACTATGATGCACTTACCGCATTCATATCTCAAGTTGAACATAAGAAAGTTGATGAAGCACTCCAAAACTCAAGTTGGGTTGTTACTATGCAAGAAGAGCTCAACCAATTTGAAAGATGTAAAGTTTGGACCTTAGTTTCAAGGCCACAAGATCAAGGAGTGATTGGTACAAAGTGGGTGTTCAGAAACAAGATGGATGAGAATGGAAGCATCACAAGGAACAAAGCTAGGTTGGTTGCATAAGGCTACAAACAAGAAGAAGGCATTGATTATAATGAAACATTTGCCCCCCGTTGCAAGACTCGAAGCTATAAGGATATTTTTAGCTTATGCCTCTTATAAAAGATTCAAGCTTTATCAAATAGATGTGAAGAGTGCATTCCTCAATGGTGAACTTTAAGAAACAGTCTTTGTTTCTCAACCACCCGGATTTGAAGACCCCAAATTTCCAAATCATATCTACAAACTCCGCAAAGCTTTGTATGGACTCAAACAAGCTCCTAGAGAATGGTATGATACTCTATCTAAATTCCTTCTTGAAAATGGTTTCAAGCGTGGTAAGATCGACACAACTCTATTCATTGCTAAATATCATGATCATTCTTTACTTGTACAAATATATGTAGATGATATTATTTTTGGCTCAACTAATGAATTGTTGTGTAAGCATTTTGGGAAACTCATGAAAAGAAAATTTGAGATGAGCATGATGGGAGAATTGACATTCTTCCTTGGGCTACAAATTAATCAATGTGCTGAAGGCATCTTCCTCAATCAAGCAAAGTACACAAAGGATCTTATCAAGAAATTTGGACTTGAAAATGCAAAAGCATATGATACTCCTATGGCTGCTGGTAACAAGTTAGACAAAGACTTGAAAGGTAAAAAGGTTGATCAAACCTTGTACTGAGGTATGATTGGCTCTCTTCTTTACTTAACTGCTAGTATGCCAGATTTTATGTTTAGTGTTTGTGTTTGTGCTCGCTATCAAGCAGATCCTCGAGAAGCACATCTTATTGCTGTAAAACGTATTATTCGATATCTATCTGGGACTATTAACCTTGGACTTTGGTACTCCAAAGATTCAAATTTTGATCTTATAGGTTACTCAGATGCAGATTATGCAGCATGTACAATAGACAGGAAAAGCTCAAGTGGAACGTGTCATTTCTTTGGAAATCGACTAGTTTCATGGGCAAGCAAGAAACAAGCCCCAGTCTCTGTATCTACCACAGAAGCTGAATATATAGCTGCCGGAAGCTGCTGCTGCCAAGTGCTATGGATGAAGCAACAACTGTTTGATTATGGAGTTTTAGAAGAAAATTGTCCAATATATTGTGACAATACATCTACCATTGTTGTGTCCAACAACCCTATCATGCATTCAAAAACCAAACACATTGATATCAAATATCACTTTTCTCAAGGATCATGTGGAAAAAGGTAATATCCATCTAGAGTATGTGAGAACAGACAATCAAATTGCAGATATTCACACCAAGGCTCTTGATTCAAATATATTTAGGTATCTTAGAGGAGAAATGGGTATGCTAGAACTATAATTACTTATCCATATATCTTGATTGTGTTAATGTCTTATGTTTTATCTAAGTCCAAAACCAAGTAGGTTTCAACGGTCAACTATCTCACCGGTCAAATAACCACGGTCGAAGCATTCAGATCTATCAGTGTACTGACCGCTCCTATGTTGACCGCATATAGTGTCGACCGTATGAAAAGATGAAATTTTCTCTAGGCTTTAGAGAAGCCTACCGCATGGGAAAATGATGACATTGGTTCACTGCTTTTTAGAAGATTTTCTTAGCCAAGGTATCCTCTTGACCGCATAAGGTCACGGTCAAGCACTTGACCGCAAAAAGCTAGGTGATCAGGTAAGTGTTTCTAACTTAGAAAATTTTAGGATCCTCTTAGTCATCCAAAGGGGTAATTCAATAATTTCCTCTTTTCCCTCGTTTTTATTTAATTCAAATCATTTGTAATTAATTTTATTCCCTATTTATGTCCGCCGTCACTATCCATGCATTTATGGCGAAAGGACATCTCTGGTCAAATCCCTGAATTTGTAGATTAACCTCCCACTTCTCTGCACAAACCGTTCCACTACCTCCTCAACTCCACCTCTCTACAAACTCTTTTTTCAGAAAACTCCTCCACTTTCTCTCTCTACTCTCTCTCTCTATTTATCTCTCTACAAATCCAGTTCACTTCTTTCACTTGCCATTCATCACTTCCTCTATATAAATGGCTCCCAAATCCTCTCAAACTGCAAAATCATCAAAGAAATCTCAAGATTTAATTTCTGGAGACAATATGGTATGATTTCTTGACTCAAATCTCTGCATTTTCAGTTTTGCATTTTGTTTTTGGCGGGTTTCAAAAACCTTTCATATTCGGGTTATTTGTCAAATTTCTGGGTCATTCTTGGTTCTAATAATGCTCATTCTAGTTCTTCTCATGATTTAGAATTCTCTATCGTGTTTAGATTCAAGTTTGGTTTGATATACTTCTCTTTGCCATGGAAATCTTTGAAGCTTTTGTTCATATTTTGGTTTATTTTTACCCTTTCATATTCTGAGTTTCTTGTGGTTTTGATGACGAAATCGTTGATGTTTTTGAGTGTAATCGGTTTTTGTGCACATTTCAATGTAATTTTTATGAATTTTCGCTCTTAGAATCGTCTTCTGGGTTTTCGCATGAACAGTGTTCTTGGTGTTCTTGAGATATTCTTCATGTTCTTGATAAAGTTAGTTTTCCTCAATTCGTGTTACACATAGTGTTTTGGTGTTTGTGCGTGTTTAAGAAATTTCTTTGAAATGTCTAAGTATTTTTATGACAACCGCCCTTTTTGTCTACCGTGCCTCCCTATCGACCGATGGTTCCTATAACCGCTATGGTTATTCGACCGTGCTTTGGCCGACCGCATTTAATTCATTCTAACTTCTCATTTTTTTAGGGAGAACAATCCTTCATCCCTGGATGCGTGATCAACTATGAGGACCTTCAAAATGATGTCATTGGTTGTCATATAATCAAAAGGATGAAAAAGTCAAGCATTCTCCATTATTTTACAATGAATCAAACATGTCACTACCCTGCCGCTTTTGGAGAATATTATTCTACTGCTAGAGAAGCCAAGGGAAGAGATGAACAAAATAATCCACTCAATTAGATTGCAGCTGATGTATATGGTCTGAAGGTGGAAATTGACTACACTGACATTGTTGCCACCCTTGGCCTTGATATCGATTTTGATGCACCTACGTCCTTAACTGATGAGGAGTATAATGGATTGGCAATGAGATTGATTGGATCTACTTATGATTGCAAGCCTTACCGTAAGGCCTTTCTTGAGGTAATATACTATATTGGTCACCTGGTTGGCCACGGCTTACTCTGCAAGAGTGGTAACCATGGGAACTTTAACTCCACTCAATGGAAACTGGCAACAACAATCTACCTGGGCAGAAAGATGAACTGGCCCCAAATCCTATATGGCCTACTGGTAGACCACATCTCTGACTACAAGAAGCAGTTATCTGAAAAAGCCCCCACCAAGTACAAGAAAAACTCAAGGTTTCTCTCTATTATTTTCAAGTTCATTACTGAACTTAGAAGAAAGATTAACAAAGACAAGGATGCCATGGTGACTATCCCTTTGTCTAAGGTCTTTGATATCAAGCTATGTACTCCACTTTCCGAAACCGATTTGGTGATACTCAGTATCAAGAATATCTAACTCGTGATCCCAAGGAGCCCTATGTCGCTCCAAATTACACCAAGGCTGCAAGAATAGCTCTGGGACTTGATGCTCCTAATAAATCCACATCGGTTCAGGATGAAGAGGATGATGAAGAAGCTGAGGAAGAGGAAGAATCGAGAAAAAGAGTCAAACGAAAAGGGATTGCCAGTACCTCGACCGCTCCTCCTTCCAAATTCAAACCTTTGATAGGGGTTATTATCAAGGACCCTTCAACGGTCAAGCCCCCATCCATAATCCTTCCTACCGCTCCAGTTAAAGCCAAGTCAATCGCGCCCCTCTCAAAATCAACGGCCTCCAAACCTACCGTGTCCTCCCCAATCGTTCAGGCCATGTTCTTCAAATCCAATCCCTCTGCACTCCCCGCTTCATCTAAGGGGGAGAAATCCAAGAAAAGGGATCTCTCACTAAGTCCTGTCCAAATCACAAAGAAATCTAAAGTTACCAGACCTCCTCATTCGACCGCTTCCCTAACCTTCACTCCATCCGGTTCACCTATGCAAAGTGACCGTGATGATGATGTTGAAGTACCTCTTGTTAGCACTCAAAGTCAAAGAGACAAGCATGTTCTTGAATTAGTTGATGAACCAGATGATGTTAAGTTCATGGAATCAGGTGATGAATCTGAAAAGCCTGATGCAGGAGAAGAGGTTGTGAAGGATGTTAATGTTAAAAGCCCTGATGATGTGATTGACATTGAGGGTACCGGTCAATGTACTACAGATGACCGTGTACCCAGTGACCATGAAGATGATTTGACTAAGTCTCCTGCTCTATCACCCCGTTTTCCTACTCAAGCTCCGACCGCTTCTGATGGTTCGGTCGATCCATTGTCTCACCTATTGACTGCCGTTGAGTTCTTAACTCAGGTCAATTTGGACACTCAAAGTGAGGTTGCCAAGCTTGCAGCAAATCAATTCAAATTACAGAATGAAGTTGATCAACTCAAGGCTTCCAATGCATCTCTGCAGCAGTAAGTCACCTCCTCTATTGTTGATACCATTAAAGGGGAGAATCAGCATATCACAAAGGCCATTCTTGAAATCCTAGCTACCGTGAATCCAAATCTCTCAATGACCGCATCCACCTCAACCGCTCCTCTTTCGTGTGATGATCTCAAAGAAGAGCTCAACACTCAATCTAATGCCATTGACCGTTCTATGGTCAAGATTATTGATAAACCTGGCAAGGAACTGTCAAAGGTGATGTCAAACAATAAAAATTTCCTATTTGAGAAGATGGATAAAGTGAAGACCTCTCTCAATGCAGAAATTAAAGCATGTATTTCTGTAGGGTTGCTATCGGTCGCTGATAAGTTTGCACCAAAGATTGAAGCAATGAGACAAGCTATGATTGTCCACACTCAAAGGATAGAAGGTCAAACTTCAAAAATTGATAGGGTTTATGAAATCTCTAACTCGAACCTACAGGATGTGATCAACAAGATTTCAACTCTTCAATTGACCGTGGACAACATTGCCGGATCTCAAGCCTCCTCCTCTCAAAATCAAGCGACTGGGCATAGAAACAGGATTGCTAGAGAAGATGAAGACGGAGATGAAGAAGAAGATAGTTTCGAATTTCCTACTGTGAACAGCCTTGACTTTCTAGAGATCAACGACCTCATCAATCCCATTATCATTCCTGGTGTTGGATTCTTAAAGAAATTCTAGTGTCCTACCGTGAATTATTTCACCCTTTTGAACTGACCGTGTGTGGTCATGTTAAAACAATTTGGTGTTTGTGTTAAAAACAATTTTATCTTTGTTTTTTTATTTGGGTCTGTAAAAACTTAAATTACTCTTTTGCTTCTGCACTCCCTATGCTTGAACGAATATTACTTTGGAGTGCTTTGAATGTTTGGTTGATGCATTTGCATACTTATTGCTATTTCTCTCTAAAATGCACTCAAACCTTATATTTCTATCTAGGATTAGAATCTGTTTTATCTTTTTAGGATGATAGAAATCTATGACATTGGCTTAGAGTGTGCATTGACTTGGGGCATGATACTTAATAAAATAATATTTCTTAAAAACATGTTATTACCAAGTACAATGAATTAGCCTTTGTTATAGTAGGTAATGGTCTCAATCAAATAGGGGGAGATTATTGGGTATGCTTATTATAAACGATTCCTATTACCTAGATTTGAATGATCCCATAACCTAATTTTATCTTTTGTGGACTTTAGGATATATTGTAAGAAGTGTTGAACTTCATTTTTAGAATAGTCCACCTTGATAGTATAGGCTTTAGATTGATAGGCTTAAAATTTTCTAAGTCTGAAAATTTCTAGGTCAAGTCCTTGACCGCATGTATCGACCGCACATGGTCTCTACCATGCTTGGTCTCTTGACCGTGATACTCTCAACCGTGAGGTCTTGAACGCAAGTAAAGAAGGTACCCAAGATTCCAAGTGAGTTCAAACTTAACCATGGTCAAACTATAGTTAGTTTGAAACGTTGCAGAATTCAAATTTCAAATTCAGTGGGGACCACCTCCACTTTGCAAAGGGACAACTCAGACTGAGCTCCAATCAGAATTCAACAGCTCATTGTCCTTCAACTTGGAGCCCAAGTAATTCCAACATCCATTTTCTCATTCAAGTCTATAAATAGTCCTTGAGTTCTTCATTGAACATTGCTGAGATTCAAAGAGAAAAATTGATGTTGAAATACTTGGTGATTGAAGATCAAACTCAAGATTTCCAGAATCCTTTGAATCTTCAAGTGCTCACCTTCAAACCTTCAAATATCTCCAGCAACAAACAAGTCATCTCAAGCCTTGTAACACACAAGATTCTTTAGGCTCTAAATCATATAGATTTCAAAGAGCTTCAGATTCTTACACACACTCACCCCAATTGATCAATCACATAGATTGCATCAATAGGGATACACTGGTCTAAGTCTCGGATTTATTCTTCATAGAAAGTAGGTGTTGATTCAAAGCTTCATCTCTGTAATCTGTACTCAAGCAAATCAATATACCTCCATTCAAAATCCAAGACTGATCATCTTGGTAAAGGACGTAGATCTTTTAACAGATCGAACCTTTCCAAATACTTGTGTCATTTACTTACTGTTCTTACATTCTGCAATTTACTTTCAAGTATTGTTCATCTTGTTTTTTATTGTTCATATTAATCTTGTTTGTCGTTTAGTGTTTTGATCTTTCAGATTTATGAACTATTGTGAATTGTGTTTGAATATTCTCCACATTGCCTAAGCTAAAATCTGATTAACTTATTTTTTGCCAAAACTTCTAAGACATCAACTTTCAATCTCAACCTATCTTGACCGCATATCTCTTGACCGCACCTCAACCATGACCGGACTCACTCTACCGCAACATGGTTGACCGTGAGTGCTGGTGTTCCAACACTTAGAGATTTTAGTCAAAATCAACTCTACCTTATTTCCATCGAAAACTTCCGCTGTGCATATTACACTTGACCTTGTGATTTTCATTGACCGAAAATTTTATAGTGTAAGCATAAGGTTGAATTTTAAAAAAGGTGGGTTGAAATTTTAAATAGGCTATTCACCCCCCCCCTCTAGCCGCTTTTCATACATTTGTTGTGTCTTTGGGACCAACAGGAGCCATCACCAATGATAACATCATCACTACCATCATACGGACGATTCAGATCAAGGTTGTAAAGGTCATTAGTGATGTGGTGAGTGGCGCCACTGTCGGCGAGCGAAGAGGTGGGTGGCATCGAATGAGGTGCACGGGCTGTGTTAGCTTGTGGGCGGCGGTTGTTGTAGTTGGAGTTGGGGTGGGGTGTACGGTTATTGGGTGTGGGTGGAGGGAAGACAACAGTCGGGTATTCTTGCTTGAACTTACGGCATTGTGAGATTACACGACCAGTGATTCTGCAAAATTGACACTTTCCTTTGAAGGTACCTGTACTAGAGGTGGGGGCAGAGAAGTTGGATGTGGTAATAATGGTGGTGAGTAGTTGTTGTTATTGTTGTTGTTGCGAAAGTTTCGGTTAGATGAAGCAGTTTGATTGTATGCTGCATGAGCAGAGGCAGGAAAAGGATTGTTTGGCTCGGCAGGATCTGGAACAGTGAAGGATGACATGGTGGTTGCCGGCGGGTTTGGAAGTGTGCAGTGGAGGGAGGCGGCGGAAAAGAAAATAGGGTTGTGGGTGTCTAGAGTTGGATCGTGTATTGCTCTAGTACCATATAGGAATGATGAAAAGTTCATGTATTATTGATCATAAGAGATGAGTATATATAATGAGTACATGAGATGAAAACAATGTAAGAGATAACTATACAAAGTATTAAATTACTTAGGTATTTACAAAGTCTTGGATGAACATGATCTTGAAGAGAGTTGAGGAGACTTTGTGTGACTCTTCATTTATGTTTATCACTTTATTTTATATACTGCAATAATTAAGTTGATAATCACATGTTCTTCTCTTTAAATGTATTTGTAGAAAAATTATACTTCCTATGTCTATCATTTGATTTTTATGGTCAACACAAATAAGCTTTGACCAAATATTGATATTGATTTAATTATCTGAGTGTAATTCGTAAAATTGTAATTGATTAATCATTAAGTAATTTATCAGTAACAATTTTAGATTCATAGTGATCATTAGATTGCCGCCAATGTATAGTCAAAGTTAACATGAGTCAACCATAAAAATCAAATTAGACAAACTTTCAGAACAAGGGAGTAGTTATAATAATTTGATTTGTCAAATACAGCTCATAAATTTAAAGATAAATGAATTATTTTTATTATTTTAATGTGAAAGGAAATTGTTTTAATTTTAACATGAAACACAAACGTGATGGTATATAAGTACTCCCTCCGTCTCAAAATGATCTTCCTATTTGTCATTTCTCATTGTCCCAAAAAGTTCTTCTTATTTCTACAATTTAGGTTTAAAAATGCATAGACAAAACATGGCTAGTGAAGTAAGTGTTCATATCCTTAAAAAGTTTGAATAGTCAAAGGTGTAGATCATTTTGGGATGGAGGGAGTATATAATAATACCAGAATTGTGAACTTGTTTTTTTAACAATAAACGCAACATAAGGTACATATTATACGTAACATATGCTTTAGAAACAAAAAATACGGCACCATAATCATTTTTGGGTAACAAAAATAGTATTGCATTTATAATGTGATTTTGTATTTTATAATATGGTTGTAGTCATTATTCTTTCTGAGATAGATGTTTTGTCAAGTTCTGTGTGTTTGTGTACCGGCTTTATTTTCCAGGAAGGCTAAAAAACCATTATGCTATGATTATAAAAGTTGAATTATTTCTTCAAAACTTCCATACTGTCATTATTATTCTCACTTTTATTTTTTAAGGTAAAGTACAACTTCAATGAATGTGCATTGCTTGTTTTAGTTAGTCATTCCGTCCACAAAAAGAAAAAGATTTTTTTAGTGTGACTCGTATGTGGAGATGGGCATAAGGGTAGCTCGGCTCAGTCCGGCTTTTGTTTGATCAAACCCGCGGGTAAACGGGCTTAAGCCTGTCCGTGATGTGTGAGCCCGCGAGCTGAACCCGGTCCGGCTCTTGCAAGTCCTTAGCTCGCCCCGCCCCTCCCCGCCCTAAAACCCTTAGGTTTTACCCAACGGGTTTTAGTTTTTAGTCTTTTTTTAAAACCTGAAAATACAGAAAAATACAAAATAAAATTTTAAAAAAAATATTAAAGACAATACAATTTAATTTATATTTTAGTAAAAATATAAATGGCGTAATAATGTATATTGTTAAAGCAAATTAAGATAGTGAAATAAGTTTAGAATTTCAATGAATAAAATTGTTAAAATATTAAACATACTCCATTTAAGGAATGAAATTATTAAAACATTATATATACTCCATTTTAATAGTGAAATAAGGGTATTTTGGACAAAAAATAAAAAAAAATCAGACGGGCCAAACGGGTTTTTCAAAAGAATGTTCACTTTAAACTTTTAGAAGTATATAATGAAATGATGCTGCCAAAAACGTGTCGGATCAGCCCTTCGTCTAACGGTTCGGATAAATCCAGGAATGAGAACTTCCCCGTTCGGATCTGCGCACAATGAACAAACGTAAACTACGACGGGGCTTCACCGGCGAAGGCCTTCCGGCGTGAGAATAAGAATTCGGGTGGTGTATGAAATGAAGAGAAATCAATTGACTATAGTTTTGAGCCAAAAGAGTTCATTACCCGTTTTTTGTGTAGAGGACATGTTTATATAGGCATGGGTGAATGAGTCCTGACTTGTCAAGTAAGCCAGAATGGCCATGTTGATTTAGGACTCGTATTCCTTGGAGATAGACTCCTAATAAGGATGATTGATATCCTGATAGTATTGCAGTAGAGATATCCTTGTTTAGATAAGGATTCATAGTGCTAGAGTTGTAATAGAACTCTGTATGGGGACTCCTTATGATAATGGGAGGTTTCTGATATAACTCGGCCCGTCATCTAACCCGGCTCGTTATTGAGGCCGACTAGGGATTAGGCTTCTTGAACTCGGCCTAGGCAAGGGCTGCCTGCTCGGCCTAATTGATGTCGGCCCTAGCCCCAATCTTTATGGGCTTCTTTGTGAATGGGCTTCTCGGTACAGGCCTTTAGGTGTGTGGGCCCAGAGTGTATGAGTCCCATTTAACCAAGTCGGTTTATGTCGCTCAGTGGTCCCCGAGTTTCTATCTCGGCATGACGAGTAGGAACTGGACTGCATTGATTACAGCATTTATTGTTGACTTGACATTCAGCCGCCAAATCCTTATATCTTTAGATATTCTGACAGCCTCCGGATTATACTTGGTGAAGTAAGCATTACTTCTTTTGGAAAATGGGGTTCATTAATTACAACCCCATTATGAGTAGTATAAATACTCCACCTTCCTATATTCAGGTGACTTATCACAGAGAAAACCCTTGGTATTCTGTTTTCCAAAAATCCTTTCCTCTTCCTTTTTTCAAGATCCTTCAAGAAATTTCAAGATGGCCCCAAAAAGAATGTATGACGATGCATTCCCTGAAGAAGTGGATTCAGATGAAGAGAACCAAGCTGGAGATTCAAGCTCATCAAGCCTCAGTGATTCTGTGTTTCCCTCGAAGCACCGTTCACTTTTTCCGACGGAGGAGTCACCGTCCGACAGCAGCAAAGAATTTTCAGAGCCAGATCCTATTTTTAGCGAGAATGAGTTCTCAGATACTGAAGATGGAAATTCTGATGGAAGCAATGGGGAGAATGAGGACGAAGATGATGATGAGGATGACAGAGGTGATACTAAAGTTGATGATCAAGGATACAATGGTGATGAAGAAACGGAGGATGGCGATGAAGATAAAGATAAAGATCAAGATATCTATTGAATCTTTAACTAGTTTGTCTAGCTAGTCCCTTTTTGACTTTGCAATGGTCACGCCCCCGACCGGTTGTGGGGGTCTTTTGCTTGCATATAATAGGATTTTAACTTTTCTTGTCACCATTTTCCTTTATGTATTTCATGGCTCTGCACCTTCGATTTGACTCGTAACCAAACATGAACACGATTACTGATCGATCTCGGTGTTCATTTTAACCGTTCCCACTCGGTGTCTACCACTTTGCCGAGATGTTGGTCGTGTGTTTAGCCGTAAATGTTGAGCTCTTGATCCCTTATGTTAAATGATCTTCCTCAATTCTTGTTTTGTCATTCACCTCTTATCAACTCCCGGCATTCTGACTCGTCATGTCGATAGCTTTAGGTCGGCATCTTTTGATTATACTCGATAGTTTGCTCCCAATTTTGATGGTTGGGTCATGCCAAACGTTTCCCCTTCACTGTTCATTGTCAGGTGACATCAGTACGATTGATTGAAAATACACCCCCTATTAATTAGGGGTAATGATAAGGTTTAGTGGGGAATGTGCTAACCCGTAGATCTATGGTACGGTCGGGTCGGATTCGGGCTTAACCCAGTTGACCCGGAGTATAAATCCAAATTACTTCTTTACATTTCACTTTTTCGAATTTTCAAAGAGGGTTTAAGGGCTTGGATAGTCACCGGCATAGTAACTCCGTTCTGTACTCGGCTTTTCGTCAATTCGCTCCATTCAACGTTTTCAGGACAGCTTTCCGGCCAATTCCCTCCGACCATTGTCTGTTTTTGAGGTACTTTTCAATACCCTTTGCTTATTTCTGTCAATTTTCCGTAGCTAGGGTTCTGGCCAAAACTTCTTTAAAGCTACAATCTTACTGGTCGTTCATTCCATGGGATCCAGGCTCTAGGACTGAATTGAGTTTTTAGAACAGTCCTATACCCCAAATTTCTGAAATGGCCGATTCTTCGTCTTTAGTCATTGAGCCCGTGTATGGCTTCTATCAAAGAAATAATAGGATATACATTAGGTCGAACGGATCTTGGAGAATGCTATCTTTGCTGGCTGTTGGAGATATTTTGTTCCTGAATAAATCACCTAGAGAAGACCTTAGGTATCCTTTCGGGCTTTATGCGCCGAGAATCAGAGATGGAGAGGATGCGGGCATGGTTGCAATGAAAAACATGGGCGAGGTCCTTAACCACATATTTTTGTTTTATGTAAAAGACAAATCCTTAATAAGCTCTCGTCTCGAGGGAGCAGCCTCCTCGGTCCCTGTAGTTGATTCGGGGGGAGTTTTGCCACGCACAGGCTTCCTGATGAGTCTAACCCCTCTGTTTCTTCTACAGGTATGGCCGGGAATAGTACGTCTGAGAGGATAGTTGACCATTTTGATAAGGATGTTTCCCAACCGAGACGAGGTCATCGCGTCGGCCCTAGCAGAGTAGGTAGGAACAAAGGAAAGTCGGGCCCTGTCATGGATAAGCATCCTTAGTCTGGTGATGAGATGATTGAGACCCTTTACTCTCGATATGGAGTAAATCGGGATGAATACTGTCTGCATTATAGTAAGCCTGGTTCGTTAGATACCGAGGAGAAGGTTCAATGCTTCTATTATGATCAAGCCTTTGTCCCTTTCTTCTTTAAATAGTTCCAGTTAGGATTGAGACTTCCCCTCGACCCGTTTATTAATGAGTTCCTGGAGTCATGGGAGATAGTTCCAGCGCATATCGGTGCGAATGCCGTCAGGTATTTGATGAGCTTCATAGTTTTATGCTGTTGATCATTTCTTCAACGTAAGATGTAACTCCAAATCTCGAACGATTACTATTAAATCAGACCCATCAAAACCCAAAATAATTTCCCCCATCTCGGGGACAATTAGCAAAGTGTCGGGCTGGAACAATCACGTCATTCGGGTGGAGTCTCATTTTGGTTGGGAATTTTCCGTTCCCTCCTTTCTACAGAGTCGACCTGAGGAGGTTCATGCGCCTGAATGGAGTGATCTGGTGATAGCTAAGCTTGAGGAGTTCGCCTCCCTCGGCACCCTTGATTGGGCCGAATTGGAGAAGGATCCGAGGTATTATGTACAGGCCGGACTGATGGCAGGTCCTATCGATGGTGTTGTCCCTAAGGTGAGCCTGGAGAGGGGAAACAAATTTCCTGACTGGATCATTCACCCCAACTTTGTATTTAACTACGTGTGCATAAGGTGCAAGGAGCAGAATGACGTTTGCCTTAGGGCTACAGACATCGTAGGCTGTAATTCACTGTCTATCTCTCGTTTCTTTTGTTTGTTGAGTTCTATTCTTGTTTTCGTCTTAATATACTCGTTTCTTTTGCAGTTCTGACCATGAGTGAAATAGAGGAGATCGAGATAGAAATTGTTGACCCCATCAAGGCGGCCAGGCAGAAGAAACAAAGATCCAAGCAATCTGCACTAGCAAAGCGTCATGCCGACATGGAAGCTAGGCAAGCTCTGCTCAAGAATAAAGAAGACTCGGCGGTTCCTTTGCCGGATCGAATTGTTGAGGTGGCCCCTGGGGAGAATACGGAGGATGCCGTGCAAGAGAATGAGAAAGCCCCTCCTTCGGCTAGTATGACTCAGAGTCAAGACCAGAGATGAGGTGCCAACGTTGAAATGGAAGTGGATCAAGGTGATGTCCGTCCTCACAAAAAACGGTCTCACGTGGAAGCCGGGGAGATTCAAGGCCGCCCTCAGCCAAAGAGGTCAAGTTTGTTAGTTCACGGTTCAGCTTCAGCTTCTGCCTTGCCTGACGACGCGGTCAAGTGTTTGATTGATCAGTATAGCGAAGTTCGCATCATGGGATGTGTCGGTTCATTCTGGCCTTTCTTTGAAATTTAGCGGCCCTGTGATCAAGCGCGCTATGAATGCCGACACTATAGACAAGTTGACAGCCGACCGGCCTTCTTCTCTCTAACTTTTGAACCGCAAAGGACTAATTCTGAGCGAGGTAGGTTTATTTCAATTCCGTCCTGTTGTTGGCCTTCGTATTTCGATTATCCATATCATATTTCTTTTCAGCTCGCGTCTCTGGCACAACATGACTATGTTATGTTTCGGTAAACCCTTGAGTCGGCCAGGAAAGCTGAGTCAGAAGTAGAGCGGCTCCAAGCCTCCCATGATGAATTGTCTAAGAGAGCTTAGGATGTGGAAAGGGAGAAGGCTGCCGTGGATGCTCTGTATCGTCGAGCAGAAACACGAATGAAGGAGGCTGACTCGATGGTGAAATCATCGCAGGACGAGATGTTAAAGCTGAAGGAATCTTTGCTGGACTCAGAAGCCAATGCCGAACTAATGGCGACCGAGAAGACTACGGCTGAGTAAAAACTTTCTCTGATGGAGGATAGATATGCTCGGTTGGAAGAGAGCATACCGTCCAAGGAAAGCGCGGCTATTGAGGCGTACAAGAAAGGGCCTCGATTCAAGGCAGGGGTGAGTGATCAGGTGGGCACTGTTTATAATGATGCGTGGTCAAACCTGACTCGGCTTCTATACATTGATCCTGAAGTTAATGTCCCTTTGGATAAGTGTGCACGCCTTTTTCAACAGGATGCTTATAGTGTTGAAGCTAGAGCTGCTCATTCCTTGATTCCTTTTTTTGAAACCGGCCTTAAAGTTATCTGGGGACTCAACCGTAAGGCTCAATGACCTGTTTGGGATCCTCCTGCCCTAGAACCAGGGAATTTCGAGGAGCTTCTTGAGAAGGCCGAGGAGGAAGCTGACGCCGGTTTGGGATAGGTTGCCATGATATTTTCAAACTTGTTGTCGTTCGCGTTTTGTAAGGCCGGTTTGGCTGTAGATAATTTCTTTTTTGGTTTAAGTATTTGCATGCCTTGGTCCAGTGTTATCTGGGGGGGTATAAACATTTGTTATTTGTAATTTAAGTATTTGTATGCCTTGGCCCAGTGTAGTCTGGGGGTCGCAAACACTTGTGATTTGTAGGGATTTATCTACCTCGATTTGAGGTGTCGGTTAACCCTTGTTCTATCGTTCACTTGTTCATGTTATTTTATCTCGATTTGAGATGTCTTAATACTGTCTGAAATGATGAGATGTGTCAGCCGGTTTAGGCCATGTTTATAGGCCGTGGTCGTTCACAGTTATGGGCCGCGATGAGCGTTAAGTGCTCGATTTCGTTAAATTTGAAAGAACTAGTTGTCATAACTAGGCTCAAACCGTGATGGGAGTCAGATGATGATCTTAACCCAGTTTTGAGTGTACTAGTTGTCAAAACTAGGTTTAAACTGTCAGGAGTCGAGATGTCTCCGCTCTCAACTCAGAAAACGACCCTGCACATCATATATGCCGTGGTCGTGCTAGTTGTTGAAGCTAGGCTTTTAGGGGATGTCAGGCGTACTAGCCCTAGATTCCGAATGGCGGTCTCAGCACTGTCCAGTAAGGCTTATACCGTGCTTGGTGTATATGTGATGTGAAATCAATGATGTAATAAAAAGAAACTTTATTGATGAAATCAAACTATGACTATTTAAGATATCAGAGGCTAAAAACTAGAGACTAAAAATCTAATCTAGGAAGCAATAAAAGATAGATAGGGTGCCGAGGTATTACTGATAGTATTTTCTCAAGTGCTCTGAATGCCATGGGTGTTTCAGCTCTTTTCCTTCCAGAGTTTTGAGCATGTAGGTCCCCTCTCTGATAACGTGACAATGTAGGGACCTTCCCAATTCGGGGAGAGCTTATTTTCTTGAGCCTTCAAGTGTGTCGACTCGATCTTTCTGAGTACCCAGTCACCAACTTCAAAAACTCTCTTGTTTACTTTGCTGTCATGGTAGGCCTTGGTTCTTTTCTTGTAATTAATCATTCTGAGCTGAGCAGTCAGCCTTTTTGCTTCAACCAGGTCTAGGTCCAGCAATCGGTTGTATTCATTGACGACCTCATCGTAATTGGTTACTCTGAAAGTAGGTAGAGCCATCTAGGCCGGAGCCATAGCTTCAGATCCATAAGTTAGTGCAAAGGGAGTCTCCCCAGTCGGCCCCCTAGTGGTTGTACGAATTGCCCAAAGATCTAGGGGGAGATCGTCCAGCTACTTTCCTTGGCTTCCTTCCAGACTCTTGGTTAGGGCTCTTAGTATCAACTTGTTTGCTGCCTCGGCTTGCCCATTACCTTGAGGATGACTGACTGATGACTTTTTATGCTTCACTCCTAGCCTGTTTAATTCCTCAGTAAAAGCATCAGAAAACTGGAGCCCATTGTCGGTCACAATAGAATGAGGGACGCCGAATCGACACCATATGTAGTCATGGATGAAGTTGATGGCGTTCTCTTCTGTAATCCTTTCCAGGGGATTAGATTCCACCCACTTGGTGAAGTAGTCGACCTCTACAATCACGAACTTGTTGCTCCTTTTGGCTAAAGGAAAAGGCCCAATGATGTCGACCCCCACATATCGAACGGCCATGTCGGTATAATCAGACTTTGTTCCACCAGTGGCATTCTAGGTAGGTCAGAGAAGCGTTGGCACTTGTCATATGTTTTTCACGTAGGTACTGGCATCTTCTCTCAGGTTTGGCCAGTAGTAACCCAGTGTGATCACTTTATCAGCAAGAGTCCTGGCCCCCGGGTGTCCTCCGCAAACTCCCTCATGTACCTTGGCTAGTAGTTTTTTCGTGTCTTTGGGGGAGACGCATCTCAGGAGGGGCTTGGAGAATGACCTTCGATATAAAATATCATTCCAGACTATGTATATGGCCGTCTTCTTCTTTATCATATTGGCCGCCAACTCGTCTTCTGGTAGTTTTCCCTTCTCGATATTGTCCTTGTAGTCTTCAATCCACGTTTCTTCGTCATCAAGAACTAGAATCTCTAGCCTCTCGTAAGAAGGTTGGTCGGCATAGATGATCAAGGGATTGGTTTCTTCTGACGTGCCCATTTTGGATAACAAGTCGTCCTCTTGGTTGTGCTCTCGCCCTACTTGCCTTATTTCCCAGAACTCCAAGTTCTTAGTCAGATTCAAGACGAGATCTCTGTACTTAGTCAGCATGTGATTCTCGGTATTGTACTCCCCTTTCACCTGGTTCACCACGAGTTTGGAGTCACTATAGGCCACCAGCTTATTCGCACCGAAGAACTTTTCCCTCTCTATCCCCAAGATCAAGGCCTCATATTCTGCCTGGTTATTTGAAGCTGGGAATTTGAACCTGATGAAGTCGCAGGCCACATACTCGTCGCCTGGACTTGTTAAATACACTCCAGTTACGCTTCTCTCTCGGGTTGTTGACCCGTCTGTGTATAAAACCCAACAATCAATTGGAAATTCTTCTAGAGGTTCTCTATCGATGGGGAACTTCCTCTTCCTGGTTGTCGGCATGTGTTCACTTGAGAATGCGGTCTCAACTAGAAAGTCCGCTAGAGGCTGCGCCAACAATGTTTTCCTCGGCTTGTAAGTTATGTCGAACTCGGTCAGTTCAATGGACCAGTTGAGTAGTCTGCCCGAGCTATCCATCTTATGCAGTATCTTTCTGAGTGGCGCGTCGGTATAAATCGTGATGGGATGAGCGGAGAAGTATGCGCGTAGTTTTTTGGAGGCTATCACCAAGGCGTACGCTATCTTCTCGGCAATAAAGTATCGAGACTCGGTTTCTGACAATGCTTTGGTCACATAGTAAACCGGCTTCTGTACCCCATTATCTTCTCGTACCAGTACGGCCGCCACAGCTCTGTCTGTTGCTGCAAGGAATACAAAGAGTGTTTCTCCCATAATTAGACTGCTGAGTAGTGGAGGAGAACCCAAGTAACCTTTCAATTGTTGGAACGATGCCGAGCACTCTGGGGTCCAGGAGAAGTCCTTAGTTCCCTTTAAAGCTTTAAAGAACGGGAGTGACTTTTCTGCCGACTTAGCAATAAACCTTCCCAGGGCGGCTATCCTTCCATTCAGCCTTTGAACTTCCTTCACACATGTTGGTTCTTTCATGTCGACAAGAACCTGGATCTTCTCCGGATTTGCCTCAATGCCTCGCTGCGATACCAAGAAACCGAGGAACTTGCCTGCCGTGACCCCGAATACACATTTACTGGGATTGAGCTTCATGTCGTTGGACTTTAAGTTCTTTATGCTTTCGGTCAAATCTGGGACGGGACTTCCTGACTTGGTCTTGATTACCATGTCGTCGATATAAGCCTCCATGTTCCTGCTGATCTAGGATTTGAACACCTTGTTCACCATCCTTTGGTAAGTCGCCCCGGCATTTTTGAGGCCGAATGGCATCATTACATAGCAGTAAATTCCCCCAGCTGCTTGGAAGGCTGTCTTCTCGATGTCGTCCTCGTCCATCTTGACTTGGTGGTATCCTGAATAAGCATCAAGGAAACTCAAAGTCTGGTGTCCAGCAATGGAATCCACCAACTTGTCGATCCTTGGAAGAGGATAGCTATCTTTCGGGCAAGCCTTGTTGAGGTCGGTGAAGTCGACGCACATCCTCCATTTACCGTTCTGTTTCTTAACCATGACGACATTTGCTAGCCATTCAGGGTATGTCGCTTCTCTGATGATCCCGGCTTTCAGTAACTTATCCACCTCGGCCTCGATCGCTTTCTCTTTATCTGTGGAAAAGACCCTTCGTGCCTGCTTGACGGGTTTGAAGAACTTATCAACTTCCAGTTTATGGAGAGCAATGGCTTCTTTGACCCCTACCATGTATTCTACCCTCCATGCAATCACATCTAGATTGTTTTTTAGCAGATTGATAAGCTCCTCTATTTCTTCAGGAGGGAGTTGTCTCCCAATCTTAATCTTTTGCTCCGGGTAGTCGAGGTTGATAATGACCTCGTCTAGCTGGTCAACTGGTTTCAGCTCGGGACCGTCCCTGAACAACAAAGTTTCCACAATTATTTGTTTGACTCTCTCCTTGTCTTTGCATTCTAGGCTCAAATTCTCCATATCTAGGAGTCTGTCTATCTCGGCATCTCGGTCATGGTATTTTCGTCATCTATTACTACCCACTCCTCAGGCCAATATACTGTTATCACACCGATGTTGGGAGCTGATGTTGTGACCGTTGTCGATCTTGATAGAGTAATATTCCTTTCTGGAGTGTCAATCTCTATTTTGGTTTTTTGCTTTCCTGGATTTCATAACGTGTTCTAAAAAGTGTTTAGGAGAGCCGGGGACACAACCAATGCCTTCCGGGGTTGTGAACTTCACCCTTTGGTGAGGTAGGGAGGCAACCATTCCTAATTTTCCCTGACTAGGGGAGCTGAGGATGGCATGGTAATCACTTGCTAGGTTCATGACAATGAACGTGGTTGTTGCCGAGGTTTTATAGGGGTACTCGCTGACTTCCAGTACCAGGTCTACAGTCCCTTTTGCCTCGGCTTTGTGGTTTGTGAACCCTTCCAATCTTCCATTGTATGGGGTCAGCATGGTATCCGGCAGCTCCATTTCCTTGAAGGTTCTGTAGTAGAGCACATATTTGGCGGCTCCTGAATCAATTATGAGCCTTTCTGATTCACAGTTATCAATTCTGCCCGTGATGACCAATGGATGTTCCCTCATCGCCCTGTTTCCGGCTAGTTCATTTGGTGAGAAACTGATCACTTCCTCCCCTTTATGAATCCAAGGGGGGATGTGGTAGACCTTACTCAACTCGTAGATCTGTTCCTTTAGCTTCGTGTTTGAAGGGATTTCCTCTCTTATGACTTCGATCAATTTTGCCCGTGGCGGTCTATCTTCTCGGTCATCTTCCTTCTCGTCATCCTTTGGGCGCTTGTTATCCTTCCTTGCTATGAATTCATTAAGCTTTACCTGATCAGCCCATCTCTGCAATATTTTCTTCAGGGCGTAGCAATTATCTGTCTCATGCCCGTTATCCCTATGGTAGGCAAAATATTTGCTCGTGTCCCTTGGGAATTTTGGGTTGTCTTTGAGGGGTTTTGGATTAGGAAGGTTCACCATGTTCATTATCTCGGAGATCGGCTTTGTGAGGGGGGTGAAGACCTCTGTCCCTCTGGTTCTATTCTTCCCTCGACTTCTGCCTCCGTTGGTACCTTGGGCCGAGTCAGAAGTGGGTGGTTTACTTTCTCGTCCTCTTTCCCTATCTCAGTCTCCGGACATCCACTTCTTTTTTTCTTCTGCTGTGGCCGTTGCATAAGCCACGTGGTACAACTCAGATTTTGTGAGAGGTTCTCTCACCGACAACTCATAAGTGAGATCGTCTGATGTTTGCCCATTGGTAAAACACGTGATAATCTCCCGGTCGGTGAGTCGCTCTTCGATCGAGTCAGCCAGGTTTCTGAATCGATTATAAAAGCTCATAGTCAACTCTTTTTTCCCTTGGACTATGTTGGCTAGGTCTGACAACCTTTTCTTCTCGCTCCTGCAGTAGCGAAATATTCCATGAACCCCTTCTTTAATTTAGATAAAGAATCAATGCTTCCCCTTTCCAGGTCCATGAACCAAGATCTGGCTGCCCCAGTCAATATACTAGCAAAGGCCTTGCAGAGTACGTCATCCTGGTTGGACAATAATGCCATCATGCCCTCAAAATCCTGGAGGTGATCCAAAGCGTCTGAGTTGCCAGAGTATTTGTCCAGGTCGGGTAGCTTCAATTGGGGAGTAGGTGGAGAATCTTTGATTCATTGCGAAAAATGACGCATTGCATCATAATGAGTCCTGGGTTTTCTCTGCCCTTGGTTCATTTCTATATTATCCAGTCTCTCTTGTAAATCCATGATGAGCCTTTCACTTATTGCAGAGGTGAGATGAGAACTCCTAGGTCTCTCTCTTTCCTTATCTCGGCCTCTTCCAGCGACTCGGCTTATCTCCGGATCATCTAGAGGTTGTCTCGGTGGAGTACGGCGAGGTGGTGCCTGCCTCGGTGGGGCTTTACGTTGATCTTCCCATCGCCGCCTTTCTCCTAGAAATCTTACATCTGGAGACTCTGCCTCTTTTTCCCTTCTACGGTTTATTTGATCTCTCAGATCTCTTCCTCCATTATTAACCGGGCCGAGTTGGCCTTCTAGTCGGCTTGGTTGAGCAGCTCGGTTTCTTGGGGGTGCATCACGTGGTTCCTGATGACATCTGTCTTCAGTACGTGGGTTTCCCCTACGGTTGCTCCTCTCTCCGTCTCCCAGAGCTCCTCTAGTGCCAGAGGGCTGGATAAAGGGTGCCAATGAGTGGTCAGGGTCAAATTCTAGTAGAGCCCTTTGAGCGTCGACTAGCTGCTGGAGGGTTGAGAGATTTTGCTGTAATAGAGCCCTTCGATCAATTGGCGCCGGCCTAGAGGGGACAGCTTCGGTATTCTGAGGGCGCGAAGTCGTCCGCCTTCTCCGCCCATATTGTTGAGTAATCTCAGGTGGAGGTCCTTTGGAGCGCGTATGCATTCCGGCTCCTTGAGGTGGGGGCGGGAGACCTTGATTCAAAGCAGTATTGTTGTTTGCCACATTAGGTGGTGGCGGATTGAGATTAGCATCTGGTGTAACACTAGATTCCCGACCGTCAGCGCGAATTCCAGACATGAGGAAATTTCGGTTATCCGAACAAGAAGTTCTTTGATCGGACGCTTCCCGGTTATGGAACCAAACTGATGCTGCCAAAAACGTGTCGGATCAGCCCTTCGTCTAACGGTTCGGATAAATCCAGCAATGAGAACTTCCCCGTTCGGATCTGCGCATAATGAACAAACGTAAACTACGCCGGGGCTTCACTGGCGAAGGCCCTCCGGCGTGAGAATAAGAATTCGGGTGGTGTATGAAATGAAGAGAAATCAATTGACTATAGTTTTGAGCCAAAAGAGTTCATTACCCGTTTCCTGTGTAGATGACCTATTTATATAGGCATGGGTGAATGAGTCCTGACTTGTCAAGTAAGCAAGAATGCCCGTGTTGATCTAGGACTCTTATTCTTTGGAGATAGACTCCTGATAAGGATGATTGATATCCTGATAGTATTGCAGTAGAGATATCCTTGTTTAGATAAGGATTCTTAGTGCTAAAGTTGTAATAGAACTCTGTATGGGGACTCCTTATGATAATGGGAGGTTTCTGATATAACTCGGCCCGTCACCTAACCCGGCTCGTTATTGAGGCCGACTAGGGATTAGGCTTCTTGAACTCGGCCTAGGCAAGGACTGTCTGCTCGGCCTAATTGATGTCGGCCCTAGCCCCAACCTTTATGGGCTTCTTTGTGAATGGGCTTCTCGGTACAAGCCTTTAGGTGTGTGAGCCCAGAGTTTATGGGTCCCATTTAACCAAGTCGGTTTATGTCTCTCATGAAATATGACATTTTATTACAATTATTTTAATACTAATTTCTCTAGATCAACGGTCATTTTCCTTCTACTTTTAAGTTCAAATATGCGTTCAAAAATTGCAACTGAATTAAACCTTAAATATTTTTAGAGAAATTTAGAGAATTGGTAAACGTTTTCACTCATTTTCAAAATTAAACCATTACCTACTAAGATATGGCACCGATCCAGTAGAGCAGTGCTCCAGCAAACTGCTGCAATCGGTGTCGATCAGCTCACATCATTCTTTGCATCAACTAGACAGATAAGATGTTTTTGAATTAAGTGAAACTAACACTTTTTACAATTAATTTCGGTTACGAAGAAAGAGAAAGGCAAGGTAAAGTAACGCGAGTCGTTCATAGCATCAGTGTAGAAACTGCTTGCTATGGCAAACCCAAGTCCTACTCCTTCCTACCTACTACAAACAAGCATAGTGTACTAACGAGTTTTTAGTCATTTTGACTTGCGTACTATTTGGGCGTAGTCAATGGAGTAAACTACTTTTCTGCCCCTCGTACTATGGCCCCAACATCAATTTGACACTCGTACTATTGAAACAACAAATGTATGATGCGTACTATAGTTTTATTAGCAAAATTAACCAATTTACTATTCAGTCGTTAACTTCTTTTAACACACGTTATTTTTTTAACGAGCATTAATTTATAACTAACTTTTGTTATCTCCATCATCTTCCCAAACCCAACATCCACCCCACCATTTCCCAGCCCAACACCGCCACCACCGCCCCCATCACCACCGCCACAAGACGGGATTCCCTGCACAGCAGCCGCCGCCGAGACATGAAACCCACCCAAACTGGTTCCAATGCCTGCCTTCACCATAGTAAACCCCTCTAGAGTCCTAGGCGACAACAATAGGACATGAATAAACCAAAAATTCCGGCCAAATGGCCAGAATTCGAACCAAATTCAGCAAAAAATCAAAACCAAATCGCATATGTAAAAATCGAATTCCGACTTCGTTAACCGTTGGATCGTCGTGAAACTTCTGGGCTTTGGTCGCATCCCCTAGGCGCACATGATGACCGTTGGGATCTTCCAAATAATTGCCGGAGAGGGAGAAATGGCCGGCGGCGAAAATTGGCGAAAATCTCCAAAAATTCGCTATATTAAAAATCAAATTCCCGCTTCATTAACCGTTGGATCGTCGTTAAATTTCTGGGGTATGTTCACATCACTCAGGCTCTCATATTGACCGTTGGGATCAGTAAAATAATCAGCGGTGCCAGAGATATGGCCAAAGGCGCAAATCCGGCGAAAAAACTCAAAAATCGCCCCAAAAGTTAGTTTTGTTAAAATAAATTAATGCCCGTTAAAAAAATAATGTTCGTTAAAAAAAGTTAACAACTGAATAGTAAATTGGTTAATTTTGCTAATAAAACTATAGTACGCATCATACATTTGTTGTTTCAATAGTACGAGTGTCAAATTGATGTTGGGGACATAGTACGAGGGGCAGAAAAGGAGTTTACTCTTAGTCAATGTGGCATGCGTACTTCATAAACAGCAAATTTGTCCTGCGTACTTTAGTTTCGTTTTCAATTTGACCTATTTCTCTAACGCCAGTTAAAATTTAACGAAACAGTCAATGAAAGTTAACGTACTAGTTAGTTTGAAGTTGATTTTCCTTTCAAGCTTCATTGATAATTCTATAAGTAAAAGGGATGTGAACAAAAAATTTGAAACATTAATATTTAAAGATTAAAATAAATATATATTTTTATAATTTTAAATATTTTTGAACGCGTCTTAAAAAAACAAATATTTGGATTAAAAAATAATTTATAAATAACCAATGTATCTTAAATAATCAAAACTGTTAATAAATGAACAATTTAACCTTGTATATCATTTATTTTTCCAAAAATTCAAAAACTCAATTTAACTAGTACGTTAACTTTCATTGACTGCTTCGTTAAATTTTAACTGGCATTAGAAAAATAGGTCAAATTGAAAACGAAACTAAAGTACGCAGGACACATTTGTTGTTTATGAAGTACGCATGTCACATTGACTACGAGTAAACTACTTTTCCGCCCCTCGTACTATGGCCCCAACATCAATTTGACACTCGTACTATTGAAACAACAAATGTATGATGCGTACTATAGTTTTATTAGCAAAATTAACCAATTTACTATTCAGTCGTTAACTTTTTTTAACACACGTTATTTTTTTAACGAGCATTAATTTATAACTAACTTTTGTTATCTCCATCAAAACCAAATCGCATATGTAAAAATCGAATTCCGACTTCGTTAACCGTTGGATCGTCGTGAAACTTCTGGGCTTTGGTCGCATCCCCTAGGCGCACATGATGACCGTTGGGATCTTCCAAATAATTGCGGAGAGGGAGAAATGGCCGGCGGCGAAAACTAGCGAAAATCTCCAAAAATTTGCTATATTAAAAATCAAATTCCCGCTTCATTAACCGTTGGATTGTCGTCAAATTTCTGGGGTATGTTCGCATCACTCAGGTGCTCATATTGACCGTTGGGATCAGTAAAACAATCAACGGTGCCAGAGATATGGCCGACGGCGCAAATCCGGCGAAAAACTCAAAAATCGCCCCAAAAGTTAGTTTTGTTAAAATAAATTAATGCCCGTTAAAAAAATAATGTTCGTTAAAAAAAGTTAACAAATAAATAGTAAATTGGTTAATTTTGCTAATAAAACTATAGTACGCATCATACATTTGTTGTTTCAATAGTACGAGTGTCAAATTGATGTTGGGGCCATAGTACGAGGGGCGGAAAAGGAGTTTACTCCATTGACTACGCTTAAATACTCCCTCCGTCCCAGCCTAAGGTTCCTACTTTCCTTTTTGGTCCGTCCCAGCCTAAGGTTCCTACTTGCTTTATTACCTAAAATGGACTATGGGACCCACTTGTCATTCTCACAACAAAAACTCTCTACCCACTTTATCTCTCCTACTTTCTCTTACTTACTTTTTTATACTCACAACATTTATTTTTTCTTAATCTCCGTGTAAAGTCAAACTAGGAACCTTAGGCCGGGACGGAGGGAGTAGTACGCGTGTCAAAATGGCTAAAAACTCGTGTACTAACTTTAGAATAAACCTTCAACTAAAATGTGAAAATTTCGTTAAAAAAAAAAATACATGTTTTACCTTCACTTGCAGCCACGTGCGAGCAAAGCCGCCTCAAAAGTGGCAAACTATAAATTCACCGGTGAAAAGTAGGTTAAATCATTTTCTCTATTTATACTTCTTCCGGTCCAAAATAACTGTCTTTTTTTGCTTTTGCACAATTCTTAAGGAAATCAATTAATATCATGATTTAGTGATAAAAGTGTCAACTTTACCCTATTAAATATGCATAATTACTACACTAATGTCTCACAACTAAGACAATTAATAAACCAAAACAAGTTTCAAAGCAAGGGTAAGAAAGACATTTAGCTCAAAAGTGACAGTTATTTTGAATCAAAATTTTGGCTCAAAAGTGACAGTTATTTTGGAACGGAGAGAGTACCAGTCAAAATTAAAATAAACAAACCGCTATATTCACACCACACGAAATCTCCCCTTGAGTTCCCAACTGGCAAATTGGCAATTAAAAGTTCGTTGGGGTAGTTGCACTTGCACCCCCACACTCTCTCCCCCCGTTATATAATTCCCCCTCTCCCCTCCAATTTTTTCCCACACCATCTCTCAAATTCAAATCTCTCTGTTTTTTCTTCAAATTTCCTTTCACGGTTTTCACTTTCTCGTCTTTTTCCTTTCTGGGTTTTCCTCAACAATGGCGGACAATGAGAATAAAATCGAAGTTCAACCCGAGCCGAAACGAAGCACTCTCCCCAATTTCCTCTTATCCGTGAAGCTAAAATACGTAAAATTAGGCTACCATTACTTAATCTCCCACGCCATGTACCTTCTCCTAATCCCTCTCCTCGCCATTGTTTCCGTCCATCTCTCCTCCCTCACACCCCAAGATCTCCACCATTTATGGACCCAGCTCAAATTCAACCTCGTCACCGTAATCCTCTGCTCCGCCCTCACAGTATTCCTCGCCACCCTCTACTTCATGAGCCGTCCTAAAAAGGTCTACCTAGTCAATTTCTCCTGCTACAAACCCGACCCGGAACGTACAGTAACCCGAGAGATCTTCATGGAGAGATCCACCCTCGCCGAAACTTTCACCGAAGAGAATTTAGCATTTCAGAAGAAGATTCTAGAAAGGTCAGGATTAGGTCAGAAAACGTACTTCCCGGAGGCCGTTTTAAACGTGCCGCCGAACCCGTGTATGGCGGAGGCGAGGAAGGAAGCGGAAATGGTGATGTTTGGCGCCATTGATGAGTTATTAGAGAAAACCGGGATAAAACCCAAGGATATCGGTATCCTGATCGTGAATTGCAGTTTGTTCAATCCGACGCCGTCTTTGTCCGCCATGGTTGTTAATCATTACAAGCTTAGGGGGAATATTTTGAGCTATAATCTTGGAGGGATGGGTTGTAGTGCTGGTTTAATTTCGATTGATTTAGCCAAACAGCTTTTACAGGTTAGTACAAAATTTTCACTTCATTTCCTAATTTAGCTTTCTTTTTTGACATATTTTTGTTGATTTTTCTAGTGGTGCAAATATTGATATGTTTAGACTAAGATGCTAGGGGTACAAAAGAAGTATACAAAATAATTGATACAAAATGAGGTGTCCATATTTTATTGGTTGCATCGATTGTGAACTTGTCACAGTCTAATTAAAAGCTCCAATAAAATTTGACACATTATTTTGTGAGCTAAATTTTGTGATATTTTTTGTGACTTTATATTTACCATTGGATATACTCCCTCTCCCTCTGTCCCGCTTTAAAGTTCTTACTTTCCTTTTTAGTTTGTTCCAATTTAAAGTTCTTACTTTGCTTTATTACCTAAAATGGAAAGTAGGACCCACTTGTCATTCTCACAACAAAAACTCTCTACCCACTTTCTCTCTCTCATTTTACTTTTCATATTCACAATATTTACTTTTTCTTAATTTAAGTCAAAGTAAGAATTTTAAATTAGGACGGAGGGATTAGTAGATTACTAGTCCTATCTAATGTCACAAGTTCCACAAATGTGGGGTACAGTTCTTTTGTCTTACAACTTGTCCATATTTCCAGCTCATATTAGATGGCCCCGTATGTCAAAAAATCTTAAATTAGAATTTTTGAAGTACTGAAATCGATAACTTTTGTTGCACTGCAACAATCGATCAAAATGATAATTATATTTGTCAATCTAAAAAATAGAGCAATGCTAGGGGCACAAAATAAACTTACAAAACTTGCTCACAACATGAGGTGACGATATTTTATTGGTTGCATCGATAATAGACCCGCCACACTCTAATTAAAAACACCAATTAAATCATTTCACTTAGGATTTTGGGAGGAAGATTTTGTGATTTTTTGTGCCCCTAGTATTATTCTCAAAAATATGTAGTAGAGACTAAAAAATTTATTCTTGAGCCTTATATTTTTCTTATTAACATTTCATCGACCGATATTTCTTTCTATTGTCCCTCATAAGCAAATTTAGCTCGACTGTTGTAGTGCAGATAACAGGTTTTGTGGAAATGAGGTCTCTTGTACTACTTATATTTATTATAAGTGATTCAACGATCATAAATTATTACAACAGCCATTATAATCAACAATGAATAACCCATCCCTAGGGGTGAGTAAAAAAATTATGGAACCGGACCAGACCAGCTAAAACTGGACCATACCAGTACATATATTTAGTTCCGGTTCTAAAATATTATAGAACCAGTATATTGGTTCGGTCCTGGTTCTTGGTAAAATTAATTCCGGTTAGAACCAAACCGGACCAGTTGTGCATATATAATTCTATATATATTTATTTTATATGTATTATTATATAGTTAATAAAATTATATACTTATTTTTGTATTATAATTTTTCAAATATCCATTTAAATTGCTTAATAAAAAAATACTCATTTAATTATTTGTAACTTGCTACCCAACCCAAGCCCCAAAGTCCCAAACCACCATCAAGTCCTAAATTCCTAATCCATATTCTCAGTTTCACTTTTCAACTTTTATATTTCATAATTCATATTCTCTTTTCAGTTTACCCATAGAGTGAAACCTTAGTCTTCGATTCTTCAACTGCGCCTCCTCTTTCCCTCCCAAATATTGGTTTATTTGAAAACAAATAAACTTCAAGTGATTAGAACCGGACCAGACCAGACCAGTAGAATCAGAACCAGTGCATTGGTTCTCACAAGTACCGGTTTGATTCCGGTTCTAGATTTTTATAGAACCAGAATATTGGTTCCGGTTCTGATTTTGTAATTTTTTGTCAATAAATGGACCAGACCGGACCATAATCACCCCTCCCATATCACATGTCCTTTCATTTTGTGTGAAATGTTGGTGCTATTAAAAACGTAGTTAAAGTTGTACCCGGGATGTCCTAAATTAGAAAAATAAGTTGTGAAGCCATGTGAAGAATGGGCATCTATTATATGAGGCTGATTTTTTGAATTACTTTTGGTTGATATGAGAGTACAAACACTCGTTTTTGGAAAATTTCCTACCTTGAGAAGTCCCAAAGTTTTTATGAACCATACCGATGGCATTGACTAAAATTATTTGGATTACGCAACCCATAAAAATGGAAAAACAAATATCATACGGACCTAACATTTGATAATAATTTTATTTGTATACAAAATGTAATATTGAGATTGGTGGTGTTACAACTAAGATATTTTATTCACTGACCAGTTATTTTTTATTTTGACAGGTGAACCCTAATTCATATGCTCTTGTTGTGAGCATGGAAAATATAACATTAAATTGGTACTTTGGGAACAACCGGTCTATGCTCGTCTCTAATTGCCTATTTCGTATGGGTGGAGCCGCAGTCCTTCTATCGAACAGATCGTCTGATCGTCATCGATCAAAGTATCAACTCATCCACACTGTCCGGACCCACAAGGGTGCAGACGATAGAAGTTACGGATGCGTTTTCCAAGAGGAAGATGAGAACAAGAAAATTGGTGTCGCTCTTTCAAAAGACCTCATGTCAGTTGCCGGAGAGGCCTTGAAAACAAACATCACGACTCTCGGGCCACTAGTCCTTCCCATGTCGGAACAACTCTTATTTTTCGCTACTTTGGTCGCGAGAAAAATCTTCAAAATGAAGATCAAGCCATATATCCCTGATTTCAAGCTAGCGTTCGAGCATTTCTGCATTCACGCAGGAGGACGAGCGGTTTTGGATGAGTTAGAAAAGAACCTTGAACTCTCCGAGTGGCACATGGAACCTTCTAGAATGACTTTGTATAGATTTGGCAACACTTCGAGTAGTTCATTGTGGTACGAATTAGCATATACCGAGGCTAAGGGGAGAATCAAGAAGGGGGACCGGACATGGCAAATTGCGTTCGGATCGGGTTTCAAGTGTAACAGCGCAGTCTGGAAAGCGTTAAAGACTATCAATCCGGCTAAGGAGAAGAGTCCATGGATTGATGAGATCAATGATTTCCCAGTTCATGTGCCTAAAATTGAGAAAATTGGTTCATAATTGTCTTATATTTCTTCTTTTGATTGTTTTGATGACATAAACTAGATGTGGGGTGTTGTTGTAGGAGAAGCCATTACGGTCTACTTCATTTCAAATTAGCCACTATAGTACCCGTGTGTATTCTTGAATGTACAACAATATTTGACTTGAATATAAATGGAAGAATTTGTGTAGCAGAAGCTGCAAAACTAATCCGTCGCAAAACCATCATTTTTACTTTTTTTTTTTTTTTTTTAATACTTTTTTGATATAAAGACACTTTGAGAAATAATTTTAAATTAATTTAATTATCTTTTAGTGAACATCTAAATATTCATGTTAGTATTAATAATGATGTAATTTTACAAAAAATTAATTTTCACTAAAATAATAAAATTTATTTAAATTTATTGCTCAAAATATCCTCAAAATAATAAAAATAATTAAAATATATTTTGAAACAAAAACATTATATTTAAATTGCAAAATACACAAAACAAAGGGAAAGTTGAATACCTTTATTTCGGCTCCCTTCTCCATTGATTGAATAAACAGATCCACATTCTTTTAGGATTATGATTTTACTCTTTAATCTCAATTATCAACAAGTATGCACATGTATTAAATCTGTTGTTCGTGGCAATTAAAGTACTCCTTGCCTTTAGTGAATAATTATGGATCAAGCTTTGGTTGCATGTACACTATTAATACTCCCTCTGGTCCAAAGTAATTGTCGCTTTTGGTCAATCAGATGTAACTTTGATCAATAATTTAAATGAAAAATAATGCTGTTAATAAAAATCAAAAAAAATTCATTGTATTATAATTAATAATACTTTTAATAACAATTTTTAGATTTTTATTAGCATCATTATTTTTAGTTTAAATTTATTGGTCAAACTTACATCTGTTTAACCAAAAGTGACAGTTATTTTGGACCAGAGGGAATAATACATTACTCCCTTTATTTATAGAATGTTCATTTTCAAGAAATTTTTATTTTAAAATGATTTTGAAAAAAAAAAATCTCCTTAAATGTTATTCTACCAAATATTTTTCATTAATCTCTTTATACTTGCAAAACTAAATGTTTGGAAAGATGATTACAAGAATATATAGGAATCTTTTCCACCAAATTATATAAAAAGTATAGATTTTCAAATGTCCCTTAATTTAAAATTCAGCGATTCATTTAAAGACGGAATTAGTACTTTTTTCCCGAACATATACTGATTATAGTAAATGAATATACATACTTTGATCACTGATAGTGTAAAAAATATATTCTCTATTGAAAATTATAATAGGAAAATGACATGTGGACTAATTTATCACATATTCTTTATTGGTGGTAGTCTAAAAGTTTAGATATTGCCAAATTTGATACTACTTTCGTCTAAAAAATATTTAGAATTATTTCAAATTTACTTTGATCAATAACGAAATTCATAAACTTTTTGATATTCATTTTGGTACGGACGAGTATTATAATTCACAATGGAACCTTTCAATTGTAACTCTTTTAAATTTTTCCATGCTTTATTACAATATCCTTTCTTTTTCAAACATTTAAGCATTATTTACAATTTTATCAAAGTTCAAAGGGTCAAAATTGTATGCATATGTACTTTTTTTGAAGTTGAAGAGGGTCAAAAGGTATTTCCTAAACGTTTAGGGGGTGAATTGAGCCCTTTGCCCATGAAGGGCTGTCCCTGGTTTTTTCCAATATAAAATAAAAAGAATACACTATTATTCTTATGGATTAATTTCAGTACCCACCCCTGAGGTTTAGACAAATCGCACTGCCCCCCTTGAACTTTAGATTCATCTCAGTGACCATACTTTTATAATTTAATTGACTATTTTACCCTTAATTAATTAAATATCTCTCATTAACTACATTTGAATCACTAAAAAGTCTCACATAATAATAAAAAAAATCAACACAAGTTGTATTTAAATTTATTCTCCATTTTCAATAAATATTATTCTATGTATAAATAATTTTAAATGAATTATAGTTTTGTTCATTCATTTTTTCTATTCAAAATAAATATAGAGAAGCATGCATATTTTTATATTGATAATTAAAACACTTGAAAAATGGATAAATTTAAAGACAACACTTTTATTTAAATGCTTATTTTTTTGGTATTATTTGAGATTTTGTAATGATTTAACTAAATTTAATTCATTAATAAATTTCACATAATACCATCAAAATATATCCCTAAACATAAGTGTTGTATCAAATTTATTTTTTATTATAAGATAAAATAAAAAAATAATAAACATAGAAAATAAAAATATATAAGAATGCATATCTTTTATATTAATTTTGACTAATTTTTTACTATACCCACATTAATGAGTATCTAATGATTTAGATTGCATATTTTTATATCTCTCAGTTTTAAAATCCATAACATGTTATCTCCAACTCAAAATAAGTAAATATGTAAGCTTTGAAATATTTAATTTTTATATTTTTATTGTCTTTATAATTATCAAGTTTAAAAATATTCATTGTGCATGATTTTCTATATTTATTTTGATTAAAAAAAGAATAAAAAGAGGTATAATTCATAGACATTATTTATTAATAAAAATGATATTTATTGGCAATGGAGAATAAATTTAAGTATAAAAATTACGTTCAATTTTTTATAATGTACAGATTATGTAGTGATTTAAATTAAGTTATGAGAGGTATATAAACAAGTAAGGGTAAAATAGTTAATTGATTGACAAAAAGGTGGTCACTGAGACGAATCTAAACCATAAAGGGGGAGTGAGACTTGTCCAAACCTGAGGGGTGGGAACTGAAATTAACCCTTATTGTTATAGTAAAATTAGTACTACTATTAGTTGTTTCCAATAATAATAATAATAAAAACAAGAATACACTATTGCTATCACAGTAAATTTAGTACTAATATTAATTGTTTTCAACAAAAGTAAGAAATCCAAAAGTAATGTCTCTTATGATACTCTTAATTAAAGAAATTAATGTGGTCACTCTTTCAAGCAAAATTGACTATTCCAATAAACTTCTAGCTCCGCCAGTAAAATGCGGATTTCGAACCGCTCCACCGAGCGGTTAGCTCCACCCGCTCCACCCAATGGCTCCGATTAGAGCCACCTCATTGGATTTTGTGTTCGATGGATGAGATGTGTCCGAGCTTGGTAGGACCCACAAAAAATGAAATCATCTTAGCCGCACGGATGATGAGCTCGCCTATGTGGCCTTAATCGGAGCCGTTGGGTGGAGGGGTGGAGCTAAAATGGGTGAAGCGGTTCCGGGTCCGTAAAATGCAGTCCCTACAAGTAGCACATAAAAGAAAAAAGGTAGTTGGTCAGTTAAGATTTTTGAAATGTAGGGTGTGCCAAGTGAGTGATACAAAATTGGTGTACTCTATTGTCGCATCCCATCTTCAAAATATATTACTTCCACTCTACACAAAAATGCGTGGCTTAGTTTTAAAATTGTCAATAATTTTGATATTAAAAAAAATAATTATTCTAACAAAATTTAAAACTTGTTTTGATGCTCTATTAACATAATTCCCTTGATTTTTTTTTTTAAATTGTTCCATAAAGATAGTTAATTTGTAATAATTAAATTTATTTTCAACCATCGTACTTTCACCCGACTTTCACTTTAACCATCCTACTTTATTTTTGCACAAAAATCACTCTACTTTGGAAAACCTCTCATCCAAACCAAAAAATTGCGGATTAGGGCACGGATTAGTGATGGATTAGACACGAATTTGTGGTTGCGATGGGAGGTTTTCAAAAGTATAGTGGTTTTCGTGAAAAAAAATGAAGTATAATGATTAAAGTGAAAGGCGGGTGAAAGTACAATGGTTGAAAATGAATTAAAACCTAAAATATTTGTTAAAATTAATCAATTTAACTGTCAAAATCAAATAACAACTCTTCAAATGGTATAAAGAACTTGAAGAAAAACTTTATTGGGTAGCTGGACATGGCCTCTATTGTCTTACTGGAGAGATTGTTGTTGGGTTAAACAATATTATTTGGGCATTTGCAGTGGTGAGCTTAAACTTATTTTAAGGGATGTGTAATTGCACTCATTTAATTAAATAATTTTTATAAATTATAAAATGCTAAATTTTCAACTTTAAGATTTGAGTCTCATTTTGTAAAACAATTACTCTCTCTGTCCCTAAATGAGTGTCCATTTTCAAGAAATCTTTGTCCCTAAATGAGTGTCTTTTTTTAACATAACTTTCTTCCTAAACGTTTTTTTTCGAAAAAAATTTCACCGGTTTCTTTATACGTGCAAAACTAAAGGTTTGGAAAAGAGATTACAAGATTATATATGAATCGTTGTTACCAAATTGTTCAAAAAGTTGAGATTTTCAGTGTCCCTTAAAATGAAATTTGGACACTCATTTAGGGACAGAGGTAGTACTACATTTTGATTTATTTTTTTTGATGTACACCAGTAATTTAAAAACAAACAATCGTAGATCCGTCATAAAAACTGATTTTTGAATTCTTTATTTTTGCTAATCGAATGTGAACACATGCAATTTTATGACTGCATGTTAAGAAACATAAATTAGGGGACCCTATTCTATCTGCCAATATGAAGCCACTTGGGAATGAATTAAATAAAACAGCAATAAAAAAAATTACATAATATTTAAAAATTGACCCATGTTTGATTTAGTCAATGAGTAGGGGTCCTTGTGATTAATTTGATGTACAGCTTATTGTTGTGAGTTATAAGTCAGCTTGACACAGGTTGAAGCTGTCTCACATTGATGGTTATTTAAGGCACTCTATATTGATGGTTGGTGTTTGTTCAATTTATTTTGACCTAAATAAATAATAATAAAACTTCCTTTTCCGGGTTTTAATTTGAGTTTCCCATTTTAGTAACAAAACTATCACATCTGGTGTTGTTTAGATCACCAAGAAACATGCAAGTGCAATGTTAGGTGAGCAATAATTTTCTTTTATTTTTCTTTCATACCTTTTTTTTTTTTCCGATATACTCCCTCCGACCCAAAATGATCTTCACATTTGACTATGCAAACTTTTTAAGGATATGAACACTTGGTTCATTAGCCATATTGTGTTTATGAACATTTAAGCCTAAATTGTAGAAATGAAAATATCATTTTCGGACAATGAAAAATAGCAAACGAGAAGATTATTTTGAGACGGAGGGAGTAGATTAGGGGTGGAAATGGTTTGGTTCAAACCGCGGTTCGGAACCGAGCCGAGCCAAACCGTGCGGTTTAGCTCGGTTTTTAAACTTATGCGGTTCAGCTCGGTTTCAAAAATTGATAAACCACACGGTTTTCGGTTCGGCTCACGGTCTGACCCTTCAAGCCGATCCGAGCCAAACCGAGCCGAACCGTTTCGAGCTGAACCACGAGCCGAACCATAGAGCTGAACCGTGGAGCCGAGCTAGCTGAACCATAGAGCCCTTATATGGACCATTGATTAAATTTAGTGATTTAATATGAACCGTTAGATTTTTTTAGGAAACCCTAAATGAGATACCCTATCGTCGACTGAGTATTCATTTTCACCAAATCGACAAATCTCTCCGCAGTCATCCCTATCGTCTCCATTCTCTCATCTTCTTCAGTTCACCCACGGGCCACGACCTAGCTTCCGCCATCATCCTTCTACCCGCCAACGCCATTCCTCCGGCCAACGTCCTTCCTCCATCTCACTCCTACGCAGGCCTCCCTATTCAAGAGAATCAAGACATCTGCTAATTGAAACCCTAGCTCGACCTTTCAATTTTTCAGCGATTAAAGGTAAGTTTCCTCCCTTATGCTTCTTCTTATATAGTATGGTGTAAGAGTTGTGGTTCAAACCGCGGTTTAAGCCACGGTTTAAACCATAAAATCAGACCGTGGTTCAAACCGAGCCGAGCCGAACCATGATGGTTTAGCTCAGCTCGGCTTGGACTATTTTGTGGTTCAGCTCGGTTTGGGATTTCTCCAAACAGATGTATTGTAACGCCTCACCCAATTTTATTTTCATATTTTGCATTTTTACATAATTAAAAATTATT
Source organism: Campanula takesimana (assembly GCA_026119855.1). Lineage (NCBI taxonomy): Eukaryota > Viridiplantae > Streptophyta > Magnoliopsida > Asterales > Campanulaceae > Campanula > Campanula takesimana. The sequence goes on from JAOWBW010000019.1 coordinate 2,099,342, forward strand.
ATGTGAAGTATATGTGCATTTTATGTGTTAGATAATAATTTCTTAAACTTGCGTATATTATTTGAATATGTGGGTTAATGTGGATTGTGGGGAATTATTGAGTTAGTCATGAAGGACCTAAGTGGTATTAAAGAAAACTGACCTTTACATGGATTTAGAGAATTAGGAGAGGTTAGTAGGAAGAAAATTGTAGAAGATATTATTTTGGGGATTCTTATCCCATTTTCTTCTTTTCACTGTAACACACACACACACCCTCAATTTGCTTTCTCTGTGTTCATGGCCAAGGGAAAAGAAGGTAAGGTTTTGTTCTTTTTAATTTTCTTTCTTTTAATTTACTACTCCATTTAAAATTCTATATATATATATATATATATATATATATATAAATGTTCAGGGCATTGAATATAGAAATTCTACCAGTTCAATTTCCATTTTCTTGATATTTCTCCGGAGTAGGTAAGTTACTAAATTCCCTATTTAAGGTTGAAATTAGTCATTCTTGAGTTATATGAAGATATGGGTAAGGAATGCTTGAATCAACATTTGTTTTGGTGAAGAAATATGAAGTATGTGAATTTTTAGGTTGTTGTCTTTGATTTCAAATTTCTGGGATGTTGATTAGTTTAAAGGTTGTAGTGGTGTGTAAATTGAGGTTTGGGAACCCAGAATAGGGGTAGAACAAGCTGGGAAAGGGGTTATGTTGCTGGGTTTTTATGTGTTATGGTAAAGTGATAATTGGGCAAGAACAACCCAGGAACTGAATTCTGGGAGCTGGATTTCGTGGTGGAGGCGCGCGCACCCCATGAAAGGAGGCGCACGCACCCATCATCTGAAGTTGAATTATTTTGAGTTTTGTTGGAGGCGTGCGCTCCCTTTTTGGGAGAGGCGCGCGCATCCTCTAGATGTGAGAATTCCCTAAGCTTCAGTAGTTGGAGGCGTGCGCACCCATTGTGGGGAGGCGTGCGCACCCTTAGTTAAATTGACAAGGCCTCATTTCTGATTTAAGGAAGCGCGCGCACCTTTAGAGGGGAGGCGTTCGCACCCTTCCCCTGTTTCAGCCTTATTTGATCATTTTTTATTCATAAGTGTTGGGAAATGATAGGGAGTACTTGGTATGTGTTATGAGAACTTATATTGATAACTAAATGATTGTTTAAACTCTTCATGATTACTAGAAGATGAATTGGTAAATGATACATACTAAATGTGTTACAAGTGGATTTGATCATTTTATGCAATTATGCCTAAGTGATGTACATGGTTGATGGTCTAGTCCCTTACTTTGGGCCTAGTACTAGTTTCATATTGTCAAGTAAATATTACTTGTGTACTTGGTTGTGAGTCCAGCTGGTTTATGTGTTTCGGGGGTGTATAGGTTCACGTTTATTATGAGAGCTGGGGCTGAGTAATAACCGTGAATCTATGCATCTGTGACCGTTTGCTCCTACTCTTGATCACAGTAGGGGTCTAGCTTTATCAATAATTGGAGCATTAAGCACAATGATTGAATAGCTCTTTTGTTCTTGGTTCTTGGTTTGAGATACTGGGTAATGGGTCTCCTCTGATTTTGTGAAGCGGCCTTCAACATGAAGATCGACATCAACGTTATGAGTGGGTATGGAGTAATAAGGAGGAAAGAAATATCCTTTGTAATGTGTTTAGCTATACGTGATGCTTCATGAGTAGGATTACTACTCTTATGATGTGCTACTTGTTATATATCTCTATATGTGAGACTAGTATGCCTCATTGTTATATGTATGCATATCATGTTATTATCGTAGTAACTTACTGAGATTTTATCTCACCCCGTTTATTGTTTCTTTGTTTTCCTTAGATCCAAAGAAGGCTAGCGATAGCTCGAGGTGAGGATCGTAGTATCCAGTTCTGGTGCTAAGGGAAATTTCTTTTGGGTATGTTATTATACTTTTGTTATGTGAGGACGTGGGTTAGGCTGAGTATGTAACTCAGAATTTTTGGGGTACCGTTGTGTATATGTAATTAAAGTTGTCTTCGTTTATTTACCAGCTTGTATGCCGAGTAATGGAAGAGTAGAAGTTAGTTTTTGGTTATGTAAAGCGGTAAGAGGTGGTCAAGTATTGAACCATCTTCAGTAGTGTTTCTCCTACACCATTAAAGGAGTATAGTTGTATTTAGTTTTAAATTTTATCCCTTTTAAAGTAGTAGTGACGTGTCGAATTCTACGGTTCATATCAAATCTAAGGATTCGGGGCGTTACATGTATAGCGGTTTGGCTTCTAAATTACCCCCAACCGAGCTAAACCGAACCATTTCCACCCCTAGAGTAGATGTTACGTGGTTGTAGTGGTGGTGGTGTACATAGTGCCCTCATGGTGTTGAGGTCATGTTGCATATGTTTTGACAATGTTGAGGTCGGTACAGTTTAACTGGAAAAAAAAATCAATTCACTAAAACCATCAACTTTGACACCAACATGAGTCACCCATTAATGGATTTTTTAATTTTAATTGTATTATCCGTTGTTTGTAAAGTTAGACTGCAGTCATTAGAATGGAGACTTCTCAAGATAATTTGGTTAATACATAAGGGCTCGCATTGGACAATACTCCCTACGTCTCAAAATGATTTTCTTTATTAATATCCATTTTTCAAGATACTTTGTCCCAAAATAAATCTCTTTTTTAAAGGAAAAAACTTTGTCACTAAATGTTATTTTACTCAATATTTTCATTAGTCTTTTAAACTTACAAAATTAAATGTTTGAATGAGAATTGCAAATATATATTGTTTGGGGATAAAAAATCTGTACTGCATCAACATCTTGAAGACTTCAACTTGCCTTGACATCCTGCATCCTGACATCAAAGTTGTTTCTCTTTGCCCGTGGAGGTAGCCAATAGAGATTGGTGAACCACGTATATTCTGTGTTGATTTGCATTCATTATTATTTATCTCTTGGGTCTGATTTACTAACAAGTGGTATCAGAGCTCTGGTGGCACTAGAGTCTGGTTAGTAAAGAAAGATCAGGGCATTCCGCTGCGGTAGAAAGAGATGGATTCCGGGATGGACCAGAAAATCAACAAGTCTGATGGGAAGAACAGGATTATTATCTGGTAGAAGATTATGCATTGGGCGTACAGATCGCGGGCAGAAAACGTGCAGATCGCATGCAGAAAACGTGCAGTTTGGGTGCAGTTTTTTTCGTGCAGCGCACGTGCAGTCTGTAACGCCCGTCCTAATTCTTGTTAAATTCTTGACTTTCTTGTTAAATTCTTGACTTGCTTGTTAAATTCTTGACTAGCATATTTATATGCTATTTTTATTTGAGTTAATTATTTAACTACTTTAGAAAATTAAGGTGGTTAAAGGTCAAAGTTGAAAGTTTAGGGGCCTTTTGTCAAAGTTAGAACTTGAGGGGCTTAGGTGTCATTCTTTGAAAGTTTAAAGTATATCTTCTTGGTTGCTTCTCTGAGGAAGCTTAATTCCCCAATTTGTTTACGCTCTCTCCTTCTGTTCTAAAGCTTGGGTTAGAATTCTCCCTATTCTCGACTCCTCGAGCTTAATTATCCCTCTGTTCGTGATTCTGATCCCGGATAAATATTCGTGGCGCTGAATAGAGCGTTTCCTGCCGAACAGAAATTAGTTTTGGTGAATTTGATTTCGGACTAGGTAAGTTATTGACTCCCCCTTACTTGTAATAACATGCATATATGTTATTCCCGATACTTGTTCTTGTTAAAATTATGTTTTGAGCAATTTTCGTGATACTTATAATTTTGGGACAAAGGGAGTATAAATATATTGCGTATGAAATATGAAAGAAACTTGAAAAGTGTTTTGAACATGTTGGTAAGCATCTGGGTTTGTTAATATGTGTTATTAAACAAAATATACTCCTATTCGTGAGACGGTAAAATAGTAACTTGATTTAAATATTATTAGAAAAATTATACCATTATTTGTGGTACGGGGAAATGAATGGAAGTATCCCTAGATGATTATATTAGTATATTAGAAAATTATACTTATACTTTTGGGGCGGTGAAATATTTAATTGGAATAAAAGAAAATTATTCTATTACTTGTGGGACGGTGATTAATTAATAAAGTGTCCCTATAGAAGTGTTCTGAGCATGTTAAAATGCACTCTTGAATGTTAGAAAGTGTTAGTGGGTTTATACTCCTACACTTGAGACGGAGAATTTGTAAGTATAAAAGTCTCTGTTGAAATAAGAAAGTATAATTGAAATAAGTGATTTAAGCTTATTATATATCCTGGATAATGTTAAATTGTGAGTAAAAGTTACTCCTACGCTCGGGACGGAGAGTTCTAAGTCTGGAAAGAAATTTGGTATTTGCTGAAAATTGTACCAGGCGCCCGCCTGGTGGTCCCTCGAGCGCCCGCCTATTTCACCAGAAGTTTGGTTTCAAAAGTGCTCTATTGAGCGGCCGCCCGGTCAGTGGTAGGCGCCCGCCCGGTCCCCTGTTTCAACAAAAGTGTTTTAAACTTAAAATGAAATGAAAGTTTATCCCTCCTAAGGCATATAGCCTTAGTAAAAGATGTCCTAGTAAATGTATATGTACCTTTTGGGGCATTAGAATTTGGCCTTGAAAATGATTACTCATTAAATTAAAATGAGAACTTGAGTATAAAAGGAAGAACTCTTCTTTATGTCTTGAAAGTGTTATGAACTTGTAAGTATGAGTGGTATAGCTCATTTACTTAATTTGAACTCGAAGTATTCTTGGTCCAGGTTTAGGGTACTACCCTAGATGGCCTAGATGAGTGTTGTAGAACACTCTAGTACTGAAAAATAGTCCCTTTGTGAACAAATGAAATGTGGACTTGAATCATAATTAAATGATAACTTGAGTATAAGAGTAGTAACTCTCTTTTATGTGTCTTGAAGTTGTGTACCTTCGGGGCACCAACTAATGTCTTGAGCTTGAATGTCCTAAGAAAAGGATTGGAAAATAATGCGTGAAAGATGTATAATTCATCTTCCTAGCTTGAACTTGAAGTATAAGATAATTAACTCTTGTACATGTTTAACCATCCAAAGAAATGGATTGAGAATGTGGATATAAGATGATAAAATCTTGTATATGTATTGAATGTCCTGAATGTCTTGAATGTCTTAAGTTGAAACAGTAACTTGAAGTATAAGACAATAAACTCTTGTACATGACTTGAATATCCAAATAATTGGAGTAAGACTTGAATATAAGATTATAAAATCTTGTACGTGCCTTGACATCAATATATGTGTATGGTAAGAAACTTGAAAGATTCTTGATGTGTATATGCAAATCTTGCATATATTTACTTGATAGAATGTTACTTCTTGATTACTTGATACATGGTATGAATAACCGAAAGAATTGGGATATGGGATTAGATAGAGAATAATTAACTCTACTACACATTTGAATTTGATACGTGTATATTGGAAGTGCTATGAATAAGCACTAAAGTGCTAGTGATTGGTTTTAATCGTGTATATACTCAATGAAGTATATAAAGAATAAAGAAGATATCTTGTCTTGAAATGGGTTTCTAAAGGAAATAGGGACTAGTGTAATATGAAGATAATTCATATAATCGTGAATACTACGATTTAAGTTAATAAGAATAACTACAGAACACAATATGTGTTAGAAAATGTATTTGATTACTAACAATACATATACGTGAGATATGACTGTGACTAGGTATGATGTGACCTATTCTATTATGTATTTAGAGTCTAAGGTATTGGGCTCTATTTGATAGTAAGGGTATTGTGATAGACACTTTAATGTGTTAAACGTGATATTAATATGTACGTGCAAACTTGGCATGTGACAAAGTGATATAGAATGATATACCCTACTACTTGTTTGAGGTCTGTTATTAATAGACTCTAACTTGGATTGACCGTGTTATATGGACACTCTACGTGCTATTGTTAGATTGATTTGTCTTCGCAATGATTGCGTACGTGTACTTGTATTCTCGTGAGCACATGATACATGATTACATGGTGCATATTCTCGTGAGCACATGATACATGATTACATGGTGCATAAAGACTGGTCCACTAATATGGGACTTAGTTCTACTCTCGTAGTTCAAGTAAACATCTACTTGTGCATTCTCGTGTGAGTCCAGCTGGCTTATTTGGTGCAGAGGGGTGTATAGGTTCACGCTTATTGCGAGGGCTGGGGCATAAGTGATAATCTTGGGTCTATGCACTCGGTCTGTTTTTCCCTTACTACCGGCCATAGTAAGGGCTTAGCATCCTGTATTAGAGCAATACGCCTGATATAAGTGAATGATAAACTCGTGAACACCTCGTGAATCTTGTTCTTGTGAATGACACTGGTTACCGGGTCTTCTTATATACTGCATAGCAGTCTCTTGATCTTGATCGTGGTTTTCATCAGCTATACAAGCATCGACAACAATGGTATTCTTGGGAGAAATAAGGAAGGATTCAGGTAATGATACGTGATAGGCCTATGTGCATCTTGGTGAGTTGGTCTAGCCTCTCACACTACTTGACTACTTGTACCTGATCATATCTTGAGCTTGATTACTTGTTGAGTTGGCTTAGCCTCTCATATACTTGTTACTTGATGATACTTGATATATGATTACTTGGGTATCTACTGGAATTGCGTGATAACATGTCATGTAGTTGCATGTTAATAGCTTACTGAGATTTATCTCACCCTTTATTTGTTTCCCCCCCCCAGGAAAGCAGGGGATAGTACGCAGTGAGGCTCAACATAGCTGGGAACGTACTCCGCAGGATGTTCTTGTTTGAGACTAGTGTCCTTTTACACTTTGGTAAGGACGATGTTGTTTGAGTTGTTAAACTCAGGGCTTGTTTGGGGTAGACTTGTGTAGTACTTGTTGTCTCTAGACATCTCTTGATGCCAGATTATGTGCTAGGCATGTCTTCCGCTGTATGTAACCATGTTTGGTTTTAATTTTATTGATCTAGAACTCGTTGTGAGCTATCTTAGCTCCTTACTCTTGAGTATATATATCATGTCAGTTTGTGTCTAACAGGTATTGTTCCTGTTTCCCGTTAGTTTCTTGTTCCTTGTTAGTTACGCGCACCAGGTTCGAGGTTCTATTAGGGGATCCCGGGACTTGGGGCGTGTCACAGTCCACGTGCAGTGTCCGTACAGAAATCTGGGTGTCTAGGTTGGACACATCTGAGAGCAGTCAGTGATTGTTCATCTGTGCTAGAAATAGCAAATCTGGTAGATCTGAATCTGAACGTTCGTCTGGTGTTCGTTGGTGATCCAAGAACGCATCTAGAACATTTCGATGTCTGGTATCTACATCTGAAGACGGAGATTTGAAGCTAGGGTTCTGTGATCAGAAGTTAGCTGTCTGGTATAATCTGAAGATCTAACATTTGTTGTAATCTATTCTAGTGATCTAGAAGTAGATACAAAATATGTGTTGCCCGAGGCAATAAATCTGGTTAGATTTCAAAGGTGTACATCTGACTCCACGTTTGAAGAATTATGAGTCGGCTGCAGCAATGGCGAGGTGACAATCTGAATGAGGATGGTGATTATGCCCTGGTGACCGAAGAAGAAGTGTGCAAGGAAGTTGCATGGGTTCTAGATTCGGGAGTTGTTTATCGCATGTGTTCGCGTAAGGAGCAGTTTACAACGTATGAGCAGAAGGATGGAGACCATATTTATATGGCTAATGGATCTGTCTGCAAAATAGTTGGGATGGGCTCTGTAAGGGTGAGAACTTCTGGTGATAAATATCTCACATTGAACAAGGTGAGACACATTTCACAAGTAGCAAAGAATCTGGTATCTCTTAGTCGGTTGGACAAGAAGGGATATAGTTTCAAAGGTGAAGGTGGAGTTCTGGATGTCTACAAATGTTCGGATATAATTCTGAAGGGCGGAAGAAAAGATTCCTTGTTAATCCTCCAAGGTTCTGATATTGGTGAGGGTGTTGACGAGCAGGTAGAGTATCGTTTTACTCTAGGCCGGAGTGAACTGGGCAAGCCACGGTTAGAAGATCAACACATACCAATTGTATCAGTCATGGTTGGCAAGATCCAATGTCGACTGGATGGGCCACATCTGAATGACTGTTAATTGCCCGTTGGGGTGATTCTGGGTGTCCGTAGGATACATTGCATGCAGAAAATCTGATTGTCCAGAGGACAAAGTTGTTTGTCTGGTGAGGCAAATTCTAAGTGTCTTGAAGATACATGGCGCGCGCGAAAAATCTGGTTGTCCGGAGAACAAATCTAGTGTCTTTGACGAAAGACAGACTGAGGCAAAGGTGGAAAAATCTGCTTCTGGTACGAGGGATGTGGCTCAAGGTAGAGTCTATGTCGGAAGCTCGTGCATCTGAATTATTAGGGGAGATTCAAAGTCAAGGTGGAGATTGTTAAGTTTAATGCCTTTAAAATTAGAGATATCTAATTTAATCAATTAAATTAACATGTTATCGTAATTCCGAGATGGAGTGAGTTACGGCAATAGCTAAGGGCTAAGGCTACATATGCTGCACCTAATCTGATTTTATGGAGAAGGCTTAAGGTGCTTGCCAAGGATTTGACGGCAAAGTGCTTAGAGTGGGTTGTTGGGCCCAAGTCATTTAAACATAGTCAGTAACATTTTGAACAAAGTGGTTTTCTATTTTGAAAAGGATAGTATCCTTATTTGAATTAGAATATCCTAGTGAGTTAGAATTAGGAGTCTTAAAAAGAGTGTTAGGATACGTGTATGCACACGTATAAATATACTCCCTCCGTCCTAATTTAATTCAGAAGTTCAATTGACATGGAGAGAGAGATCGGTGATTCTAGATCTAGTGATTTTGCATAGCTAGGAACTTTGTGATCAAAGTTCATGCAAACATAGATTAGTGTGATTATCCTCATGTAATTGTTTCTCCGCCATAATAATATCTGTTTTCCTTTGCCCGTGGAGGTAGCCAATAGAGATTGGTGAACCACGTATATTCTGTGTTGATTTGCGTTCATTATTATTTATCTCTTGGGTCTGATTTACTAACATAAGGGTACCGGGAATTTAAGGGAGTACATTTTAGAAATAGTTCACCTATCGACAAAAACTAAAAGCACTTAAGTCCGGGATATCGAAAGATATTCTTATGCATTTAGTTTTGATCTTTCTTCCTCCTCAGTTTGGTCACCTTGAAGTGACCTATAATTGTCAAAAGATAAGTGAAATATTAATGAATTACTTTCACTTATGACACAAGAGGAAGATAGGTTAAAAGCGATTTAGAACTAAATGAGCTCATTTAGAATCTACCTTTTCTCATGGGACAAGAGAAGAGGGAAAAAAATGTGGTTGCAAGTAATGAGAAGTCTAAAAGATCATCTAATGATCATAAAGAAATGCTTCTTTTGCAAGGACCTTACTAATATGAAGTTCGATTACCCTAAGTATCACGCTTGGCGTGAAAGGTATATCATTTGGTCTTGTTTGTATTGTATTGAGGCTAATTTGGGTTCAATTCCTACATATACATGGTGATTGGATTTTGGTGCAACCAATCACATAAGGATGTTTAAGTAGGATTGCCTAAATTACCGAAGACCTAGTAAAGATGAAGAAATTCTTCTATATGGAAACTAGGAATCCGGTTGAAGTTATAGGCATAAGGATCCTTAGGTTATTGTTTAAGTACTAAGTATTATTTGTATTAATAATACATTCATTGTACCGTCATTTGAACGGAATTATGATATCTATCACAATATTAGACAAGGAAGGTTACTCTTGTTCTTTTGATAATAATATATGTGATCTTTATTTTAAATTCCAAGGTTATTGGTACTAGTACTTTGTCAAGTAATATTTATTTACTTGACATTATTCAAACAATATATGAGTACCATAATAATGAAACCAAAAGTAAAATCGAAAGTTATCAAATGAAATTTTATTCATTATGACGTAGGCGTTTTGGTCATATCTCCGAGAGGAGAATTGATAAGCTTGTGTCTAAAGGAATCTTGACCATACTTGATATTCCGGAAGAGACTTTTGCATTAAATGCCTTAAAGGAAATTTACAAACCTTAAAAGAATAGTATCCTCGAGAGCATCAAGCATCTTAGAACTAATACGTTCATAGACGACCACTCTTAATATGAATACATTTATTTACTTCATGAAAAGTCTCAAGTTTTGGACATTTTCAAGTCTTATAAGGTCAAAGTTGGAAATCAACGTTGAAAGACTATTAAGAACGTTAAGTCCAAATCATGGTGGTGTATACTATGGTTGGAATGACGGTTCGAAGGAACAATGTCCGGGTCCTTTTGCTCGCTATTTTGAGGAGTGTGGGATTGTCTCTCTCTACATTAAGCCGGGTACGCCTAGCATAAATAAGTGTAACAGCGACATAATAGAATCCTTAAGGATATGGTAATAAGTATATTCCTTGTACTTCTTTTACCTCATTCATTATGGGCGATACATTAAAACCGAAAATTATATTCTCTATAGAGCTCCCTCTAAGGCTACTACTAATAAAAACCCTAATGAATTATGGACGAATAAGAAAACCGTCCTTAAATAATATCATGTATGGGATTGTCCAACAAAAGCTAGGCCTTATAGGCCTAATAAGAGCAAAACTGGACGCTAAGACTATTAGTAGCTATTTGTTGGGTATGCCAAGAGATCTAGGGGATATAAACTTTACAACTCGAAAACTAGAACCTTTTAAAACGAGAAATGCTAGGTTCTTTGAGGATGTTGAATTTAGAGGGGAAATTAGGAATATTTTTGAATTTGAAGAGGAAGAGGCATCCATTGTATACCTTTTTCCTTAGTTCCAATTGGAAATCAAGTACTTGTACCTGAAATTCAAAAGCAACATACAATTCAAAATAATGATTCCCCATAAATATTGAACAACATGGAAGTGTTGGTTATAAAAGGAAATTCAAAAACCTCAAAATAAGGAAGAACCGGTGCCCTTAAGGAGACCCAATAGAGTAAGAAGAAGTGCTATTCCAGATAATTATAAAGCGTATCTTGCCGAGAATGAAGGACACTTAGGTTTAGTAGGAGACGAGCTTCTCACCTTCCATAAAATCATTAATAGTCCTAATTCTCATAAAGTGAATTAATGTCATATATGAAGAGTTAAAATCTATAAAGATAACAACATTTGGGATCTTGTCCCATTACCTAAAAATATGTGAAACCTATTATGGGTCTTTAAGACCAAAAGGGATTCACAAGGTAATGTATAAAGATATAAGGCCCGTCTAGTTGCTAAAGATTTTACTCAAAAGGAAGACATTAATTATAAAGAAACATTTTTCCGGTATCTTCTAAAATTACTTTTAGGATCATAATGGCACTAGTAGCACATTATGATCTTGAGTTTCATCAAATGGATATAAAGAAAGGCTTTTCTCAATGGAGACATTGAGTTAGTTTGCAAGCTTAAGAAATCCATTTATGGGCTCAAACTAGTTTTTTCGTCAATGGTACTTAAAACTTAATCAAATTATTCTTTCATTTGGTTTTGAAATGAATCTTGATTAAGATTGTGTATACCAAAAGTTCAGTGGGAATAAATTTATAATTTTGGTCTTACATGTGAATGATATTTTGCTTGCTAGTAATGATATGAACCTTGTCAAGGAAAACTAAGAAATTTCTTGTTTGAAATGAAAGATCTTGGTGAGGCATCTTTGTATTAAGAATCCAAATTCACCGTGATCGCTCACGGGGTGTTTTAGGATTATCACAAAAGGCCTATATAGAAAAGGTATTATAAATATTAAGCATGCAAAACTGTAAACCACTTGACACCCCTAATTTTAAAGGAGACAAGTTTAAAAGTCTCAAACAGTGTCCTAACAGTAATTTTGAATCCAAGTAAATTGAAAATATCCCTTATACATTTGCAGTAAAGAAGCTTAATATATACGTAAGTCTTATATTTATTGTTGGGATGCTTGGTCAATACCAAAGCAATCCGGGAGAGAACATTAAGTAGCAGCCAAAAGAATGATAAAAGTATTTGCAAAACACAAAAGAACTACTTGCCTATATTTGAAGTCGGATCATCTTGAGATCATTAGCTATTCCGACATTAGTTAAATTATATGGCTGCATAAGTTTATTAAGGGACTGCGAATTGTCAACAAGTGTCGAAAGACCACCTAAGATTATGGTGACAATCGGACCGGAGTCTTATAACAACAAGAGTTCATCAAAGTCTAAGCATATAGACATTAAGTTTCTTGTTGTAAAGGAAAATGAACAAAGAAATACAACTTATAGAAACAAACTCCATTTTAGAGGATCCGTTTATGAAAGCGTTATTATCTTCAGTGTTTCACATGGGTGTAACGATCTTGATAACATTTAATATAGTGGGAGTTTGTGTTGTTCTTTCATTAATTGTTCTCTTATTTAAAGTTTTGATCTCATTTGGTTAAGTTTGACTAGTTGGAAGAATATGTATATATTCATTATTCCATGCTACACATCTACACTTTTGATCTATGTCATTTAGTTGGATTTGTATACGTGATTACTATGGGTTTAGTTGCGAATCAATTACAACGACTGCCCCTTTAGTCCTTATACTTGGATGACTAATGGACGAGATTGTTATAGATGACAATAAATTGCGCACATAAGGGTTGTCATTTGTGTTATATTTATGATTTTAAAAAATGACTTTGTTTTGTAACCCAAGGGGGAGATTGTTAGAACATGGCTTGCACAAAAAGTCATTAATGTTCCATTTATGAATCATGATTATAATGTTAATATAAAGTGTAGTAAATTATAGTAAATAAATGTGTAGAATTCCTGAAATGTAATTTATCTATTTATGATGGGCAAAATGGTAAATTAACATTGTTTAAGTATGAATAGGTGTGGTCCCTAAATGAAGTGCCTCTTTGTATTGTATATATAAGGCTTTTCATCAACCCATTGTTCCAACAATTGGTATCAGAGCCCGCTCATTTCTGGTTTGAATTTGAGTTCTTTTGGAAAGCCTTAAAACGCTTTAAATTTTGATTCATTTTTCCTGTTGAATCATCAAGTTTTGATGTTGTTTAGAAGCACTAATTCATTAATATTGTGATGATATTCATCATATAAGTTTTAAAGAAATGGTTTGAAAAGTTTTGTTTGATGAACACAATGGTTCAAGTTTGACTTTCCCTTCATAACATGGTTTTATGTCTAGTGCATACCATGTGGATCTACTCACTTGATTCCATTATTTAAAACAAGATTGTCCCTAAATAACATGGTTTTATGTTGTAAAGAACATACCATGTGGATCTACTTGTTGTTCATTGGTTTTGAGAATAATTTGACAAAAATTCAGAATTGCAGAAAATCAGTCTGCACGGCCGAGTCAAGGGATCTGCTCGGCCGTGCGCTTGAACCGGTATGATGGTCCGGACGGGTATAATGAAAGATCTGGTCGGACCCCTTAGGGTTTTGAACCGGTGGCTTTAGAAAGGGTCTGGTCCGGCCGGGTATATGGACCAGTCCGGTCGGACCCCATTGGACTGCACGGTTGTGTCCTTTATTCTGCGCGGCCGTGCACTTCATGTCGAAAGGCCAAATGTTCTTGTAAAGTGTGCTCGACCGTACACTTCTCTATGCTCGGCCGAGCAGACAATATTCACAGGTTTTGGAATTTTTTTAGTTTCTGCACCATTTTTTCCCCTTTTGAACAAAACATACATTATTTCAAACCTAAAAGTCTTGATTAATTATATTCTTAAACAATTTTGTTCATTGTTTAAATAATATTATCGCCTAAGTGATTAACGTTATTTAAACCTAAAATTGTTAAAGTGTTGAGTGTATAAGTTGATATGTGAATGACATGAATTTTCCAAAGAAGATCTTGACATTTGACTAAAGAGTAAACAACCAAAATGACCCGCGTACTATGCCTAAACCATCAATTTGACCTCCGTACTATTTAAACTACCAATTTGACCTGCGTACTATTGTAAAATTAACTAAATCAACCTACTTTCCTAACAGCCGTTATATAGTTAACGGGTATCACATGCTAATTTTCAAATAGCCCCCTAAAATACAAAATTTTATCTCACTTTATTGAGCAATGCAAAATAACACTGTTTTGTTTTATTTTTTGAACCCTGCTGTTCATCTTTATTTTTAATGAAGGATTTTGTATTCAGCCCAATCCAACCATTTTGACTGCCCAAACACGCCACGGCCAACCATTCCGCTGCCCAAACACCGCCACTACCCAACCATCACCACCACCGTCCTTTTCTGAATTCAGCTCCATCTTTTCTTTTGGTCTGAACAAATTCCTATCTTGTTTAACTTAATACTAAATTGTCTTATTTACCATCTTTTCCATCAAGAACCACCACGGTCCACCTCCCACCACCAACACAATCATCACCTACCACCATCCCTGCTACCACCCGCCATGGTCGTCAATCACCAATGTCCAAACTTCAGCGTAGCAATTTGATTCAAATGCCCAGAAAACTCAACAAAAAATACAAGAAAATCCTCAACATCATGAAATTCAAAAATTTGAACCATGAAACTCAAAATCAAACCTTCAAATCCATCCCCACGGAATCTCTGCACTGTCCTCATGCTTAACCATTTCAATTCTCGGATCCAATATTTAAATCGCCCTCACGCACAAACACACATACACAGGCAGACACACACATACACCCATAGACGCACGCACACACACCCTACCCATCACCATCTCACACCACCACTGCCACCACATTCTCCTGCCATCTCACCATTACCACACAGCCATCACAATTCCTGCCACAACCAGCCACCGCCTTCAACCACCAATTTTTGTACTTCAACAAAGCATTCATTCAAAACTTACACCAATGAAATTCAAATCAGAACCAAGTATAAGAACACCTAAATGAAACCCTAAAAGCGTAGATAGATTACAGATGCGTCTCATGAGCGAAAAGAAGAAGAGGCTTGATTTGATTTCAAAATTAATGGCAAATTTAGCAAATTTTAGAAGAGGACAGCGAGGAGAGGGGAACTTAGAGAAAGAGAGTAGGAGGGGGCGTGGATGGGGTGGCCGGAGAGACGAGGCTTGACCGGCGACGATGAAGCTTGACCGACAACGGCGAATTGAAGTCATGTGCAGCACTGGTTTGGGTCACTCAAAATCTCAAACATTACGTGGAAGCCTTTCCAATCAAGCTAGTAGCAAAAGTGGACCCACTCCGCTACATCTTTGAGAAACCTTTCATGTCGACAAGGATAGCCAAGTGGTACTTCATGCTCGCCGGCTATGATATCACTTACGTCATACTCAAATCCATCAAGGAGAAAGTATTCAGTGATCAGCTTACTGAATTTCCATGTGACGAAGTGAAGGGGGATGACTTACAGTTTCCCGACGGGCACTTGGTTTGTACTACATCCGAGGAAAATAAGTGGCAACTCTTTTTCGATAGCGCAGCCAATAAGCACAGTTATGGGATAGGAATGTTGCTTGTCGATCCAAAGGACATCATACTCCAATTGCCATCCATCTTGAATTCGAAGCTACCAACAACATTGCCGAATATGAAGCATGTATAGCGGGGCTAGAAGCAACACTAGAAAGAAATGTCACAGAGTTAGAAGTATTCCGCGACTCACTGCTCCTTATAAATCAGACATCGGGTAAATGGCGAATCCAAGACCCGACCCTCCAACAGTATGGCCAACACCTCGAGGAATTAGTTGAACAGTTCCAAGACATCACGTTCACTTATTTGCCGAGGGACAAGAACCGCTTTGCTGATGCTTTAGCCACCATAGCCTCACTAGTTGAGATGCCCAAAGGAAAAATTGTGAAACCCTTCAAAATTTCAAGAAGGACCAGTCCGACATACTGTATGAGTATTGAGATCAATGAAGTCCAAGATAATCCTCTGTGGTACACAGACATCATGAACTTTCTCAACAATGGAACCTTTCCCGAGAACAACAATGGGAAAACTCGAGTGGCCTTACAAAAGCTAGCTGCCAGATATGTGTTGATTGGAAACCGAGTCTACAAAAGACACCATCAAGGGATCAATCTTTTGTGTGAAAATGAGTCCGAAGCTCAAGAAATCATGCACGAAGTCCACGAAGGCGATTGTGGGCCCCATATGAATGGGATCATGTTAGCCAAGAAGATACTCCGTATTGGTTACTATTGGACCACAATGGAACTAGACTGCATCGAGAAGGTCAGGAAATGCGCCAAGTGCCAGTTCCATGCTAATCTGCAACATGCTCCACCGTCACAATTGTACAACATGACCACACCTTGGCCATTCTCTTGTTGGGGGCATAGATATCATCAGCAAGGTCCATCCTACGGGAAGCAACGGACAGTCATTCATTCTAGTGGCCGTCGATTACTTCACAAAGTGGGTCGAAGCACAAGCTTACCGAGTTCTCAACGCCAAGAAAGTGGCCGAATTCATGAAGAACAACATCATATGCCGATATGGTATTCCTCATGAGATCATCTCCGACAATGGCTCTCACTTCGAGAAAGAAATGGATGCACTTTTGGTTAACTATAAGATTACCAAGCGCAAGTCATCCCCGTACCGTCCCCAAGCCAATGGAGCGGTCGAAGCAGCAAATAAGACAATCGAGATCATCATACGAAAAATGGCTTCAACAAGAAGGGATTAGCCTGAGAAATTACCTCTAGCATTGTGGGGCTACCGTACATCAATACGGTCAGCAACGGGAGAAACTCCGT
The DNA here is from genome assembly GCA_026119855.1 of Campanula takesimana. Lineage (NCBI taxonomy): Eukaryota > Viridiplantae > Streptophyta > Magnoliopsida > Asterales > Campanulaceae > Campanula > Campanula takesimana. The sequence continues at coordinate 2,116,116 of JAOWBW010000019.1, forward strand.
GCTCATTGATTTATGATTTTGAAGCCGTACTCCCAGTCGAACTCGAAGTTCCTTCTCTATGGGTCTTACTCGAGAACCAAGTCAACGAGGTCGATTGGATGCAAAGTCGAAACGAGCAACTAGCCCTACTCAATGAAAAGAGGTTAAGAGCGTTTGAACGCACAAGGGCTTATCAACAAAGAATGGCAAAGGATTTCAACAAAAAGGTAAATCCTCAAAAAATTAAAGTGGGAGACTTGGTCCTAAGACAACATCCTCCCAATGTCATGAATCCCCTTGGGAAATGGGGACCTCGATGGATTGGTCCTTACGTGGTCTAGAAGATACTGAGCGGCGGTGCAGTCCGACTCGTAGACTTGGATGGTGATCAATTGCCGAAGGATGTCAACCTCGACAAGCTCAAGAAGTTCTACGCTTAATAAATGAAAACCATTAAAAAAAAAAAAAAAAAAAAAAAAACTCGCTAGGTTGAAAACCCGCAAGGGCGGCCTAGGCAAAAATTAGAGCACGTGCAAAAAAGAAGCCCGCTAGATTGAAAACCCTAAAGGGCGGTCTAGGCAAAAAAACAGGGTTCACAAAAAAATAAAAAAATAAATGGTCTTCATTTGTTTGAACTACGGAGACCTGAGCCTCTCTACGAGAGGAACGTAGGCAACCTTCGGGTGCGATCTAAAACATAAATTTTACCCAATCATGTCATAACAAAATGCAATTTTTATTCATCTCTCAAATCATTTTGACCATTACAATGGATATGTTGAGCAATAAAAAAACATTAAAACATTAAACCCCTAAACAAGTGGTCTATTAATTGCAATCTTGGGGTACTAGGAAAAATATAATTTTCTCTTAGCCTTCGAAGGGCCACCTGAACGGCTCTCAATCCTACTCTTCTTGGGAGGTCTAGGAACACTAAGGTGGACTGAAATCTTCTGAGCATCGACGCGCCTCCGAGCATAAAAGTTGTCCAAATGACGGCCGAAAGGGTCAGCCAGAATGTTGTGGGAATCAGCCGCAGCCTCCCTATACCTCAAAGCATTGCTAGGCTCAAAGTCCTTTCCTAGCAATTCAGCACGAAGCACGTCAACCCAAGTAATGCCATGGCAAAGGATGCCAAATAGATAATCCAGATAACTCTCGGGAAGAAAGATACTGCCCGATGAACAGGGGCGGAAGCCCACCGATGACGATCATCTCCCCAAGCTGACTGAAGCTCTCTTGAAAATTCCGGACCCATATATGAAACTGGATGGAGCACCCCACTCCTCGGGAAAGGAATAATCTGTTGGCGACCGAACTGCCTCAAAACCCGCTCCGGAATGTAAAATGAAGAGTCTCTCAAGCCGGGTAAGACCACATGCTCAAAACCCGAGGTCCATTCCACAAAAGGACGGAGACCCCAAGAAGGAGGACATCACTCAATGTCAGCCGATAACCGAGAAGCAAAGAACTTCTTCCAACTGTTTTCAGATAAATCCCGAGTCAGCAGTTTTCTCCGGTGAACATCAAAAGGAGACGGATCACCCTCAGGAGAATAAATCCTGAAGTGTTCCCAGAGCCATATGGTCAAAAGCAAGGGGCTTCCTCGCCTCATCTCACCTGTCCAGTGCAACTCATCTAGGCCATACAGGGTCTCCCCTACTATAAGAGGGATTATACTGAATTGTTTCTCCTTGGCCTGCAAGATAATCTCAGCCAAATGTGCATCCGCTGTCCCGAATGGTGTAACGAAAAGAACTTCACTGAAAAGGCAAGCCGCCAGGGAACTCCTCTTGAAAGACTGAACCTCCAGGTCCTCCGAATGCAAGCTAAAAAACATTGGCAACTTGGTTATATCTACCACAGTGCCATGCTACATCTTTCTCACATCTCCAATAGGAAGGTTCAACAAGTCAGACCAAGAATCGATCACTCCACGATGATATTTGGGGACGGCAATTTTACCCACCAGCGGCATGCCAAGAATGGCACTAAAGTCATCAACAGTCGGCACCATTTCATTTGCCGAAAAATTAAAGGTGTGACTGTCACAATCCTAAAAAACTGCAGCGGCTTTCAACAAGTCCCAGTCCGGCTTCAACGTCCGTAACGTGAAGAGAATACGGAATCCAAAATCTTTGACAAAAGCCTTCTTGGGGTGGGTCTTGAAAGAGTACGCAAAGGTTGACAAATCCTTCTCATATTCACCAATAACTTTGGTATCAAGGGTGAAAGAATTGGAGGTCATGGAAAAAGTGGATTACAAGCAAAATTGAGCAAATAAAAGATGTTCAAGAATGGCAGAAAAGAGCTGTTTGAAGAATGTGTTCGAACAGAGGCTGATATTATAGCTGTTGGAGATCTTTTGGGCAGCAAATGTCAAGCCCCGAAATTCGCTCCCCAGAAGCGCGCGCCTCCCGCCACCCACTTGGGCAGCGCGTACGTCCCACATCCACCATCCAAGGCGCCCGCCTCTTACTTCAGAAGTACCTCAGCCGGCCCTTGTCAAAAGAAGAAATCATGCAGGATTTACGTTCTTCATCAAAGCCACGGAAAATCCACCCTTGGAGACACATTTGGGCACACAATAATTTGGTCCGCCCTTAAAGCATGTCTAAATTAAAGTAAGATAGACACTTCCACTTAAAAAGTAGGATTCTCTCTCTCTCTCTCTCTCTCTCTCTCTCTCTCAACAGTCAAAGTTAATCTCGATGTTTTCCCCGTTCCGCGGTCAACTGTGCTCGCACCCCACAAAAGTCAACTGCAAGTGTGACTCCAGACAGCACACATCAGCTACAAACAGCAATTTGGTCCGCAGTGAACCACTGAAATCACCACCTCATCAGCAGAGTCTACTTAAGAAATTCACGGTCCCCTATACGGCCTCTACATCGGCAGGCAGACTCTCCAGTCCCTCCAAATCAGCAGGCAGACGTTCGAGTCCCTCTACATCGGCAGGCATACTCTCCAGTCCCTCCAAATCAGCAGGCAGACTTTCGAGTCCCTCTACATTGGCAGGCAGACTCTCCAGTCCCTCCAAATCAGCAGGCAGACTTTTGAGTCCCTCTACATCGGCAAGCAGACTCTCCAGTCCCTCCAAATCAACAGGAAGACTTTCGAGTCCCTCTACATCGGCAGGCAGACACTCCAGTCCCTCCAAAACAGCAGGCAAACTTTTGAGTCCCTCTACATCGGCAGGCAGACACTCCAGTCCCTCAAATTAGCAGGAAGACTTTCGAGTCCCTCTATATCGGCAGGTAGACACTCCAGTCCCTCCAAAACAGCAGGCAGACTTTCGAGTCCCTCTACATCGGTAGGCAGACTCTCCAGTCCCTCCAAATCAACAGGTAGACTTTTGAGTCCCTCTACATCGGCAGGCAGACTCTCCAGTCCCTCCAAATCAACAGGCAGACTTTCGAGTCCCTCTAAGTCCCCTATACGGACTCTAAATTTTAGTCACGGTGGGCCGATTTATATCACCACACCCCTTCTATCAGCAAAATTCGCTCACATAGGAAGCGCACTTCTATCTCTTGTAATTTCAAAGTTCTTGTTTTCATCGAGTCTTTGTTTTTTTCTTGGTGATGTCCTCGGCAGATGTTTTGTTCTTTCGTCGACGCGTTTTGCTTTGTAATCCACGTTGCCAAGGGGCCCTGTAGACACCCCGCCTTGGACCGCTCACCCCGATTGCACATTTAATTTTGTGTTTCTCCCTATTTTAAGTGTTTCTCGTTAGCTTTTGTTACTTCCGTTAAGTTCCTGACTGACTTCGTTAAGTCCAGGGACCAAACTGAATAATAGTGCTGACTTTCTAGTCCATTTTGTCATTTTTGCCATCTCCAAGGCGCGCGCTTTCACCCTTTAGAGCCAGGGGCGCGCGCATCCCGCCACCAAGGCAGGAGGCGCGCGCACTTGGGCGTCAGTTACAGATTTCTTTCCAAGAATCCCCCCCTTGCTCCTTTTAACAGGATTTGCCCGGGAAACTGACCTTTGTGACTTGGTTTTGGCACCAAAAACTCACCTTCTTCACCTATATAAACACCTCTAATTCACCATTGAATAGGAGGAAGATTTTAATCATTAACAAAAACTATACATAAATACTTACAAGGCATTTTCCTAAGAACCTCTTAAAGGAGTCTTTGAAGTTCTTTGAAGTATAGGTAAAAGACTACTCTTTCTCTCCTTTTCTACTTCATCTCTTCTCTCTTTCTTTTGTTTTAATCAAAAGTGCAATCACCCAAACATTTTTGGACATGACACCAAAGATTACTTCACTTCATTGAAGCTAGTCACGGAGTCATCTCCCTACATTCCAAACACCTCTTTTAAAACCCCCTTTTATCCTCAAGAATAAGAAGAACATTTCATCATTTATGTAGATTTTGATCAAGCAAGACCAAATTTAGTTGGACGAGATGGGTGTTTAAATACTTCCCATCTCGTAACCTAACCCCCGAACCTCATAACAAAGAATCTTTGTTTTCGTAATCAAACTTAGGCTATCAACATTAGGTTTTTCTTATGTTCCTCTAAAACATAGGTGGCGACTCTAAAAATCAATTAGACATCCTAGGATCACTCACCGCTCTAGCCAAGCCGTGGTCCCCTGGGGTATCTACAGGTGCATATTGGCTTTCCACCTTGGATGGCACCAGGATACCAAGAAGTTGGAATGCAATCCATATTAAAGCATATTATATGTAAGTTGTAGCTTGACGATTCAATTCTAAAAACCAGGTATGATTTAATTAGCTCCATATCAATTCAGTCATTTCAATTTGATTATCTTTGTTAAACACTTATTGACTTAAGCATCGGAGGGGTGTTAGCTAAGCTAACACCCACCCCTAACATGTGTTTGTTTTGCAAGGCAATTCAAAATTCCAACTTAGGTCAACGTGTCCAATATGTTCAAACGATCTGCTGAGTTAACAATCTAAGTTGTTCAAGATGAAAGGAGTCAACTTGCTGGCAAACTAATGGATAAAAGTTCAACCTGTTTAATGCACAAGTAAGCACTTTGATGTTAAATTTTATGCATCTTTTCCCAAAGTTAATACTCAAGTTCTAAAGGTTTTCACCTTTCAAAGGTTTAAAGATTATGCATCTTTCTTAAGTTTAAGGTTCATACACCTTCGCCCGTGCGCACGTTTTTTACATTTGATTAAGTTGTAAGGTGGCCAGTGTATTTTATACATATTGATTACCATTTTTCACTTAGTCCATTTGTGAACTCAAGCTATTTACAACTGGTTGTAACATTAACATGTTACCAAAGACAAAGTTTTAAGATGAATACATCTTTCCGTTTATACTGGTAGCATCAACTTGCTGCATCTTTCATACTACTGCTACATTTCAATTCATGCTAAAGAAACAACTTCTACTAGTTGATCTTCTAGTCTATTACATACCCGAAGTATTTTTCTGAATGCCCAAACCTACAAGTTATGCTTGAAAACTAAACATCGTTCCATGCAAAATATCCAAAGGTTCAAACCATGCTGTCACAAGACATGGTAAGAACCACAAAACAACTAGAAACATGTCCAAACATGTTCAAAAAACAATTACATCCTAGAAATCTAAATTGTTTCCGAGGACATCCCCCTCGTTGAAAATATCAAAAACATAAAACAAATTGTTTAGAGAACTAACATCTTGCAGGAATTACGAAGCATCTTACCTTTCAGGCATCCTCCTCTTTAGCATCTTGATTATCGTCCACTTGCTCAACAGCAGCAGCATCTTGAGGCTTGGAACTGACCTCCCCGGCTTCTTCTTCTTTTTTGATCCCTCTCAGGGCAGCCTGCTCGTCATCAAGATTCCATTCCACATGCTTCCCAGCTTGATACTCCTCAATCATCTGGATTCTAGCCTCAAAAACCATCTTGCCTGCTTCCCTGGTTAACCGTTCTTCTAGGGCCTACATTCCTTCCCTATTCAACTTGTTCATCTTAGCCACCTTCATTACCCATTGTCTGATCTTTCCCTCCTTCGTTTTGATATCCTCCTCCATAGCAGCAATTTTGGTATCCCTTTCTTTCTGTACAACCAGCAGCTTCTCCTCAGCATCAAGCTTAGCCTGGTAGGACACCTCAGCCTTACCCCTCCAAAGTTGAACCTCACTAGCCAGCATACTCGAAGCATCTTGAATCTGCTGTTTGCAAGACAAAATATTCAGCACCGGTAGTGAGTATTAAAACTTTTTGCATAAGTAAGAAAACCATATTTACCTTTTGCACTAGATTTTTCTCAAAGGGTTCTGAGGCATCCAGATCAACAATGTCAGCCTTCCTTTTCTTGAAAGCCACTATGTCCCCAATCATCAATTTTGGTTTGGAACTCTCTGCTTTGGGTATGGCAGACTTCATCTCTTCAATTTTTGGCTTCTTGAATCTGGCAATCGGACTGCTGACGCCACCCAGACTAACTTGTGAAGGAGTAGCTATAAAATAATCAAGCATGAAATTAGTATTGACAACCTGTGGAAACTCTAACTAAAACAGAGAATCAAAGTCTCACCAGATGACATCCCTGGATCAACCGGCAAAGTCTGACTAGAACTCTTCTCTCCTTCAACCTCACCTTGGTCGAACAAAGTTGCAGGACGTATAAACCTACGCTTCTTCGGTGATAGCGCACAAACAGCTTCAAAAATACTCAGGGTATCCTTACGCCTTGGAAACAGGTCATCCAACTTCAAAACTGCAAAATAGAATCAAGTTGTCAAACTCAATTCCAATCCTGAAACCTGCATGTAGCAAAATCAGAAAGACAACATTACCCTACCTTCCTCCAACCAGAACGAGTT
>JAOWBW010000019.1:2127911-2360482 GCA_026119855.1 Campanula takesimana
TAGAAGAGTGGTGCATCCCAAACAGACAAAGAATACATCCATGGATACATCTGACAGCGACAGCAGTAATGACAATACAGCACAGTTACAGTTAACAATTCCCAACAGACAGTCACAAGCATCCTCACAGGCTGGGCCAAGCCGAACACCAAAACTGTCCGACAAACATTTTGTTACAAGTAGGGCTCAACCAAAAGCCCAACAACAAACAATTACATTCGGCCCAAACATTTTACCCGTTTGTACAGAGGATAAACAAAAATTCAGGCCTGTCTTTGGGACTGGATTAACAGACAAACAACAATGCCTTCTTGATAATCTCTGGCATATACATACATTTCCCAATGAATCAACAAAAAAGGTTCAAATTTTAAATTCCCTGGGTTTTTATTTTCTCGAAATGACTCGCAAAGTGTCCGAGAATACAGTTACAGTTACACCAAAACGTTTTTCACATTACATTATTTTTAGAGGCACCAAAATTGGAGTCTTTAACAAATGGGATACAGTGGCAAAACACATACAGTGCATAGATCCCCTCTATAAAGGGTATTACAGTTTCTCCGAAGCCATAAGCATGGCAAGAGGATATTTTGGACTTGATAACTTCTTTATTGAACCCGAAGAAGTAAAAACATTTTCTCAAATAATAAAAGAAAGTCCTGAACAGATCATCCAAAAACAAGAAGAACTCATTTCAAATTTACAAAATAAGCTTTCTCAAAAGGGAAAGGAAATTCAAACACCTTTACAACTTGAAAATAAAAAGTTAAAACAAGAGATAGAAACTCTTAAAAACAAACTAAAAGAGCCAATTTACAGAAACTTTAACAACTTCAAGGCTCGAGTACTGGACATTCCATGGAGGCATACACTGAAACCCGTTCTGGAAAAAATCGAAGGCCTCGATGACATAATTTCAGAAAAAATTTGTACAGGATTTCCCTTAATCCTGTATAAGTTACAGCAAAAAATAGTTCAAATTGTATTTAAAGAACTAAATTACAGCGGAGTAACAGTAGTCGAAAGGATAGACAACAATGGACATGATACAGGAATTTTATTATTACAAATTGATCTATTCAAAACTGACATGCCAAAAGAACTCATCACACAGTTTTACCATTACGGAATGATCGATTATATTGAATTCCGATTAAATCCGTCTACAGAAGAAATATTAAACACATTTGGGGAAAAATTTACAATGGTAGCTGGAAATATAGCCACACATTCTTTCACACAGAAGGTCGGGTGTAAAATATTCGCATCCTTTCCGGAATCAGACAGCCATACATACAGGCCCGCAAGAAAGAGGGTCTTCATCAGCAGTAACATCTCAGATCACAAATTATTATCAATGGCAGTTAAAATAGAGAGCCATATTGATTTTACAAGCCTTGCTTGGTTACACGAGCAAGATGTAGACAAAATCACGGACTTCCACACCGGATTCATAAAGCGACATCAACAAACACCAGATCTCCCGAAGAACTTCCCATGGCAGCTTTATAAGCTAATGGCTGAAGGACATTACATACAACTTTGGGCAACAGACAACTGGAACATGCTTCTACCATTTTTTGGAGAAAGCGAGACATTAGAAGAACAGCACATTACCAATGAAGAAAGGCCATGGTCCTATCCAGGACTAGGCGATCCCTACGATGACAACATGCAAGACGCACAATCAGATGGGGATACAACTCCCACAATTGACAGCACACACAGGGACTTCTAGAAACGTAAGCAATGACAACATCAACCACAAAAACACGCAAGCAATGACATGGGGCGGCCGACAGTCCTTTTTATGCTTTTTGAAAACCTCACAGATTAGGTTTACTTTTCGAAAAGTTTAGCTTTAGGTCATTTTCATCTTTTTGTAAAGTTTATACTTTAGCGAAAATTATTTCGCCTTTTACTATTCATAGGTTGAAATTTGTAAAAAGTTTATTCCTAGGTTTCCCGGTAATGTTAACCGGCTTATTAGGTGATAGTTTTCGAGGCTATATAAACCTCAGTTCATTTCATTTGTAAGTACGACGAAAAAACCACGAGAGCAATTTAATAGAAAGCAATCTTTCTTAAATGGCAGCTTAAACCCCCCTTCCGATTCCCCTAGTTATATTACTTAAAATCCTTCGAATCCTTCAGTACTTAATATTATAGCCCTATATATATAAAAAAAAAAAAAAAAAAAAAAAAAAAGAGTGTACCAGCCACTGTTCATAAGACGCCCAGATCCCCTTGCATAAACAAACGCCTCCGCACATATCTAGTAAGTCTTTTTATATGTCTTTTATAATTTCAAATTTCATGTTTTTAAATTTTGAATTTATGTTTATTAATAGATGGTTAACAGAGACCGCTAAAATCTGCCCTATACCCCCCTAAATGGTATCAGAGCATGGGTGATCTTAATTCTAAAAGACTAGAACAGGCTTGTGAGGTGGCAGTGTGAAGTAAGTCCACGATTGATCAAGAACCCGTCTAGGTGAAGAAAAGGGATCAATTATGCTATGATTATTATTTGTGGGATTAAAGGATGGAATTTACTGGTCATTAGATTTATCATGTTAATTAATGTGTTTATCATTCTTGTAATTTTGGTATATAGGCTGGAAACATCTTACGTGCCCAAAACTCTTAACCTTGGAATTCAAACTCCAGTTAAGGTGACAATCCGAATGGGTTGTTGGTCTAAGGTGAAACAACGCCACGTTCCAAATTACATTTAATTATTTGCTTTAAATTATAAGGGCTATAAGAATATTTTTCGAAGGATTTTAGGATTAAGTAATTAACGAAGGGATAGGAGTTTCTTTTTTACTATAATTGCGTCTCAAAATTCATCAATTAATACAATCGAACTTTTCAACTTGAACCTTGCAAACCAACGAACTTTAGCCAAGATAACCGAGAATTTAGATTATATCAAACACTTAAATAATCAAATTTTAGTAGAGTTAAGAGAAATTCATAAACAACTACCTACAAAACAAGATTTTCAACAGTTAAATTATTTATTAGAAAATTCGAAACCTCGACAAATATTAGAAGCAAAAGAATTATTACATAAAGTAGAAAAACAAGTTGTTAGTCTAGAACAAGTTATTACTACAGTCAAAGGTATAGTTGAAAGCTAAAACTGGAAACTAGGGAATATATACAAGCTTTAAAAGAAGCTAACATTTACAAACCAGAAGAAAACAAAGAAGAAATTACTGGGTTTACATCTTATAGCGGAACTAGTAAGTCCGACAAGACATATCCAAGTTTATTTAATTTCGTTATAAGTTTATTATTACAAATTATAGACAAACTAAATAAAATCCTAGACATAATAAATAAACCACAGTCAAGTAAGTCAACGTTGGATAACGACTTAGAAACAATAATTAGTGGAATTAATAAATTAAGTTTAGGTGAAGAAGTAAAAATTAAGCGAAAACCTTTACCATATTCACATTGGGTACCAAGAAAATGAATAATCAACAAGATAGAAGCTTTTTAGGAAGAAGCCGAACATTACAAGAAGCTAGGAATTCAACTAGCAACATACAGGATCAAATCACATCCGATAGTTTTCTTAATAGAATTATTAGAAGAGGATCGGGATCTACAAGTAACCAACAAACAGTTCAAATAGAAGAAGAAATAGATCTAGAAAGAAATATAGATTTGTACAATCAACATCAATTAGATATATTAAATCCTAGAATATTATATCAAACAGGAATATTAAACCTTAATACAACATTAATACGTAGTAGTAGAGAAGAAAGCCTTAGAATAGTTGACAGAACTATAACAATAGATTTATTCTCACCAGAAACAATACAAAAAATCAAACAATCTGGAAAACATTTCGCACACATAGGTTTAGTAGTAATTGGCATTAAAGCTTTAGGAAGAAAAAACTTAGGAACAAAATTATTAGCTCTAATATTAGACAAATCATGGAAAACAGAATTAAAGAAAGCAATTATTTCAGGAATGGAAATAGATTTGAGCCAAAATACAGCTCTATTTTATTGTACACCAGGAATCCTAAAGGACATTAAAGATCTACAAAATATTAAAATAGCTCTTCAGACAAAAGGGTATGAAAATTATGAAGGTAATAATATTGTAATAAGTGTTGGAACACTAGGAAAAGCTAGCAACAGGAGTGGTATGAAATACAAAGTAAACATAGATGGAATTGTGAATACAATCGCGTCAAAATCTATACAAATGATAGATCCAATTAAAATAGACCCGGAAGAATTAGCAGGGTTAGAATGGTCGTTAGACGACTTAAAAGAACAAGAAAATGAAATATTAGTTCCAAGACAAAGTTATATATATGAAGGATTAAATGGATCACAAAGCCTAAGATTTTTAAATTTTAAAAAAGAAACGGCTAAAAAAGAAGATGACGATGAAGATAAAACAGAATATAATTTCATGAATATCGAAGAAAATGAAGAACCTATATACGACACAGATGAAGAAAATACACAACCTATTTATGATACAGATAACGAAGAAAATGAAATTATTTTCGGATTCGATAAATTCGAACAAGAAGAAAATGACTTTAGTATAATAGATTATTTAGAAATGGAACCATCTACAGGCTTTAAAATAGAAGAAACTAGTAAAACATTTGAAGAAATAATAAATAAAAAATTCACTGAGTTAAATATCCAAGAAGAAGTAGATGACATGATAATTGAATGTATTACAGAATTAGGATGGACCTATGAAGATAGTTATAATAAGTTACAAGAAATATACAATTTACCCTTGGTAGAAAATATACAACAAGGAAAAACAATGATATCAGATTTTTATAAGCAAGAAAAAGCTTTTATGGATCAAGATATGATTAATACAAGAAAAAGGGCTAAAATGGAATGGATAGAACCAGGAACATCAACAGAAGATGTAATAGGAAGAGAAACATGGACCCCTCCAATACAACAATACACAGGAGAATCTAAATACATTAGTCAAGGAAATAGGTTACCAATAGGAAACCTTTACAGTGGAAGCATGTTATTACTAGAAAAACAAAAACCTCAATTATGGGGCGATGAAATATTAATATGAGAACAAATAGTAGTAAGACTATGGGAAACAAATAAAAGAGATAGTATGGACATGTTTTCATATTTAGAAACAACATTAGGCCCAATAGCCTTAGGCATCTGGCAAAGTAAAAAAGCCCAAGACCCAGATGAAATAAATAGACTAAAAGCAATAGGAGATAACCCATATAATTTCACAAGTCAAATAAGAACATTAATATTAGGAGTAGACCCAGCTAAAAACACTACTCTAATACAAGATACAGCTATTAGAAACCTAGAACAATTAAGTATAGCTGACATGAAATACATAAATGAATTTACATTGGACTTTACAAGGTTACTCTCACAAACAGGTCAAGCTATGAACGATGACCTTTGTGATAAATATTTTGTTAAATTACCCGGAGATTTAGGACGAAACATCCATGAATCTTGGAAACAACAATTTGGTGATAAAAAGAATCTAGGAATAGGACCTAGAATTACTTATACATTTACTATATTAGAGGATAAATGCAAAGAAGTAACCCTACAAGAACAATTAAAAAAGAGTGCTTACGCCTTTTGTAAAACAGCTATATATACACCACAAGCTTACGGTCATTATAATAAACCAACAAGAAAATTCATAAGAAAAAGTACTACATACAAAAGAGAATATAAACCTTACACAGGTAATAGGTATGTTAAAAAACCACAAACTAGAAAATGTAAATGCTTTATTTGCGGAGACGAAAAACATTTAGCAAATAAATGCCCAAATAAAAACAAAAATACAGAGAGAAGTAATTTAGTAGAACAACTAGGCGAATACAAAATAGAACCTTTAGAAATGACAAATTCAGATAATGAATCAATCTACAGCATTTATAGTGATAGCGAAGATAGTCAACTCACTAAAGTAACATACACTTATATGAATAAAGAAGAAGAATGTAAACATAACTGGATAAATAGACGAGGAAATAATTACATTAAATGTTTTAATTGTGGATATTTTCCTAGTATAGAAAAAAGATCACAATGTAACATATGCTTTAAAGAAATTTGTTATTTATGTCTAAATACATTATATAATCAAAATATGACTATAGAAAACAATCCCTCAGAAGAGGTCAATATAAAACTGATTATAGAAAAAATAAATAAATACGAAATTACAAATGAATTACATAACTTAAAATTATTAAATATTGAGGATAGGGTCTCACGAATAGAAAACACAGTATACAAAAATAAACAAAAGTTAGGAGAACCTTTATTACAAGAAGATTTAAATAATATGTCTACAGAACATACGCTAATCCAAACAAAAAATATTACAAATATGAATAATCTACAATGTAGATTATGGCTAGATAACCAAAAATACCTAAATCTTACAGCATTATTAGATACAGGAGCAACTAAAAGTGTAATATCACATAGTATGGTACCAACACAGTTTAAAAAAGAATTACCTTATAAACTTATCACAAGAACCATAGAAGATAGATTAATGACAATTACGCATTATATCGACCCAATAGGGATACAATTTATAGATTTCTCAGGAAATTACAGTCTAAAATATGATATACCCCAGGTAAACATTAGTCCTGAATATGTAAAATCAAAAGATTTCATATTAGGCCTTAATTTTATATTAGGATTGCAGGGTGCAATTACTATTACAAAAAATTATATTACTTTAAGCAAACACATTTATAGTATACCAACCCTCCGATATACACAAACATCAGAGTTAGCACAGAAGCGTGGTGGACTTGGCCACTTAGAATTTATATATATGAATGTTAGACATTCATTTCGAGCCAGAGGATGTATAAGTTTTAAAATACTAATATGACTAAGTATAATTATTGTTTAAAATTCATTAAATTAATAGTGCAACCGCGTAATAAGAATTGTTTTCTATTTGTACATCATTATCTAGCCTATCTTGTTCGCACTAAATTTCTAGAGTTTTCGAATTCTCTCCTTTCTCTATTGAATAAATCCTCTGCATTCTCTAACCAATATATTTGGAGTTAATATGTTTGGATAAGATTATCCAACTACTCTTTAGTACTCACTCCGTCCCAAAATACATGTAGTTTAAGGGGTTGAAATTTGTCCCAAAATGTTTGTAGTTTTGCTTTTATCTAAACATCTTTGACATTGTTTGTCAAATATACCCTTATTTATGATGGTAGTTGTCATTGTAAAATTATTTAATTGTCTTGATACTTGAAATATTTTAAGAGTAATTTAGTCCATTAGACATGCATTGATTGTTTTTTTTAGTTTGTGTGAAAATCCTAAAACTACAAGTATTTTAAGACGGAAGGAGTACTTAATAGTCAAAGCCTAATGAGGTGCACATATATTTCACGTCTAATTAATAAATTCATAATTTCATACTCATGGGTCACCGTTCCATAATTGTTGGAGGTTGACTCATGTTGTGGTACACAAGCTTCATTAATTGCATTAAATTGCATAATCTTTTGGACAATATCATGGTTTTGTGTCATACTCCCTCCGTTTCAAAATATCTGTCGCTTTAAACTTTTTCACACATATTAAGAAATGTAATTGATGCATGTTAAGAAGACCCATTTGCCCCTAAATAATTCAATTTTTTAGGTGATTAAATGCTTGCATGAGAGATACTTTCACCATCATTAATAAGGGTATAATTGAGACAAAAGGGTAAAAGTGCATTGATAATAGTAAAGCGACAGATATTTTGAAACAATTTTTTACTTCTAAAGTGACAAATAATTTGAAACGGAAGGAGTAACGTACTCCCTCCGATCACAATAAACAAAAGATTATTAAAATCACATTTATTAAGAAAGTAGTTAAATTTAGTTAATTATCTTAATTTTATAATTAAAATATATTAAAATTACTAATATATCCTCATATTAAATATGTAATAAATGTACACTTGTATTTGAAAATTAGTACTCCCTCCGTTTCGCAAAACATGTCGTTTTAGGGTTCAATTTCGTTCCAAAATATTTGACACTTTTCAATTATCTAGGAACTTTTACCATTACTTACCAATTATACCCTTATTTAATAATTGACACACCCTTTGTAAATGCCTTTAATTACCTAGGTAAATGAATTGTTATAGGGGTGTTTGAGTCTTCTTACATGTAATAATTGCTTTTCTTAATCTAAGTGAAGAAGGTTAAAACGTCAAGTATTATGAAACGGATGGAGTAATTAATTAGGAGTATTTTTGGTATAAATGTACACTTGTATTTGAAAATGAGTAATTAATTAAGGGTATTTTTACATTTAATGAGTTTTGCCGCCCTCAGAGGGGCAATTGATAAAGGTTCGATAAAGGTTGGAGTCGAACCTGTGACCTCCACCTAAGTGGAAGCCTTACGCGCACACCCGGATACTATTGGGCCAAGAGGCCCTTGGTGCTAGCAACTTGTTAGGACTAGGTTTTGGCTTGCCCCTTTCTTCTTATTAGTAAGATAGGTTTTTGCTTATATTTAGGTCCAAAAAAAGCTCAACTTTTTTGCTTATATTTGTGTCCGGAGGGAGTATATGTTTAAATGTTTTTGTAGTAACACACTCTGATTTCAACTTCGAAGAGCTTAAGTCCATCCGTTCATGTATACTAAATTCGAATTATATCTATACTCGCAATAACGATCTAATAATGATCTTATGCTTATAGATTGTTACCGCTGATATCATGAATGATGGTGAATATATTGGGTCATAACGAAAATCGGGACATATTTTACTACAAAGCAGTTCTGTAATCAAAACTTCGTTTCTTAAATGAGAAAATTTTGAGGGAAACTAGTTCTTTCTTAAATTATAAAAAAAAAATCTTGTTTTTATAGGGTTTAAAGTTAAGGGTTTAGGGTTTAAGGTTGTTTTATAGGGTTTAAGGTTTATGGTTTAAGGTTGTTTTATAGGGTTTAAAGTTGTTTTATAGAGTTTAAGGTTTAGAGATTAGGGTTTAAGGTTGTTTTATAGGGTTTAAGGTTTAAGGTTTAAAGTTTAAGGGTTTAAAAACATGTCTTTTTATAACTTATGGAGGAACTAGTTTCCCCCAAAATGTAATTAATGGTTTTATTGGTGAGAATGTGGATATACTATATAGAGGTGATATACCTAAAATGTTGAAAACTATACTCCCTCTGGTCCAAAATAACTGTCGCTTTTGGTCAATCAATCAGATATAACTTTGACCAATAATTTAAATAAAAAATAATGATGCTAATAATAATCTAAAATTTGTCATTGTATTATAATTAATAATACTTTTAATAACAATTTTTAGATCTTTATTAAGATCATTATTTTTTGTTTAAATTTATTGGTTAAATTTACATCTGTTTGACTAAAAGTGATAATTATTTTTTACCAGAGAGGGAGTACATCTAAATCAAAATTATTCTCATACTCCATTTACTTATGGAACCAACGTGGATAGCTAGGTAACTCAGTGTGCCATTTATATCAAACGTGTTATGTTCTACCATTAATTACGTGGAATTCAGTGAAGAAGTCTTCTTTTTCTCTCTCTTTTTTTGCTTCATTTTTTTTTTCCCGGCTTTTTCTCAATGAAGTTGACTTTTACTTTTGTAAAACGTGTTCACGGTTGGGCCTATGGGGCAATGCATTTATGTGGCAAGTGACCCATACCATCCATCTGATAAGTTAAGTTATTCACCTTTGCACTCCAATACAATATACTCTCTCCGTTTTAAAATTGACAAAAACTTGTGTGAGAACACTCCAACCCGTTTTATGAGTGAGACGGGTCATTTTTTGACCCATTACCCGACCCACAACCCTGCTCCAGGACCCATGGGGGACCCTGCCACGTGGCAGCCCCTCATTGGCCGATTTATTTTTTTTTTTTTTTTTTTGCTTTTTTAAAAGTTTTTATATTTTTATTTTTGGTTTTTTTTCGGTTTGTGAAAAGTAATAGTTACAATCTCTTAAAGTAATAGTGTTTTTCCTATGTTTTCTTCGTTTGCCAAAAGTAATACTTATTGTAACTAAAATGTAACAAACGTGTTATTTATATGTAATAGTATTTGTACATAATTGTAATACATATGTATAGATATCTATATGTTTTCAAACAATAAGTTACAATTGGGTCAAATTTATCATGATACATGTAAAAGTATTACATTATCTATAGAAATCTCAATTTCGTCAATCAAAGTGTTACATTTACTTGTATAAACTTACTATTACATTCATATACATAAGTTATTACTTTTCAAATGTTATTTTCTTTTAAAAAATAAAATTTAAAATACACATTATATTACATTTTAGCTAAAGCACTATTATATTTCAGCATAGATGATTATTACATTTAGATATTGTTTGGGTTACATGTAATTATATTTAGTATTACATTTGGAAAAATGGGTAAAAACGAGCTTTTGTTTTTTTAAAACAAGTATTACGTTTACTTATGAATGTTACTTTAAGAGATGGTAACTATTATTTTTTGCTAAACCACTGAAAAGCCGGAAAAAAAATATAAAAACTCAAAAAAAAAAAAAAAAAAAAAATCCGGCCAATGGTGGGTTGCCACGTGGCGGGTTCGGCCCATGGGTCATGGGGCGACCCGTCTCATGCATGAGACGGATCCCCTTGTTCTCATGGGAGACCACCTCTTTAAAATTAGTGTAAACTTGTTTCTTTTTTCGTCCGTTTCAAGTTTTAAAATTAGTGTAAACTTGTTTCTTTTTTCGTCCGTTTCAAGTTAGTGTGAACTGCTCAAAATAATTTCTCACTCATTTTCTCTCCTACCTTACTTTTACACTCACAACACCAATCAACTTACTATTCATCCTACTCATTCTCTCTCTTATTTATTTTTTCATACTCACAAACACCTCTTTCCACTATTTCTCTCCTACTTTTCCTTAATTTGTGTGTCCTATTTTTTAGTTCACACTAACTAGAGACGAGACGGATGGAGTATAGTTATATGTGAAAATTCATTTAAGGTTAAATTTAATGTTAAAAAATGAATACTCCCTCCGTCCCACCACAAGTGCTACTAATTTTCTTTTCGGCCCATCCCACCACAAGTGCTACTGCCCAAAAAGGAAATGTTTTATTATATTTATATTCAACCAACCTCACTATTTAACCCCACTCAATCTCTCTCTTCATTTTCCACCACACAATTTATTCAACTAACACTACTATTTACTCCACTCATTCTCTCTCTTCATTTTCCACCACATATTTACTTCTTTTTCTTAATTATTGTGCCCACAATTCTAGTAGCACTTGTGGTGGGACGGAGGGAGTATACATTATGAGAAAAATATTTACAAAACGGACATTATTTAGGGATTAAGCGTGTAGAGAAACTATAATAACTCGAGGCGAAATCCGAAACACATGATAGGTGGCAGGGTTGCAAAAATATATAATGCAATGCTTGCTTTAGCAAGGTAGATTAAAAGATCGATCACCCATATTTTGTAGGGGCACCTTGACCATCCATTATTAGAAGATCGGGTGGGTCTAGATCAATCGAATCGAAGACTGTTACGCAATCAAACTATACGATTTGATTTGAATGTAGATAAAGAAAACATAACATAGTAGATTGATTAGTAGGTAGTTGTCCGTGGGTAGCGGTTAAAGTATAAAGGCCGATTGATTAAAGGATAATGATATGTATAGTGAAAACTCAAAGGGAAAACTCATAGTGAAACACTGTAATCCGTTGGATTGTAATAAATGTTTGTGAGCCCCACTAATAAAAACTCATCCAACGGTTTAAAGTGTTTCACTATGAAACACGAAACACCCACTAACCTGGACAACCGGCATGCATGCACAAATCTGTAAACAGAGACGGGACTATGGCAGATGGGCCACACAGTCTATGCGTACATTTAAAATTGGCCCAATACACATACTCCCACAATCAAAGCTACACGCTTTCGTTGTTAATCACGCAACACACTTTCGTGGCTAGTCGCACGCTTTGAGTTGGTGCTTTGGGTTGGTTATGGGGTCTAAGGAAAAATGTTAGTAAAGTAGGGATTGTGGAATTAAAGAAAAGTGTTGGCGAAATGGAGTAAGTGTAGCGAGTATGAAAAGTGGGGCAAAGAATAGCGGATTAAAGTTGGTGTGAGTGAAATTAAGTCGCATTCAGTGGAGAATTGTACAAGCAAACAGCAACAAGAGCTGTCAAGAAGAACAAACCGATTCCACATGGATAACAGACTGTTAAATCAAATTCTAGGCTATCTATAGACAACAGGCATTAAATAAGTCTATTACATTTTACAACATTGATGGATACAGAGCCAGTGATTGAATGCAAGTTATGGAAAAGGGATTCATTACATTACATACCCCAGATACCGCGAGCAGCTGTCACTTTATTGGTGGGTCGAGAAGTGAGTTCGTACAATATTCTGGCAAATGTATCGGAATATCTTCCGTCTGAGAAAAGTATTTCAGCAAATGTGTTCTCGTATGCTAGCAGTAGAGGCCTGTTCTGTGGCTCGGATACGAGGCTCTCTAAAATCATCAATGCCTTCCTGCACACTTCTGGCACTGGATGTGGCCCCTTTATCACTTTCAGCAGTCGATCAATCGCCCTGACATTTTATATAACAGGAGAGTGTAAGTTTTATCCCCTACACCTTTGTTCTAAGAAAGATTAAAGGCTATGTTCCTGTTTTAAGCTAGTAATTGCAAGTTGCGGGTTTTGCCATAGAATTTTACACTCCTGCTGAATGGAAATTGTATTGAAATTTACTGAAGCTTATTAACAGAGACTTTTTACGCAAGCAACTCATCCACTAATGCTTTTTGAGTTCTCATGTCTCGTGTTTTAAACAGGTTAAATATGTTTCGGTCACATTCGGCATTTGGAGTGCAGTGCTTTTGCTGGGTATTTTCAGGGGTTTCTACCTTTCTCTCTTCCATTTTCTTGTAAGGCAGGTGCCTTGATCCTTTCTCCAATAACAGATTACCTTTTAGCAGGAAAAAAGGCCTCCTATTTTAAAGATCCTTTTTTACAAAAAGAGGGTGATGAATCTCCCGGACAATATATGAAATGGGTTTTCTTCAATTTATTTTCTTTAATATATCAACAAATTTTTCTAACAAAGTCAGGGGTTCCATCACAAAACCAAGGCTAGTTAGGATAATTGCTTCAGCGAACGAAGAAAACAAAAGACTCATAGACGGGGGTAGCTTTCAGATTAGAAAATTATCTTACCATCGCTCATTTGCAAGCTTCAACCGGCAGTCAACGTTAACTTCTGAAAGGTTATAAAGAGCCCCAACAGCAGCTGCTTGTGCATCCACAGCAGGGAAGCTCAAAAGATCAACTAACCGCTTGTAAATCTGCAAATTCCACAATTACTCTTTATTTGAAAAGTTTTAACTCAAAGCAGGCCATAAAAAAACCAGTAATTTATCACACAAAACTAGAAGATGGAGAGAAGCATCCACCATTGGCGCAAAAGGAAGAAGGAAAGGTTCGTTTTCAGGATTTATAATCAAACGGCCAATTAATTCTGAAGCTGCACAATGCCAGGCTTTGACAGCAGATCCCAAGATCCCCATGATCGCTTGAACTGCACGCTTCTCTCTGAGAAAATGAAATAATAACAGATATAAAATCTGATTTAAGTCAATAGACGAGTCATACAATAAATATTTAAAGGGAAAATACTTTACGTCATTTTTATGTAGGAAGGTTTTGATGAGCTAAAGATTCTGAGATCCAGCAGTGGAGCCAAATTCACTATTGTCTCGAGCGAATTTGTCACAAGTTCCTCATCCTCTGTCAAAGAATGAGCGACTATTAGGACTCAAGACTAAAAGAGTATAATACCAACAAACTCGTAAGACGGGACAACTTCTTATCAATGGTGTGCAAACAAATGAATTTCAATATAAGCTGTCAGGTTATAGAGGATTAATAAACTGCAACCCATTAGCTACTTGCATAGGGTGCAACCCATTAGTTATTTACCAATCACCTACGCATATGAGTTGCTTTTACATTAAGTTCGTTTAAACTAAGTGGTTCATGCTTAATTTGGCCTTTCCTATACTTATAATAGGCTAGCTCGGGTAAGGTTTTGACACCTAGAGGTGTGCAGGCGAGGCACCATTGAATAAGTATGAAAGCACCCATCCCCTTTTGCTTATGTGTGAAGTGAAAAGCATTAGGAAGGTCACATAAGTTGACACGAAAAAGTTTTTTAAAAATATATATCGCATGAAGAACACTAAATCCTCCTGAAAACAGGTAACAGATAGGCTGGCCTCTTCTGACTATGCTGCAGTCTGTATCTGTTTAGAACAAAAGTTACTATATCCAGGGTGAAGAGCACATTCCTTATAAAACCCAAAGGCCTAACTCTGCTGTTGCTATGACTAAATCTGAAAATCATGATGGTTGTACCTAATTCTTTCTATGACGTGCTGTCTTCATCTAGTTTTCCAAGACACTCCATCTCCCAAGTGCTTGCTTGACTATTTATTCTCTCATAAGGCTTTATATAAGTTCCACTTTGCTTTTCTTTTTCCAGATGAGGAAGAATCTTCTAAGAAAATACTCCCTCCGCTCCTTTTTATTTTTCATTTTAGACAAAATAACACAAACTAAGAATACAATTAATCATCTTGAAACTTCCCAAATTACCCTTTCTACCCCCTATAAATTAAAGGGTTAATTGCCAATTAGGGCCTAAAATCAAGGGGGGGTCTTCTAAAAGGGGCCCCATATATTTTTTTTGGCCAAATCAGGGCTTCAAATGTGAATTTTTCGCCAGTTAAGGGTTTTTTGACGATTTTCATTAGAAAAGTCAGTTAAATACCATGTGCATGGCACGTGATCATCAAAATGTCTAGATTTGTAATTGATATTAGCAATGAAAGACTTTAGTGAAAAATTTAAAATTTGAAGGACTTATTTTAAATTAAATTTCAAATTTTCACCCCCTAAACCATTAACTTGAACTTCTCTCTCTCTCTCTCTCTCTCTCTCTCTCTCTCTCTACCACAAAGCTAGGGAGAAGTCAGAGCTTCTTTCAACTTCTCCACCAAAGATCACCACCATCACCGCCACGGCCGCCACCGCTTTAATGATTCTGCCACTACCGCAAGCACGTCTCTCCACAGCGCCTCCGCCCTAAGTCTGTCGACCTATGACCTCTGCCCTAGGTCCGCTCTCTCAGTCTCTTCTCTCTCTCTTTCTCTGTCTCTTCTATATCTTCTTCATTTCATTTGCGTTTTTTTGTGGTTGTGTGGGTTTGTGCTTTGGTGTGTTTAGGTCCTTCATTGTTTTGGGCTTAGATCTAGAAATTAAGGGTTAGATGTGTGGTTTTTGTGGTTGTATTGGTGTGTTGTTCAGATCTTTGTAAATCTTTATGTGCGTGTCTGTGTGTGAAAATCAAATCTGAGTTGTGTGTAAAATAGATCGGATTTTGTTCTCGTGTAAATCAGATCTGGGGTGGGTGTAAGTTAGATCTGGAAACTAGGGTTGAGATCTAGAATTTTGTGTTTAGATTTGTGCTTATCTGTGTGTGCTTGTGTTTCTGGGCTTTTTTGCATTTGTTATTATGAGTGGGTTCTTTATTTGATATTAATTCTCATGGTGATATGCAGAGTTCATGAATGGTGGTTTCCTCAGGCACCAAAACAGTCAGATCTCCTTTTTGTTGCATATTTCGTGGTGGTAGTTGTGGTGGGTGACGATTGACGGTGCTTTGCAGTGGACGGCGACGGCGGACAGTGGGCGGCGACGGCGGAGGACCGTGGTTGGAGGACGGTGGTGGGAAGTTAATTGTTTGTGCTGAAATTCTCTGAGATGAATAAAAGTTAATTCAAAAATTACTTCCCTCTAATTTACCACTAAACAACACAATTATGAATATAATTGAATATATATACTCCTTCCTTAATTTCAAAATGGTGCAAGTTGTTTTCGGACGGAGGGAGTATCAAGTTTTATTAATTTTTGGTGAAAAGATTTTGATATAAACATTCATAGCTAATATCAATTACAAATCCATGCATTTTGAAGATCATGTGCCATGCACATGGTACTTAACTAACTTTTCTAACAAAAATCGTCAAAAAGCCCTTAACTGGCGAAAAATTCACATTTGAAGCCCTGATTTGGCCCCAAAAAAAAATATGGGACCCCTTTTAGAAGACACCCCCCCCCCCTTTGATTTCAAGCCCTAAATTGCAAATAACCCTAAATTAAATGCATAAAGACGGAGATAGTGTCCTTTCTCTCTGCCAACTACCTTAACTCCTCTCTTCACAACTCCCCTCAACCATCCAATATTCCGGCGACTCCCTCTCCCTTCTCCATAGTTCCAGCCAATCTCCTCAAAGTCTGTCAGGACTTTGGCGTCAATCGCTAATTCTCTCAATCACCCCTACCATCGTCGCCCAGTATATCTCCCTCCATTAATTCCAGTGTTCATCATTATCCCGTGAATCCATTCTTTGGGTACTAGCGTTAATTGCTTTTATTTTAACAATAGATAAATGATTTTGATCTAGGTTTTAATAATGAAATTTTGGAGTTTGTGAATAAATAAGGTATTTGTTTCCGTAGAGTATGTTGATGATAAGAACACAAACGGTAAGTGCTTTTGTCTAGAACAAGCAATATACTGTTTGATTTTGATCTGGCTTTGAGTGATTGAAATTTAGGAGTTTGAGAAGAAATAGGGAATTCGCTCTTGTAATGATAAAGAACGAAGGGGTGGTTGGAGAACAATAGGGAACGGGGGGAGTAGAGAACAATATACAAGAGATGGACAAGCTGATAATCAGAAAGCAAAATTACAATCGACCTATACTACATAATGACAGCAGACCGACTTTAAACGAAATCCGTTAATGAAATTTCACAGAAACCACCCTTCGTGAATGCCCAAAGAGATGCCATAAAGACCATTTTGTCCAATAAAAGTGTCATATAAAAAGAGATCTCTAAAACATCATCCTCTCATTTCATAAACGCCATAAAACTGTAAATACTCAGCCCTCGCCTAAAACTGTCAATAGTCAGATCTCTAATATTCAGGGATTCCCAAACCCCGAACACGAATCTGACTGAATGACACCACAGATCCTGGACTTATCCATGTTTCCTCAGCCTCTCAAACAGTCTGTTTGATGCCTAGCCCCACTTCAGTGAAGGAAAAGGTGATTTGAGACTTGCCTGAATTTTTGTAATTCACACGCCAATTCAAAGATATACACACATGTAAGGTCAACGAAACTGCAATCTTTCAGTAGTATCTAACTTTTTAAGCACAGTCACACAAAGGCTTTTACTTTGAAAAGAAACTCTTGCCTTCTGAAATTAATGATGATTAAGGAAGTGAAGAAGGAACCAACAAGCAAATCAAATGCTTTAAAAAGAACTCTCCAAAACCCATTCCCAAGCAACAATATTTGAAGAAGAGGTGGATAGTAGAAGAGAAGCCATTTCAATGCTTTTCTATTTGATTACTTAATGTCATAAAACTGTGGTTCAAAGTTCCTCTTTTGCTTTACAAAAGAAGTTGTAATTTGTGTGACTAATGTCGGTAATACTGCTGCTACATCAACTAAAATCAGATAGAGAAATACATCTATATGATGCAGATAGCCAAGAAATGGCCACCTACCAAATGTAAGCCAACCATATTTGTTAGTTAAATTCAAGGAACGGAACACGTGTCATCACTCTTCAATAGAGCATTGGGTATTTATGCTAGTGACGTAGCAAATAAACTTAATTTAGTTGATGCTCCGTCCCACTAAAATATGCACAATGCACTCTTTACCCTAAAAGGGTGTTCCACTAAAAAATGCACTTTCTCAAAATGAAAATGAAAATATTTTTTTATTCAATGGGGTACTAACAACAAATATCCACTTAGTATTCTCTATCCCACCTTCTCTCTCCCGCTTCACTTTTCATACTCATAACAGTTATACCACTTACACATTTTCTTAAACCCCGTGTCTAAAATAAAAGTGCATCTTTGATCTTTTAGTGGGACGCAGGGAGTATTTGAATTCAATTTCACGTACTATTGACATCTATAACATTCTTTCACATTTTTCACAGCATGTCTGTTTTTGATTAATTGTTGCCTCCCGTTTTTTATCGCCCAGCGTTCACCTATCGTATTCATAAACTATGGTAGTTCTGGCATTGCTATTTGTCATCCTTACTTCTCATTTAACATGCGTACTATAGCCCATAATTTCCACGCAATCAACACGTGCGGCAAAGAAGATATGTCAGCCGTAACAAATGAAAGAGCAATGGGCTCATGCCAAAGCAACCGGAAAAAAAAAATCAAGGGTGGGAAGCTTAAATGGTTCCAAATTCACAAAATCCCCCAAAATTGAGTAAACAAGCGTAACAAAACAGAAAAGCACATGAGAAACAACCCCAAGGTTGGGCGAACACCAATGTGTGGGTGGGCCAAACTCTTGGGATTCACAAGTTCCACTACCCGAAAACGGACCTCAGGTGCATCTAAAGGTGTGGTAGCTAAATGCAGATCAACCTAGCAATTAAGGTGCTTAATGACAAATGCCCTTAGCAAATAAAACCTAGAAACATTCTCGGAATGTTTATGTATCCAAAATCACAAAACTGCTCTGGAAATATTTTAAATCATAGGAATGCACACATTGATCGAACCACTTTATATAAGGGTCAAAACACTTTTCGGCTCCGTTATGTTACCTCGCACATTGTGCCCCTTTAGCCTGTTTGGACATTCTTCAAAATGGAGCAGCATACTCCGCAGTACATCCAAAAGTCAAGCAGGAATATACGGGATTGAACCCTCTCCTCTCCAGTAGTGGTTTTAGTCCTTCTGGGTACTTTACAACAGGAGTTCTAAATGACTTCAAATATACCTTCATGTCCTTATGTTCTGGAGGAGCCTTGTATGGGTCAAACCACACTACACGAGGCTTCCACCATCTAGTAGCAGATTGATAGCACTTCCAATGTGATAACTGATTAAGCGATTCAAAATGAAGTCAATTCCATGCCTTCCAAATTACCCATGTTGCTGGAATGTTACTTTTGCTCCTATAAATTTGCAATTCGCATAATTAATAAAATTGACCCATTGTTTTAAGATTTTAATTGAGGGTTTACCCTCCAGCTCAGAGTAACCACCAACATATGAGGTAGACCAAACTAGCTTCACGAAGACCTTTTAGGTTCCCTTATGACTGCCATCCACATGCCTGCCTACATTTACAATTTTATTTCTTGACGTTCCTTATCAGCTCTCAACCCTTGAACTCTGCATAAGTCGTTAGGAAAAGCCATGGAGCTTTTGGTGCCCTTGGACCTCCAATCCTCCCTCCATGTCACTATTTCTTTTATTTTAAAGCTGCACTTCAATATTTTGAAGTTTGGTTAAATACTCACCAACGTTGAACTTTCAAAAAGTCGATAGGAAATGTCGTAATAGTTTTATGGAGACCTTGGGATTCAATGTAAATGATTCTCCTACTGCTTCACATTTAATTAGTGAGTACGTCAACCACCAAGCTACAATGCACCTCTCTCCTCTATGATACCACTCTTCAAATTTAAGTAGCACCTCCTCAAGATATTCTCAATCTCCACCTCCCTCGCTCGTTTCTGGAAGACTTTGGGTCCACTACAAATGATTTTTCCGTTATTTCTTTTCATATTTAAGTAATAAATCCCGTGCTTAAAAGTTTCTCCAATCCCACCAAATTATAGTCCTTCCCTCCCTGTTTTTTACCCTTTCATACAGAAAAATGCTACTTCCTCTGTCCAGACTAAGGTTCACACTTTCCTTTTTGGTACTTCCCAGACTAAGGTTCACACTTTGCATTATTCCTAAAATGGTAACAAGTGAATAGTGTTTTGGACAAATATGTCCACAGCTTTTTGAATAATTACAAGAAAATCTACGCTTCACAAACCTACTTTTTACACACTTTCATCATGAATAGTGTTTTAGACCATTATACCCCCAACCCACTTGACTTTTTACCCTCTTTTTGTTATTTTCTTAATAAGCGTGCAAACCCTAGGTATGAACCTTAGTCCGGGACGGAAGGAGTATCAAATAACAAGCAACGAAAGAAGAATGCTTTAAACCTCATACATTCGTTTCTAAGAGATGATATTGTTCCCTAGTCCAGGGTAATATGAGAACAAGTGTACAACTTTAGTTGTACAACCACATACTCCCTATGTCTCAAGCTCAATGTCCATACTTACCTGTTCGGGTTGTGTCATTGATAAGTCCCACTTCCTAAAATGGAAATCTTTTATTATTAGTATAATTAACCCTACCTCACTTTGTCATACTCAAACAACTAAATTGTGGTCCCCACTGCAAATCCCACAAACTTATCATACTAACAACAACTTACCCCACAATATTATTAAATATGCATACTCCCTCCTTAATTCCCGTGCTCAATAGTAAATGTGGACATTGAGCTGGGACAAAGGGAGTATAATACACTAAAAATCCGCTTCTAGAGTAATAAGTGGAGCTGAAACGTAGTAAGTTAATACCGTGATGCATCATAACATCACCGAGCTACTTAAATAATCAAAGTGGAATATAGTTGAAACTAACATGCTCCAAAGGAATATAAATATCATATAGTTAAAAACGTAGCAAGTGCTAGGCGGTTATGGAGGTTTATCTTGAGCCGTATGTGCTATATTTCCAATTCATATTGAAACCTAAACTGCCCCTAACAAGTCTATACTCAAATAGTGAAAATCTCACACAAGTATTTATATACTCCCTCCGTCCCAGAGTATATGTTCACCCTTCTATTTACACGGAAATTAAAAAATGGTGGAAGTGATGTAATTGTTGTGAGTATAAAAGTAAAGTAGGAGAGAGAATGAGTGGGAGGAATAGTAAAGATTCTTTGCCATTTTTGGAAGTGTACTCTGGGACGGAGGGAGTAATACTTTTGGGACATGAAAATCAGCTGCTTTGCTACATTTTTAAATCACAAGAGAGGGGAGATCGTGAATCTTCTTCCTAGTGTTAAAAGTGACTTTAGTAATATTTTAAAAAAATAAATAATACTCCCTCCGTCCCAGAGTATAGGTCCACTTTTCATTTTCAGTCCGTCTCTTAGTATATGTCACTTCCAAAAATGGAAAAGAATCTTTACTATTCCTCCCACTCATTCTCTCTCCTACTTTACTTTTATACTCACAACACCAATCAATTTGTTATTCCCTCCCACTCATTCTCTCTCCTACTTTACTTTTATACTCACAACACTTGCATCACTTCCACCATTTCTTAATCTCCGTGCAAATGGGAGGGTGGACTTATACTCTCGGACGGAGTAACAGTTTAGAAGTTGAGGTTTCCGAGACCAGCATAGCACTAAACAGACATTTATGCCCATAGCATGCTACTTTATTTGATAGTCTAAATTAAAAATAATCATAATACATAATGAGTAGCTGTTTCATCTGACCTGTCATGTGATCCTCAATGCACTGGAAGATTGTTTCTAAACAATGACGGTGGTGGCCCATAATAACTTCATTTTCCGGCATGAAAGAGAAATTCCGAAGAATATTTGAAGCAGCAACAGCACACTGCTGTTTTTCGGCCCGTGCTTCATCGTCCAGATTAAACAGGCCATCTTCATCAGCCAACCATGAAGAAAGTTGCCTGGGTGGTTTTTTCTGCAAAGAAACCTCTGTGACAGGAGGACCAGATCCCACACTGCAAGAGGAGATCATTTCAATCTAAGCTGATCATTGTCAAATGGCCAAGTCATGCATCTAAAATACGGACCAACAGAAGAAAAATCATGTGGTGGGGAGAGGACACATAGCCCCCCCAAGGAACTTACCTAGGATGTGGCACCACATCATTCGAGTTTAATGCCTTATATTCATTCCCAAATCCAGTAACAATGGCATTAGTACCCAACGATCTTACTCTTGGTACCTTCATTAGCTCCTTGGGTAGGGCTGCATCTCTCCAGTCATCTATCTGTTAAAATTCAATACAGTTAAGGAAGTGGAACACAGATTTTCTCAAAAGGTAACATGAATTAGACTTTGAAACGTGAATAGAAATGTCGCATACAACAAGGAGAAGAGCATCGAGCAGTCCAGTTATTTTGGCAAGAGGAGTAGCATCTTTTCGCACTTCATCTTTCTCTTTGAATGAAAGCAATGTTAGAGTATTCAGTGCCCACGTCAGCTCACTTTTCAGTCCACTTTGAAGGGCCAGAACTATTCTTTTGTGATTTTGCTCTACGAGTAAAAAATAAAAAGGGAACATCAGCATAGGTATACAATTGCATGACTGCACACATATCAGCTGAACCTAGAAGTAGAAATGCAAGTCCGCCATGTTTTCAGTCTTTCTAAAACAAAAGCATTCCTCTAATGACTAATTATTCGAAAAACTGTGCTCAAGTCACACCACAAGAAATGCAAACAATAGTTGGACACAGTTGAGTGGATAGGTCCTAAACATGTAACCTAAGTAATTTTTTTGTAGTACGAGAGGAATACTTTGTATAATACCCGTGGGGCACGAAATGACCCAAACAAAATAATGATGTAGGTAATAGGCTCATGTTGACATGGCAGGTACTTTGTCAATTGTGTTTGATTGTCATGCAACATGGTTATGATTTAACGTCGTTCTATATATTGTGGCTAGCTTTGCATGATAAGGAATTTCACAAACATCATGCAAAAGAAATAATTCTTCCATATACTAAAGACACCAAATTTGTCATAAACGAGATAGTATGCAACTCTCCACAAATACATCAAAGAATGATCCTGGCGGCATTTACTGAAAGGGATTATGGCTCAAAAATTTGCTAATGAAGCAGAATGACCATTTGCCACTCTCACGAAGAATGATAAACCAAGTGATGATAAGACAAGGCTAAATTGGGATGCACTACTTAAGACAAGGCTAAGATGCACCATTTGATGTCATGACAATGTCTGTGATTTCATCCAAGAGTGACACTTACTATATAGCATGTCCCATTTAGGATGAAAATGAAGCACTCCTGATGCCGCAGTTGCCATGTTAGAATGGCACAACTAATATCTTGGGCAAGTGATGGGCTATGCTTAAACTTCAGGTGTGTTCAATTTCCACGCAACATAGATAAACGGAGTACGGTGCAATATCACTCTTATTTGAACTGTATAGATTTTGATGCCCCTGGCTAATTGGAACATGCAACAGCTGAGTTGATAGCTTCCCTACACAAATTTGATACAGCTATTTTTCTTATTTCATTGTGTCATGAATTCGAAATCCCTCCATCATCATAGTCCAATTAGGGGAATACATTGTTAATCGTAACGCCTTAACTTTCATAGTTAGAAACTCCACACAGAAAATTTACAAATTGAATATGTTCGAAGCATTCTTTTCCATACCTTTCACCAGAAACATACAATGTCTTACCTTAAAGATTTCCTTTTGAAATTATAAACAGCTAAACAAAATAAATATTCCACCTTTATGTGTGAATTTACTATAGCTTTTGTCAATTCTGAAGTATGTAATAATGCCGAATGCAACTGATACTAAATTACTTCTTAATCTTGAAATTGAAAGTTATGGACTAGGGTTTTTTTTTTTTTGAAAGACTGACCTGCGAAGGAGGAGTGAACTTGGAGAGATGGGCCGAGAAGTGTGGAAGGCGCCACCGCGTCAGATGAAGCTGCTGCTGCGTTACCTCCGCCACCACCGATCGGACGGCCCCTCTTTGCGGCCGGAGTGGCGGAGCCACCCGTACCTCCGGCTTGTTTCCCCAGTTCCCGCTTCTGCATCTTTCTCTCTCCTCTCGTCTCTCGTTCTTGACACTTGGAAGTTGGAAGGCTAAAACTAATAATTTGTTCAGCACTGGGCTAGAGTATGTCGATATTTGGGCTTAACTTTTGGGCTAAATTTTGCTATTTTTTTAACTGACCTCATATAAAAGTTGTAAAACCAAACCCTTCTTTTAATAAGATTTTTTTCACAAAAAATTAAGTAGTAGAAAAGTATTGCTTAATATACATAAGTTGCAAAGTATTGCTACAATATGTGTAAAACTTGTTTTACATTAAAAGATTATGTTATACACTAAGGAATGAAAACAAGTTTTACACAAAACCGAGTGTAAAACATGTTTTTCTCGAGACTTTCGATTTATTTTTTGAGACTACAATTATTTTTTTAATTTCATAATTTCTACAAGTAATTCCTGTGCAAAGTAGTTTCTGAAAATGAAAATGGAAAAATTGCTACTACCAAAGGCTATATCAATGAAATTATAAAGTGTCCATAGATAATACTTCTTCTATCCCAAATTGAATGACCATTTTTGTCTCAAAACTAATAGTTTTTTGAAACTTTTACATCAAAAAACTTTGTTACGAAATGTTTTTTCTCATTTTTTTTTAAGTTCATTGTAGTTTTGCAATACTAAATTTTTGAAAGTGAATAACAAAAATGTATATTATAATTTTTTTTAATTAAAAAATATCTTTAAAATAACCCTTACATTCAAAATAGTTACTATTATTTTAAGACGGAAGGGTTCATAGCAAAAAAGTTATGAATTACATACAACTAAAAGCACGAAAGTTATGAATTAGACATACAACTAAAAAAACATGAGACTTCTGTTCTCTAGCCACCTGCTTGGACCTTCCTTCTAATAAGTTTAACAATGAATTTTTGTTTGTTGTGATGATCATGAATTATTAAAATTTATAATCATCTTGGTTAAAGGCAGGCCTAGCAATTTTGACCCATTACCCACTAACATGCACAACTCAACCCATTATAACCCAGCACAACTAAACCCATTATAACTCAACCCAACCCATTTAAGTTAGCGGGTTGAAACGCCTCAACCCATTAAGCTTAACGGGTCGACCCGACCCCACCGAACTCATTTCAACCCGCTTTAACCCGTAAACATAAATAGGTAGAATTAATAAATTAAGGCACCCCGGTCAAAAAAAGTAAACGGGGCCGACCCGTTTCAACCCGCCAACCCAACCCGTTTCAACCCAACCCATTTGACCCCGGCAACTTAAAAGGGTTGTAGTGGGTCGACCCGTTTCAACCCGTTAACCCGCCACAAGCTGACCCGACCCAACCCGCACAATTGTCAGGCCTAGTTAAAGGATTCAACATCTATCCTAATGTTAAGTTTAAGAAAAGAAAATTATATGTGAATAGTGCATGTCATTTGACATGTTGTAAGGTGTTATTGATGTGGTGAGTGTAAACTTGAGATGTATGCTAAGGATGAAAATGCTTAGAAACTTATGATGTGTTTTATGAAGGTAAGAAATGGGTGTTAGAGCAATTAAACATGACTTGATGAGAAAAGTAAAGCAATCACAAGAACACAGATTTACGTGGTTCACCACTTTAACTACGTCCACGGGCGGAGGGAGAATATATTAATAATATGGAGATCACAGATACAAATCACACTAATCTAGTTGCACAAATTATTGATCACAATAATTCCTGACTGTGCAAACCCTAGATCTAGAATTACAGATCTCTCTTGTATCTCTCTGAACTTCTGTCTCACTTCTTGAGCATCTTGAACTATTATTTAGTTCTAGCTACAGTCGACAAGTTTACAAGTTAATTATTATGCTAGGGGAAGGGTTGTATTTATAGTCAGATAAATAACTAAAACCCTAAAAGGAGAAGGAATCATATTTCTTGTGTACAAAAGGCTCGTTTGTCAGGGCTGATGGCTGATTACTTATAGCTGATAGCTGATAGCTGATTGACTTATGGCTGACGGATAAAATACTGTTTGTTTTGGTTGTTCTGAAAACGCTTATGAGCTGTCATAAGCTAGTTGTACCTGTTTGTTAAAAAAGCTGAATAATGTTGAATTATGAAAATAATACAAAAATGCCCCTAATGTGTAAACTCATTTATATGCATATCATTTACAAGAACCTAATCATATAAAATATTTATGTTAAAATATAATCTCATAAATTTATTAACATAATTAAATTTCATTTGTTTTTAATTTTTAATTTAAGTATAATATTTTAATTCATAATATTCCTAAATAAAAGACTATTATTCACATAAAATACAAAGATAACTCAAAACAAAGTCACTTTATGGTTCAATTGAAAAGGATCCATCAATTTATTTAAAATATTACAATCTCTCAAAACCAATAAAAATAAAAATAAAAATCCGAATAACAACTAATTCAAAAATCATACCCTTCAAAACTTTATTGACCATTACATATTTGATAAAAAATACTATTCTTAAAAATATTTATTTCTGGATCTTCAGTTCCAACAATGGGGGTACTTGGTTGGTGGTTGGCCATTCTAGGTTCTTCACGCTCATTTCTTAGCATGAAATTAGGTCGGTTGTCATAGTATTAAAAATCATCATCTGCAAGCTTCCTTCTTCGAATGAAATTATGAATTCCCATTGTTGCAGAAATAATACACACTTGATCTTCATAACGGTAATAAGGCATATGTTGTAATATTTTCCACTTTGCTTTCCAAACACCAAAGGTCCTCTCAATCACGCTTCTTAAGGAAGAATGAGCTTCATTAAACTTTTCTTCTGTGTTTCGAGGTTGTTGACTAAGTTGAAACTCTGGTAAATGATACCTCTCACCTTTGTATGGAGCCAAATATCCTATTTTATTAGGATATCCCACATCAACCAAGTAATATTGAGCTGCAAAAAATATAATGTTAATATATAAAGATAAATTAATGAAAATTTTAAGTTTTATTTAAGAATATGAAACTTACGATAAACCGGATGAGGAAAATTTGATGATGGATCTCTAAGAGTATGTAGGAAAATACGCGTGTCATGAGCACTTCCTTTCCATCCAGGTTTAACGAAAATGAAACACATGTCAAAATCGCACACCGCCATTATATTTTGAGTTCCGTACCCTTTTCTACCAATATAAACACCCTGCTCCGTAACAGCAACAGTAACCCATACATGTGTGCCACCAATGGCACCAATACAATCCTGTAATTCTGAAATAAATGAGACTAAAGAATTTCAAATACTGAAAGTTACAAGTATATATAAAACTGTACCTTAAAATATGGCCAATACTTTGTGTTATTTTTGATATGATCATGTGTGTTGGTATTATCTGTTGGAACAATCCAATCCATTGACATCCTTGTAGTAACACGAAGAACCTCATGAAAATACTTACTTACTGTTTCACCAGACTTTTGGTATCTCCTGAACAACCCTTTGACCTACACCATGACCAACTAACAAGAGAAACATTGCCAGTTTCTCTTCCGCTCTAATGTAACTGCTGTGCGTAAGTCCATACTGATTTTGTAGAAGTGAACATAAGCTTAAAAAAGATTCTCTACGCATGCGAAACATCTCATTAGAACGTGTATCTGTTTCAGGCTCAAGAATCTCTTTAACAAACCTCCATCCTGCTATATCAGATGGTCTACACGGTGATTTATTAATATACTTATCAAAATAATGTTGAGTAATAAAAGTACCCGCTAATGCAACCATCTTCTTCTTACGCGCTTAGCAAACTACTATTTTTTTGAAGCATTTGATTCTTGAGATAGTCATCTTCATCAGAAGAATATGACTCTTCATCATTTGCATTCATTCTAACTGCAGAATCAATGTAATTGAAATAACAATAAAATAAATCAACCATCAACTACATAAATAAGGTTTTTGTAAAAAATAAACACCTCCATATAGCAAATCTCAACATTCCAGGAAGAAGAACAAATTAACATTAAGTTTTACAAGCCAAAACCCATACTAAAATGAAAAAATAGTCTCAACATAGAACATAAAATAAGTTAAACTAAAACGTCAAATTGATGTCCACCACCTCATTTTTACTTTTCGGCAAAGTATTGTTCAACTTTCAACCAAATGATTCTGGCCTCATGTGGTATTTGGAGAAAAATTTCGCGACTAGCAGGACGGTGAAACAAATGAAGGCCAAATGAATATAAAGGATCAGTCACACTAAGCATTTCACCCAAACATTTGATACACTATTCAATCGAAAAACGTTGTTCAACTTGTGCCAATGCTGGAGTGATGTTATCGGTGGATATAAACTCAATCATTTTATCTAATATCTCGGTTAACTTGTTCGCAGCACCATTTTTTTTTCTTTTCGGCTTACTTAGTCCTGATGCACCAGCTCTCTTTCTTGCACTTCGTGTAACACTGTCGGTGTCAGAATCGATTTGAAAGCCATCAATTGGTTCAACATTTTCATTTTCGTCGGCTCCTAGGTCTACCATATGGGGTGGGAGTACACCAGAATTGGGGGTCCATGCTTTTTCACCTGTAACAACACTACCACAAAATATGATCTCTAACTCTTGCAAGTTGGTTAGTGGTGCATTTCTAAACTTAGCTGCTTCTGGTACTATCTGCAATTTTAGGTGAAAATCATTTACATTTTTAATAAAATAAATTAAATGATAGTAGAACTAAATAAAGTGAATTATATGTACCTTAAGTTTTTTATCCCACCATTCGTCTGAAGCATCAATAGTACCTAAATCATGATTCATACCAAGCCCAGTTTCTTCATGAGTCAATTGTCTCCACAAACTCCAATCTTTCTTTAGAGCATCCCAATGATTCTTAAATTGTTTTCTAACATACTTTCTTCCTGATGTTTCATTGAATCATTTTATGAGTTCTATAAACCCAAATTTAGATAAAGTAGTACCAGGTTTATTTCCTGGCAAAACTAAATCCACGCATATAGTCAAAAATAGTTGGTTTGCTACCGGATCTCACGTAGCCTTATCACACGGTTCTTTCTCCTTCTCCTTTCCTTTTACCCCTTAAGGTTGGCACCGCGTTGTGAATCCATTTCTATTTCAAACCCAAGAAAAATTAAAAACAATTATATATAAGAAGGCATTATAAAAAAAAATGCGCAAGAAAAATTTGGCATGATAATGATAGAAGAATCACTAGGGTTTAAAAGAGTTTATAATTCGTGTGCAGTACATGCAAAAAACAAAGTATAATTTTTTTTTTTTACATTTCTTCTCATAATTCCTAACATGCTTCTTCACTATCAAGCTAAAACATTTTGTGCCCGAGTATAATTAAAACCAAAAAGAACACGATCAAAAAAAAAAAGAATAGTACAAAATCATACTCCCTTCGTCCTAAAATAATCAAGAACAACTGAAATTTTTAATGATTTTTGAGATGGAGGTAGTACATGTTTTACTAATTGAATGAGATTGTGGAAAACAAACATGTAATGATTTTTTCTTGAATTCTTTGATTCTAGTTTTTGTGGCAATCGTCCAATTGCCGTCTTTGATCTTCCCAGTATTCTCAACTTCTATAAAGCAAATGATATCTTTAACCCTAATAAGAAAATGATATATGGAAGGGAGGGTAATTTGGGAATGCAAATATCTCATTAAAAAAGGTAAAGAGAAATTATTGTTATAATTCTTAAAAAGTATCATTTTCCTAACTTTTCAACTTTTACTTTTTTAAGCTATATATGAGTTGTACCTTACTTTTATGCTTTTAACTTATATGTGGAAACAAACACTATAAAAGTAATTTTATTCTCATTAGGAAACAACTTTTCTAATTCTTGAACAATTCCTTGTACCAATAAGAAACCTAATTAAACCTTAATCCTTATATCAAAAGGATTTCCTTTTTCTTAGAGATAAAGCAATTATATTCTCATAAGGACACCACAAATCCTTATTCTTGAATAAATCCTTAATCATTTTCCAAAAGGAATTCACAATTCTCAGTCCCAGGAATTACCGAACTTGTTGCGGATCTATCCTTAACTAATACGTATATTGATTCAAAGGCATATTCCCAACAATCTCCACCTTGACTTTGAATCTCCCCTAACAATAATCCAGAACTACGAAACACTGACACAACTCTACCTTGAGACGCATCCTTCGCATCATAACATATCTCTCCCCCTCCGCCATTCTGTGTATGTTGATCTACCGACTGTGGATCATCTACATGTTCACTTTCAACTGTAGTAACTGGCTCCACCTGTTTCTCAACCACCCTACTCTGTTTTAGCCTTGAGTCTAGAAGCCACTCATCCTCGTGCCATGAGCCTTCTTCTACTACTAGAGAAAAATCTTTGACACGCCCCCAAGTCCCAGGATTCCCTAATAGAACCTCGAATCTGGTGCGCGTGACTAACAAGAAACGAGAAACTGAATGACATCTACTTATATCAAACTGACAATATATATATACTCAAGAGAAACGAGCTAAGATATCTCACAACGAGTTCTATACCAAGAATTTAAACCAAATGTGGTTATACACAGCGGAAAAAACATGGCTAGCACATAAGCTGGCATTACAAGAACTATACAAGTCTACCCAATATACTGAGTCTAAACAACTGATACAAGATCGTCCTCACCAAATACTGGAAAGGATAACAATCCCCAAACAAGAACAACCTGCCAAGTAGGCCACTGCTAAGTCGAGCCTCACAACGTATTACCACTTGTTTTCCTGGGGGGGAAACAAATAAACAAGGAACGGGGTGAGATAAATCTCAGTAAGTTACTAGATACAAGTACATAGCATGTTATCATGTAATCATGCAAATCAAGAAGATTATCAAGTAATCATACTCAAGGTGTTTTCAAGTAACAAGTATATGAGAGGTTAAGCCAACTCATCAAGTAACTAGCACATAAGGCTAAACTATCACGTTACAAAGGATATTCCAACCTTATTTCTCCCAAGTAAACCATTGTTGTCGTTGCTTATTGCAGTTGACAAATCACGATCAATCAAGTTGCTGCTGTGCAGTACACAAGAGGACCCGGTAACCAGTGTCACACTCGAGAACAAGATTAAAGACAAGAGGTATAGCAGTCACTTTATCAGGCGTATTTCTCTAACAAAGGAGGCTATATGCCCTTACTATAATCGGTAGTAAGGGGTCAAGCGCAGATACATAGATCCCCGATTATCACTTAACCCCAGCACTCGCGATAAGCGTGAACCTATATATCTCCGAACAAGCAAGGACCAGCTAGGCTCACACAAGAATGCACAAGTAGTATTTACTTGAACTACGAGAGTAGAACTAAGTCCAAAAGTAGTGGACTAGCTCTTCATGAACCATGTAATCAAGTGCTCATTAAATACAAGTACACGTACGCAATAATTGCGAACACAAATCAGCATAACAATGGCACATAATGTGTCCACGTAACATAATCAAGCCAAACTAGAGTCTATTGATAACAAACCCCAACCAAGTAGTAGGGTAAGTCATACTATATCACATTTTCATATGAAATATTTGCACGTACATATTCATATAACCTTTAACACACTAATGTGTCTATCACGATACCCTTACTTCCAAGTAGAGCCCAACATCTTAGACTCTAAGCACGTAGTCGAATAGGTCGTATTGTACCTAGTCACAATCATATCTCGCGTATATTTATCGCTAATCATCGAATAATTTTCCAACACATATTGTGTTTTGGAATCATTCTCGTTGACTTAAATCGTAATAATCATAATTTTATGAATTATCTTCATATTACACTAGTCCCTATTTCTTTAGGAACCCATCTCATGAACAAGATATTTTCTTTATACTTTATATACTTCATTGAGTATATGCACGATTAAAATCAATTACTAGAACATTAGTGCTTGTTCATAGCACTTTCAAGACAATTAAAAGAGTTCTTACTCTTAGGCTCAAGTTCTCATTTTAATTCTATGGATATTCATGCCATATATCAAGTAGTCAAGAAGCCATATTCTATCAAGTAGTTATGTGCAAGATTTGCACATACACATCAAGGATAGTTCTAACACGTTAGTGCTTGTTCATAGCACCTTCAAGTTCATTACCATACACATGTATTGGTTTCAAGTCATGTACAAGATTTTATCATCTTACATTCAAGTTCTCAATCCAATCTTTGGATGTTCAAGACATGTACAAGAATTAATTATCTTATACTCAAGTTATTATTACAATCTTTGGCTATTCAAGTCATGTACAAGATTTAATTGTCTTATACTTCAAGTTCAAGCTAAGTAGATGAGTTATACATATCATACTTACAAGTTCTTAATCCTATACTTTGGATGTTCAAGCTCAAGACATTGTTCTAATGCCCCTAAGGTACACAAACATTGGTTTCAAGACACATATAACACATTAGTGCTTGTTCATAGCACTTTCAAGACATATAAAAGAGTTCTTACTCTTATACTCAAGTTCTCTATTCAAATCATTGAATATTCATGTTCAAGATCAAGTTCTGATGCCCCTAAGGTGTCACAACACTTGCTAGGACATCTTATATTAAGGCTATATACATTAACTAGGGTTACTTCCAACTTATACAAACTTTAAACAAACTTTTTATTTTTCGGGCAAACTTTTTATTTTTCAGGGCACTCGGGCGGGCGCTCAAAACAGACCGGGCGACCGCACACTAGCAGGTGAATCCTTTGAAAAATGCTTCAGATAGATGGGCGGTCGCCCAAGGAATTTTGTGCGGTCACACACTACAGCAAATGCTCAATTCTTTCCCAGGTTAAGAATTCTCCGTCCAAAGCGTAGGAGTATACTTTTACTAACATAATAACAATACCAAGAGTACCTAAGAGTGAAGTATCATACCCATGACACTATTTCAAGCTCAATTCATTTCTTTTACCGTCCCACAAATAATAGGATAATTTTTTTTTATTCCATTTAAATATTTCACCATCCCAAAAGTGTAAGTATAATCTTTCTAATATACTTATATAAACATTTAGGGATACTTTCATTCATTTCACCGTCCCACAAATATAAATATAATTTTTCTAATATACATGTATAAGCATTTAATAAAGTTAATATTTCACCGTCCCACGAATAGGAGTATACTTTACTTTCAAGTTTATTTTCCTTCTTTTCTACAGAGATTATAATACTTCCTCTGTCCCAAATTTACAAGTATCACAAAATTCATCCCAATCACGAATTTAACAAGTACAAGTATCAAGGATAACATATATGCATGTTATTACAAGCAAGGGGGAGCTAGTGACTTACCTACTCTGAAATCAAATTCACCCAAACTAATTTCTATTCGGCAGGAAATGCTCTACTCACCACCCTGATCATTTATGCGAAGTCGGATTTTCGAACAGATGCATAATCAAGCAAGAGGGATCGAGAATAGGGTAAACCCTAACTTTCCTCTGAGACAGAGAGAAAGTACGAGAGAATTGGGGAAACAATGATCTCAGAGAAGAAGGCAAACAAGATTTATCCTTATGACTTTTAAATAATTGCACTTTGGCCCCTCAAGTTTTAATTTGAGCATTTTAGTCCCTAAACTTTATTTTTCACAAATGACCCTAAAGTTCCAACTTAAACAATTAGGACCTAAACTTGCTCAATTAGTTAAATAATTAACTCAAATAAAATAGCATATAATTATGCAAGACAAGAATTTAACAGGAATTAGGACGGGCGTTACATCCTCCCCTCCTTAAAGAAAATTCGTCCTCGAATTTTACTGATCAAAATTATAACACATATAAATAACAAATAGAACTCAAGAATAGCAATTATATGGTATACCACAACATATTATCAATTACCTGCGAGTATTATCCTCACATAACCTTCTCGATACTGTGACTTTCCCATGAAACTTTCACAAGAAGTATTCGTGCTCAAGACATTTTCTTTAGAATCAAGTATCCATACAAGAAATTAGCCATATACTAAGTAATTCGTGTGATGGAATTTTCACTAAATCGCAAGCTCATACAATAGCCATAAGGAAATCCACTTCACATGCTCGTAACATATGATCAAGAAGCAACCTCGGTTAAATATCCAGAGTGCTCAGAAAAATTATCATAATCAATATGTAAAACAAGGTGTAGAACAAGATGTAGAACAAGAATTCCTGTCATATATTATATCCATAGGTATCTCATGTAATCAAGATGTATCGATTATAACATCATAACACATAAAGTCAAGCAGATTTGATTAATCAATCCACTATAACCAATATCATCGGGACTTATCTATTAAATGATAATCCTTCCACGAAATACATCGCAATATATTCATATATTCACAAACCTCAAAGGATTATAATAAATCAAACGATCTCTGATATTCTGCTTTCAAATAATCACAATTCAAGGATTTAGTTGAATACTCAGAAATTTTCTCCCATTCAGTACCATCAATCATGAAATACAAGTCATTATGTTCAATGAATCTGCTAATACAATAGCCGTAGGATCACAATCAATTTCAAGTCATGAGTAGAATTATTCTATTCATAAAAGTTCAATCTCCTCAAAGCATATACAAGTACGTTACCATTTTGAATTAACACACGTTTTATCTCTTGTTCGAGCTTAACTATGCATAATGAATTTATCATATCCACTATATCGGTGAAACTTGACATATACACGAGAAAATAGTAAAACTGGTCATATCCTCCAAATAACCATCATATTAGTCGAATCCACTAGGCAAGGTCAAATACTGAAGTTGTGGTCATCCATCATTTCAATATTTAAAAAAAAATTGGCTTCATGTTTATCAATCCATCGGAAAGTGTAGCTTTCTGTGTCAAATAATTAATGATAGAGCTACCTTCGAAATTCATTAATGAATCTCTAACAAGATCAAGAAAATCTCAAGAATAATCGTACCTCGGTTGTTTCCACTTATATAGGTCAACAAAGATGCCTGAAGTAAACTCACTTCAAAATAATAGATCATCTATCTCTTGCTAGCTTTTGGAAACAATTGTTTCTCTCAAGAAATTTCAATACAATCAATTCTTAGTCTGCGAATTTGTATACACCAACAGGTCATTAATCAATTCATCGCAAAGAAATCAAATTATGGTTTGAAGATATTATTCATCAAATCCATCAATACTGCTAGATCATATATCAATCGAAATAGCATAATCACGAATTCATAACGAGCATACCTGATATAAGAAGATGTCTTCAGTATATCCTCATAGTTGACTTTCCAACTAATGGTATCCACTTATCAATCAAACATTGAATAGACCACTGATTAACTTCAGGGATCAAATAATTCATCCATACACGATAACAAGTACTGGTTCATTATAGTCACCTGGTTGAACTCTTTGCATTCAATATGAAATCGCAAAGTACCATATCTCTTCATGCCAATCTATACAGATACACCCCACGCAGATATACTAAGCTGGGTGAATTCTCTATCAAAAAATTTCTCAAGTTGAACCTTCAACACTTTGAACTTAACCGATGTCATGAACATTGATTTAAATATCAGTACTATATTTGTACCGTAGCAACTCAAGATAACTCAAGGTTCTCATCATGTATCATGTACTACTCAGTAGAAATTATATCTGAGATGTCACAAAGAATGGATACATCCTTCAATTTTGGTGTAGACATTTTTCCATCAACCACATATGCTAAATATTCAGCACAACCTTGATAATCATTTTCGAGCTTTCCATGCAGATAATGAATATTCTACATAATTATATCATGCTCATATAAATAGTCAATCATACTAGCATGGAAATATTCACCATCTATTGTGGCAAACAAGAATGGCATAACATATAGAAAGTCAGATCATAACACGTAAAAAGCCAAGCCATATCATGTATCACATCAATGCCCCATGCAGGTGACATGACCAAGTTAACATATAACGTATAGGGTGTTATCACCCACACTTCTATTAAGCTCTTATAAATAACGATATCAGCCATGTAGTCTCTTACTAGAGAATACACTTTCACGTAAATCAAGAAATGAGGACAAGCATGCATATAGCACGAAACAATGTCCACTGAACAAGATAGATACGCCTATGTCTTTAAAGACTCGTGCTCTCGATTCTCAAACCATCTAATTCCAATTGGGATCAACACTATCAACACCAGTCCTATGCCTGGTATAACAACAAGTAACGAAGCACTCGACGTCGGTAGCACACCCAAGACTAACCCAACCTAGGCCATAGACCCTATCCAGGATTAGATCTAAACCATAGCTCTGATACCAAATGACACGCCCCCAAGTCCCGGGATTCCCTAATAGAACCTCGAACCTGGTGCGCGTGACTAACAAGAAACAAGAAACTGAATGACATCTGCTTATATCAAACTGACATCATATATATACTCAAGATAAACGAGCTAAGATAGATCACAACGAGTTCTATACCAAGAAATTTAAACCAAATGTGGTTATACACAGCGGAAAAAATATGCCTAGCACATAAGCTGGCATTACAAGAACTATACAAGTCTACCCAATATACTGAGTCTAAACAACTGATACAAGATCGTCCTCACCAAATACTGGAAAGGATAACAATCCCCAAACAAGAACAACCTGCCAAGTAGGCCCCTGCTAAGTCGAGCCTCACAACGTATTACCACTTGTTTTCCTGGGGGGGAAACAAATAAACAAGGAACGGGGTGAGATAAATCTCAGTAAGTTACTAGATACAAGTACATAGCATGTTATC
Organism: Campanula takesimana; assembly: GCA_026119855.1. Lineage (NCBI taxonomy): Eukaryota > Viridiplantae > Streptophyta > Magnoliopsida > Asterales > Campanulaceae > Campanula > Campanula takesimana. Next base: position 2,164,655 of record JAOWBW010000019.1, read on the forward strand.
ATGTAATCATGCAAATCAAGAAGATTATCAAGTAATCATGCTCAAGGTGTTATCTAGTGACAAGTATATGAGAGGCTAAGCCAACTCATCAAGTAACTAGCACATAAGGCTAAACTATCACGTTACAAAGGATATTCCAACCTTATTTCTCCTAAGTAAACCATTGTTGTCGTTGCTTATTGCAGTTGACAAATCATGATCAATCAAGTTTCAGCTGTGCAGTACACAAGAGGACCCGGTAACCAGTGTCACACTCGAGAACAAGATTCAAGACAAGAGGTATAACAATCACTTTATCAGGTGTATTTCTCTAACAAAGGAGGCTATATGCCCTCACTATGATCGGTAGTAAGGGGTCAAGCGCAGATACATAGATCCCCGATTATCACTTAGCCCCAGGACTCGTGATAAGCGTGAACCTATATATCTCCGAACAAGCAAGGACCAGCTGGACTCACACAAGAATGCACAAGTAGTATTTACTTGAACTACGAGAGTAGAACTAAGTCCAAAAGTAGTGGACTAGCTCTTCATGAACCATATAATCATGTGCTCACTAAATACAAGTACACGTACGCAATAATTGCGAACACAAATCAGCATAACAATGGCACATAATGTGTCCACGTAACACAATCAAGCAAAATTAGAGTCTATTAATAACAGACCCCAACCAAGTAGTAGGGTAATTCATACTATATAACTTTGTCATATGAAATATTTGCACGTACATATTCATATAACCTTTAACACACTAATGTGTCTATCACGATACCCTTACTTCCAAGTAGAGCCCAACATCTTAGACTCTAAGCACATAGTCGAATAGGTCGTATTGTACCTAGTCACAATCATATCTCGCGTATATTTATCGCTAATCATCAACTACATTTTCCAACACATATTGTATTTTGGAATCATTCTCGTTGACTTAAATCGTAATAATCATAATTTTATGAATTATCTTCATATTACACTAGTCCCTATTTCTTTAGGAACCCATCTCATGAACAATTTTAAGCTATTTTAAGCTCAATTCATTTCTTTTACCGTCCCACAAATAATAGGATAATTTTCTTTTATTCCATTTAAATATTTCACCATCCCAAAAGTGTAAGTATAATTTTTCTAATATACTTGTATAAACATTTAGGGATACTTTCATTCATTTCACCGTCCCACGAATATAAATATAATTTTTCTAATATACATGTATAAGCATTTAATAAAGTTAATATTTCACCGTCCCACGAATAGGAGTATACTTTACTTTCTAGTTTATTTTCCTTCTTTTCTACAGAGATTACAATACTCCCTCTGTCCCAAATTTACAAGTATCACAAAATTCATCCCAATCACGAATTTAACAAGTACAAGTATCAAGGATAACTTATATGCATGTTATTACAAGCAAGGGGGAGCTAGTGACTTACCTACTCCGAAATCAAATTCACCCAAACTAATTTCTATTCGGCAGGAAATGCTCTACTCACCGCCCTGATCATTTATGCGAAGTCGGATTTTCGAACAGATGCATAATCAAGCAAGAGGGATCGAGAATAGGGTAAACCCTAACTTTCTTCTGAGACAGAGAGAAAGTGTGAGAGAATTGGGGAAACAATGATCTCAGAGAAGAAGGCAAACAAGCTTTATCCTTATGACTTTCAAAGAATTGCACTTTGGCCTTTCAAGTTTCAACTTTGATAAAAAGGCCCTTCAAGTTTTAATTTGAGCATTTTAATCCCTAAACTTTATTTTTCACAAATGACCCTAAAGTTCCAACTTAAACAATTAAGACCTAAACTTGCTCAATTAGTTAAATAATTAACTCAAATAAAATAGCATATAATTATGGAAGACAAGAATTTGACAGGAATTAGGACGTGCGTTACAATCTTCACCGTTGTCACTATTTCCATAGCAACCTCCACGAGAACATCCTCACCAAAACCCATGATGATTTGTGAATACGCTTTCTCCTCCAGAGAATCCATCACTTTCTCGCTTCCCCTCCACTTCTTGTAGAAATTACAAACTTCATCAGGTCTCGGCCCCCTCTTGCTAGAAGATTTTTTAGAATTCTTCTTCTTGCTAGAACTCTTGCTGCCTTCCGCAACTATTCCTGCTGATTGACAGTTTGTTCTAAATCTACTCACCATGTGGGTGTCAATAAGCCTTGTTTTTTCCAACACGACTTCTGTCTTGATCTGTGTCCAACCTAGACACCAAATTTCTGCACGGACATTGCACGTGCAATGCACGATTTCTGCACGTGGACTGCATGTTCGGTGCACGTGCACTCATCTTGATCTGCCAAAGACTAATAAGTATTTCTCCCATTGAACTTGTCGATCGATTCTGATCCTTGACCCATCTTCTCGTTTTCTGCAGCGGAACCCTGAATCTCTAACCACAAACCAAAACTCCGGTGCCACTTGTTACCAGAGATCTGATACCACTTGTTATAGAAATTAAACAAGACTTTATGAGAAAAGTATAACAATCACAAGAACACAAATTTACGTGATTCACCAATTTGGCTACGTCCACGGGCAGAGGGAGAATATATTATTAATATGGAGATCACAGATACAAATCACATTAATCTAGTTGCACAAATTATTGATCACAATAATTCCTGACTGTGCAAACCCTAGATCTAGAATTACATATCTCTCTTGTATCTCTCTGAACTTTTGTCTCACTTCTTGAGCATCTTGAACTATTCTCTAATTCTAGCTCTAGTCGACACGTTTACAAGTTAATTATTATGTTAGGGGAAGGGTTGTATTTATAGTCACATAAATAACTAAACCCTAAAAGGAGAAGGAATCATATTTCTTGTGTACAAAGTAACTCTATTCTCATTAGGAAACAACTTTCCTAATTCTTGAACAATTCCTTGTACTAATAAGAAACCTAATTAAACCTTAATCCTTGTATCAAAAGGATTCCTTTTTCTTAGAGATAAAGAAATTCTATTCTCATAAGGACACCACAATCCTTATTCTTGAATAAATCCTTAATCTTTTTCAAAAAAGAATTCACAATTCTCAGTCCCCAGGAATTAACGAACTTGTTGCGGATCTATCATTAACCAATACGCATATTGATTCAAAGTCATATTCCCAACAATGAGAATTGCAAAGTATGTGTGTTTATGAGACTATTATGGATATTGAGTAACATTGAAATAAAGGGCACAAATAAATGATAGTGAGGATTTACATGTTTTAGAATGAATTTGGGGCAATTTACACGATTAGATTGACACATGTGTTAAAACTGGAAGCAAAATGGTCATTTCATGGGTATGTTGAAAATTTGAGAAATGTCATTGGTCTTTATTTGAGTTCCAGAAATTATGAGAATTTTATGAAATTAATTTATTTTTGTTGACTCTTGGATTGACTTGGGTTGACACCATGTGGACTTTGTTGACTTTGGGGGTAAAATGGTCATTTTATGATATTTATAATTTTTAGAAATCATTTGAGAATTATTGGATTTATTTTGAATTATTTGGAATTTAACGTAAATTATGGAATTTATATGATTTTTTTAAAAAAATTATTGGACAATATTGAAAATGTGTTAGACTTTTGGTCAATAGGGTCACAAAAGTAAATTTTGGAATTTTTAGGTAATGGAAACCTTGACATGGCTTTGGTATGGCTTTGGCCCTGTTTTGGATGTCAATGACTTGCACCCTGCGCCCCACACCGCCCTGCCTTCTGCGCGTGTTCGCCTTGCCCCACGCCCCATTTCGCCTATGCGAGCGTGCACGAGCGGCTGAATGCGCCCGAGGGCCATGCGCGCCCAGGCGGCCGCATGCCTTGTTGGGGCTTGATGCCCTGTTTTGCCCTATTCCTTGACCAGAATTTATGAAAATTCTCTTAGGTCCCTGGAAACTTGTAAAAAGTGTATAATTAGATAATTTAGATTATAATGAGTACCAAAGGTTGTAATTTCATATGTAATTAATATTATTAATTAAATGGATTGTTTTTATAAATATTGGATTAATATTGATATTTTATGGAAATTCCCAGTTAGTCCCAAATTATGGAATTCGTTAGTCCTATTAGTTTTCTTCGCTCAAAAAATTAATGGAATATGAAATATTAATAATGGTTAATCTTGTATTAGGACTAATCCAATGAGATTAGTGACTTTAATATTGTTAATTAAGGTTAATTATTAATAATTAGCCTAATGAAGTGGTAAAACTTAACGAAACTTAACTAAACTTCGTTAAAGTTGCATGGAACATGAGGGCGGCACCTCATATTTGATAGTGAAGTATAAATACTCATTTTTATCTTAGCTCACTCTATCTTATCTCTACATCACACACTAATACACACACAAAAAAACCCTAAGATAGAAAATCATGGAAATTTCATGTTGGGAGGTAAAACCTCAAAATATCTTCATGGGATCTTTATAAAAGTTGTTCTACTCAAGAGGAGTCTAGAGAGTTGAAAATTCAAGATTTATTGGTGGAATTTCTTCACTAGGTAAGAGACTCATCTTATTCTTGTTTTTCATGTTCTACATGAAACTCTTAGCATTTTAAGCTTATAATTGAGATGATTATGGATTTAATGGGTTGAAGTTATGAATTCATATGGGTATTAATGGTTGGGTTAGAAAATACCATATATATGGTATTATATGACGGAACTTTAGTATAAATGGTTTATGTGAAAGTATGAAATAAGGGAATCAATGGGTTGTACATAAGAGTACAAGCATAGTGTAATTATTTGAAAAGTTATGGTATTACATGGGAATTCTATGTAAGGTGGTAATTAAGAGCTTTGGAAATCATGATTTCGGGTTATGTCTTAAGTGAAAACCTATTTATGGCTATTCCTTATAAAGAACTTTAATCTATTATTGGGTGATAAAGTGATATTGGGGTGATAGTTTACCCAAGGAAAATGGATGGATTAAGTAAGTACAATTTGAAGTTTTGAGGTAATTTTATATAAAGAAGCTAAGTAATAAATTATTCATACTATGAGTATCAATACTAAAAGTTGGGATATTCTTGTATGAATTGAGAAAAGTGAGTGTCAAACTGTTATAAACATTATGGTTTACGGTATAAGAATGTATGAATGTATCCCTTATATGATACATATTTGATTTGTATAGTGTTATAGAGATGAAACCTACACTATCTAAAGTTAAGTACATAAAGTTTACAAGTATAAAATCATAGCATAATCTAAGTTATGATATGAGATGAGTTAATGGGAAGTGGCTATTGTTATGAAATGCAAAGTGACATAAGATTATGAAGTACTACTTCATAGTGAAATAGGTATACAAGTATAAAATGTTGCTTAAAATGATGGAACATGAATCATCCTATATTGTGCACTCTTAACAAGGTTAAGAGAAAAAGTATACATGTGTATACTACTCTATATATATACATGAGAAATGAGTATATACATGAATCCAATGTGGGATTGATGTGGCGGATTATATACTATTATTTTATATGTTTTTATGAGCTTAAATAATTATTTTGATGTATGTTAGATTAGTTTTGATGTATTTTGTGACAAATATGTATATTGGGGTTTTATTGTAATCTACAGATATTTTAGTCTTTTTACATTTAATCCGCATGTAACAATTATTAAGATCTTGAAAGTGAAGTATCAAGGATCAAGAAAAGTCAAAATCAAAGTCAACTATGGGGACGGAACAACGAGTCAGCATTAGAAACTGAAGAAAAGCTGAGATTTTGAAGTTTGCACAAAGCACGACACGTTCTCTAGAGCACGACTCGTGCCAAGAATGATCAGCACGAGTGCAACCTTGAGCACGACTAGTGCTCACTAGTGGAATGTGCTAGCATGACTAGTGCTCTGGAGCACGACTCGTGCTCAGACGGATCCCAAACGCAGAAAAGGCAGATCTAGACGATTTTTGAGCATTTTTTGTTATTTTCTTTTTCTTTTTATTTCCTTATTCAATTAGGACTTTTCCTAGGGTATTAAAACTAGTTTCTTTTATTGTAGGTTGATACCCTACAACAGAAGGCATTCTACCTAACAAGGCGGATACTTCAGATCCTGCTTGGACAAACCGAAAGATATTGTCAATAAAGACAAGTACGTCTTGGTAAACACAACTTGAAACACAAGTTTAGATCTAGGTTTTTATTAGTTTTCCGTGGAGATTTCAAGTCTTTTGATGAGGAACTAAAAATCAAAGATTTGGGTTTGAATCTTGAACACCTTTTTATTTAATGGGAAAAAAAAAATGAAAAAAAAAAAAAAAAAAAAAAAAAAAAACTTCAATTGGTCACTATGTGCATGTTTTGTACCTAATGTCATTTTTGTTGAAAGTGTAGTACCTCAAATGGTCATTTTGTGCACTGACGGTCACTAACACTAACTCCATCCATCTTTTACCATTAAGTTGTCATGTGCATGGCACATGATTAATATTATAAGGGTAAAATAGGAAAACCATGACACATTAAAATGTTGGGGTTAAATATGTAGAGTTCTAAAGTGGAAGGTAGGTTAAAACCATCAAAATTTCTTTTATATTCAACCCCACCCCCAACACTCTCTCACCCGATGCCAACAAAACCCAAGTGGCCAGTCATGTCGGTGCCTCCATCGCCGGCGTCGTCAAGCTCACACCTTCTCTACCGCGACCGGTTATCTGTTTCTCTGGCTTTCAATCCCATTCCGTTAATAGCACAATCACATGCCTCTTACCCTCATCTTTCTCCGCCAAATCCGCCATGTTTGTATAATGATTTCTTCTATTAAGGCCAATACTTTGGCTGCTACTCCATCTGCCGGAAACCGGAGCAATGATTTGTTCTTTTCGTGTGATTTCCAGAATATGCCATTTGAGATGGGGAGAAGATTTTGAAATCGCACTTGACCTTCTCCAACCCCAAATCAAAACCCTACACACCCAAATCCAACCCCATTTCATCTTCTTTGATTTCGCCCAGTTCACCCAAATACAATTTTCTCCAGAAAATTTTACGGTGCTCATCTTACTCCTCAACTCCATTTTCAACCTGAAATTCTGAACCCAATTATAGTTAAATCAAAACATCACTAAAAAAAAGTCAAATTCCAGACCTGTTTGGGGTGGGGGTAGTGGAAAAAGAGAGTTTTGCTTGACGGTGGCGGACAATACGGAGGTGGCATCACAGGAAGGAATAAGGATGCGGCGGCGACACAAAGAAGGGAGACTAAGAAGGAAAGATAGGGAGGTGAGGAGGAGACAAAGAGGCAAAGATAGAGAGGTGGGGGAGAGTGAGTTGCTTGACGGTGGCGGACATGGCGACGGCTATAAAAATGTGAGGAGCTGGGGAAGATGGTGGAGTGCTTTGGCCGGTAAGCGTGGTCATGGCATGAGAGTTGGGTTGGGTGTCATTAAAGACGGTGGGATGGGGGAGCATTTACAGATTTAGGGAAGAAGAGGTAGGGATAGTTTCTCACGTGAATTTCCAGTTTTACCCTTATAATATTAATCATGTGCCATACACATGACAACTTAACGGTAAAAAAATGGATGAAGTTAGTGTTAGTGACCGCCGGTGCACAAAATGACCATTTGAAGTAGTATACTTGCAACTAAAATGACATTAGGTACCAAACCTGCACAGAGTGACCAATTGAGGGTTTTTTTTTTTTTTTTTTTTTTTGCATTTTTCCTTATTTAATTGATGTATTTTTCTTTTCACTGTTTTATTCCTATTCATAATATTACTTGTGCTTATTTTAGATTATTGTTAGGGTTTATAGACTTGATCAACCTATTTTCTCTATATAATTGATTTGTGCTAGAATTTTTTATTTATTGTGCCAGAGTAGAAATTCATAGTAGCATATTTACAATTTATGCATGTGTCATGGTAAATTGTAAAGTGGGTAAAATTAGACGATTATCTATATGCAATAACTATAGAATGCGTTCTTGATCTTGGTTTCTTGAATCGTTCATCAATTTATATTTAGATCTAGACTGTGACAGTTAGATTTATTTAGTAATTAGAGTTTCTATTGAGTGTGCCACTGCTATTAACTAATCTAAAAAAAGAAACAAAGATTGAAATAAATTTCGTGATCAAGTGAATATGTTAAAAAGTGAAAAGATCTATCGATGATATTTGAATAAAAATGTGGGGATAGTTTTGGATATGAAGTGTTTTTTAATTATTGTGTTTGCTCAATTTAGTTTAATTTCTGTTTTTAGGATATCAATTAAAATCAATTTTTCCCTCAATGAGTGTTTATATTTTTATTTTTATTTGATGATCTAGGTGTCAATGCTTGCGGTCTCATAATCTTTAAAAAAAAAATTAATAGACTTTTGTTTCCAAACCATGTCCTGTTTATATACATTTGAATTCAAATTATAAAAAAGATAAAAACTTTATGAAACACAAAAAAAAATAATAGTAAATAACCAAATTATTTCAGAACAAAAAGAAATAATAGTTTTACACATTTATATATATAAAAAAATGTGCAGCCAGTCTGCGTTCCGTAAGTCCCCTTTGCCCACAAGAGGATCGCATGTCACAAACTTGGGCACTTGAAATAAAAAATGCTTCAAGTAGATCCCTTGATTGATTAGAATGATTTTATTTCAGATGCCAAAAGATTCCGACAATTAAAACGTTTAATAAAATCCCATGATTAATTAAAATAATTATATTGATGCTGAAAGATTCTCCAACTAATTAAGGTAGTAGGTTTGATATGGGTGATCATTTTTAGTATTTTAAATAGAGCAATGGTATATAGGGGCACAAATTAAAGTCACAAAATTTGCTCACAAATTGAGGTGGTGATATTTTATTGGTTGCATTGATAATGAACCCTTCACACTCTAATTAAAAACACCAATAACATCATTACACTTAGGATTTTGTGAGCAAGTTTTTGTGACTTTTTTTGTGCCCCAAGTATTATTCTTTTAAATATAGTGCCCCCATCTCGTAAAGGTGATTTTATTTAACTTTTAACAATGATAAATAAAAGGAGACTTGCGTTAATATTAATATTAATTTAATTTTTCCAATAAAAGTTTAAAATTATTATTGATAAATTATTTAATAAGTAATCTCAATTAAAATTATTAAAATTTCACTCATATAATTAATTTGACATTAATATTTGATAAAAAAAATTGTGTTAATTATTAAAAGGTAAATAAATTATCTTTCCGTGATGAAGGACTAATACTTTACTTTACTTTACGATATAGTACTCCATTTTATCATTAAATGAGTGTTAATCTCAAATCTATATATATTAAAAGTCAAGGTAAAGTTTTTAGGTGTTGCCATATGGACAAGTTTTGGGTAACTCTTGCTTTTAATGGTGCCACATCATCCATAGCATTTTAATTAGGTGACTTTTCATTTTTTTTCTTATTAGCTAATAGTATTAATTAATTGTAATAGTTACTATATTAGGTAACCATTACTATTAATAGTATTAGTTTATTATAATAGTTAACTATGTTGGGTATGCTTATTACTTAACTCTCTTACTTATGTTAGAATTGATTGATACCATCACCTAAGTTTATTTTAAGGACTTTAGGACCTTATGTAAGAAGTTTCATAACTTCATTTTTTAGCTAAGTCCTCTTTATAGACTAGGCTTAGTATTTAGGGCTGAAGCTTTGAATTTAAGGTCTCAAGTGCAATTGACTATATGAGATGCGCATAACTCCCATGCGCAGCGCCCCATCTGCGCACTCAATGCGCATAGCTCTCATGCGCGCGCAGTTCTGCCTTAGTCAATTCTCTTATTTCCTGACCTCACCTTTATGAAGCTTGAAAAGCGTCATGACAAGCTACGCTTTTTGGAATGAGTCAAAGTGCTGATGTGGACAAACGACAAAACGTGCACACTCAGCATGCACGTAGATAGAGACGCGCCTCATATTTGAAATTCAAATTAAAGACAACTGTCATCCTTCTAGAAGAAGTTTGAAGCTCATCCACTTGCTCTGTCTCCAACGGCTATAAAGAACCCTGCGCTCCAATCACTTTGTGACAGCACATCGTCCTTACTCAGAGCTCCAAGGGCTAGTTTTTGAAGATCCACTATAAATAGCCAGCTCTTCCTCATTTTTCAAGCTGCTTGTGTTTTGCTCTCTGAAAGAAAGCTTTGAAGATTTGAAGATTGCTTGCTCATTTCCAGAATTCTCAAGAACAACCTTCATACCTTCATACTCAATCCAAGCCCAGATCCTATAAGCCTTTGTAACACCAGAATCTTGTGCTCTACATCTTATTGATTTAAAGAGCCCAGATTTCTGACACACACACACCTCTTGAAGTTTCGATCTCATCGATCACATTTCTAGAGATACACCGGTTATTGTCTAGGATTTTGTTCTTTCATAGATTATAGATCTTTGAGTTAGTTTGTTCTAAATCGCTGTAACTTGTAAACTCTCTCATATAATAAGATCTCCATTAGAAATCCAAGACTAACCGTCTTGGTAGAGGCGTAGATCTTTTCCCGATCAAACCTCTCCAAATAGCTTGTCTATTTATTGTGCTTTACTTTCTACATTTAAGCTTTTCTGATATATTGCTTTGTTTGATCTTTGTAGATTATATTGCGCAGATTGAATTTTGTTTGTGTGCTTATTGCCTTAGTTCCATTTTGCGCCACTCTTTAAACTAAATCTTAGTGCGTGCGTATTTACACTTCTGCGCATCTGCCTGCGCATAAGTGATTGCTTTACACTTCTGCTGTGCATTTCACACTCTTGCCGCGCGCTATACTTAGCCAAATTAAGAGTCATGCGCATTTGCCATTGATTTGCAAAAGGGTTTGAAAAGAATTTTAAAACGCTATTCACCCCCTAGTATTTTTCATACCCTTGTTGCCCCTTTGGGACCAACAAGTGGTATCAGACCAAACACCTTTATAAAACGTTTCTGTTTTTCAAGCTTAACAGCTTGGGTGCCGATTCGATATGGCAAACTCAAAACCTTCGGCAACTGCTAACTATATACATGTTTCAGTCTTTGATGAAGATCATTTCGACGTATGGAAATTTAACATCTTAACTCATCTCACCTAAATCGATGAAAGGCTTCATGACACCGTGGTTTATGGACCTTACATCCCAATGAAAGCGAATCCTAATTCACGCACCAACGCTGCGGAACCTTCCATCAAGAAACCTAAGGAAGAATGGACTGAAGAAGAGATGAGAAGAGTTGCTAATGATGGAAAAGCAAGAAACATTCTCCTGAGCACTCTAATCACGGCTATGAAACAACAAGTCATGCATTGTGCCACTGCTAATGAATTATGGGATACTATTGAAGAGCACATCGAAGAAGACACGGTTTGCAAGGAGAACAAGTGATACGAAGTTCAAAAAAGATTCAACAATTTATCTCAACTCCCCGGTGAATCTTTAAGATAGATTTATGAACGATTTTGTGAAATCATTAATCTCTGTATTTCACTTGGAAAGAAGTTCTTCAATAAAGAATTGAATGTCAATTTCCTCGCTGCCTTTGGATCAAGATATCTGCATAAATCTAGCGCTCTTGAGGACGCTGGAACTTTGGATATTTGGATACTTAGAAATCTTCACACAAATCTTAAAGTTTATGAACTCAAACTTCAGCGCATAAGTGAAACTGAAGGAAAATCAAAATCCATTGCTATGGTGGCGCATAGAGAAGAAGCACCTGCGCCAGCACAAGTTGAGAAAAGCGCAGATCCCAAGATTTTTACTTCTGAGCTATTGGACATGGACGATGAAGATTTCGCTTTATTTGTGAAGAGATTCCAGAAATTCAGAAAATTCTCAAAACCCAACTCTTTCAGCAAAGCACCAGGATCTACAAGCAGAGCTCCTCCAAAGTTTACCAGGGGCAGTGATTCCAAAAGAAAAGAAGATCTTGTTTGAGGAAACCAGGACACTTTGATCGAGATGCCCAATTCCTAAGTTCGAGTACATGAAGAAAAAGAGCAACCACACTCACAAATTCAATCGTCATAAAGGAATGGTTGCTGAAGAAGAATCTCCATCTACTGAGCGCAATACATGGATTGAAACAGACTCGGAAGAAAGCGATGAAGATTCTGATGATGGACTCGTGTGCTTAGTAGCAAAGGATGGTGAAGTAGATGCTTATGATTCAAATGATGATTACTCCAAAGATGTTCCTGATATGAATGTCTTGAATAAACCTATCAAGAAATCTGCAGGTTTTCAAGAAGCGAAAAAGAAGAAAGGACCAACCATCAACGAGCTCATTGAACAAGGATGTCTTACTCCAGCTCAAAGCGATGGTGGATTGTTAGTTGATAGATATGATCTGAGCGCAAGAAGAAAGCTCAGAAAAGGCAACTACATCAGACCATAAGTTGAACCAATTCCAAAAATCAATCATGATGAGGACATTGAAAAGCAAGAAAAGTTGTTCAAAGAGGCTGAAAAGGTAATCAGTCGATTCAGTGATATGAAGGAAGCTTTAGCACTATCATGTGATGAAATTTTCCAGCTTAAGACCGAGAAATCTCTTTTAAAATATGAACTCACCCTCCTTAAGGAGCAAATAAAGAGCATGACTCCTCTTACTGTTAAAAACACCTATCTAACAGAACAGAACTCTATACTTAAAGTTCAAAACGATGAATTGGTTGCTCAAATTACTGATATCAAAAAGATTACAAATGAGTGGTTCAATTCTCGTGTCACTATGGATAGTATCTTTGAGTCCCAAAAAGCTAGTGGTGATAAAAGTGGCTTGGGATTCTCATCAACTAGTGACAACTTTAAGTGTGAGGTCTGCGCTGAAAGAGAAAGTGAATTTACACCTCAGCAAACTTGTGAAATTCCCAAGGAAAAACATTCTATTTCAATGGGTAAAAGACAGGAACCAGTCAAGAGACAAACATTCCATTATGTCTACCCAACGAAACAATTTGGGAAACCTAAAGAGAATGAAGTAGCTACAGATGAATCTTCCTCAAGCAAAATAATTCTTGAAACAAGGCGCGCTCCTTCTACGAGCGAACATTATGCGCCTAAGAGCCATGCGCATCAATGCCATGCGCCTCCTATCCATATGCGCACTCCTAGAAAAAGCGCACCAAAATTTCAAAAGAAAAAATTTGTTAAGGTAAATTCATCTGGCCCAAAGAAGAATGCTATCCCTAAGAAAAGTAAGGAGTTTGTGAAAACTCACGTGATTGGTGGCTTTCATCATTGTTCTATTTGTGATTGTTTTAGACACAAGGCCGTGGAATACCTTTTGAGATTCACTCCCAATGCCAAAGGACTTAAAAATTCTAATGTCAAGCAAGAGTGGGTCGTCAAAAGTTGCTAACTCTAGGACCCAAAAGGAATAAATGTGACCTGGTTAAATGTCTATATTTCAGGTTTTTTGCTTCATGGCTAGATCTTCTAAAGCTAGAGCGTATGAATGGATTCTCGACAGTGGGTGCTCACGACACATGACTGGAGATGAATCCTTACTTGAAGATGTTCATAAAGAAAGAAGTCCCTCAGTAACATTTGGTGATAATAACAAAGGTCAAGTTGTTGCATATGGAAAGCTTAAGAAAGACAAAGTGTGCATTGAAAGAGTCTCTCTTATCGAAGGACTCAAGCACAACTTATTATCCATATCTCAATTCTGCGACAAAGGATTAGAATGTCATTTCACTTCAACGCAATGTCTTATCAAGAATGGCAAAACTGGAGCTATACTACTCATGGGATATCGTAAGACAAATATTTATATTATTGATTTCCATAGTATGAACTCTAGTACTAATCTTTTTTTTCATAGCTAAAAAGTGTGAGCGAAAATAGTTGGCTATGGCACAAGCGCATGAGTCACTTGAACTTCAAATGTCTATCAAAACTCAGCAGGAATAATCTTGTCAAAGGACTTCCCAAGGTTGCTGATCATCATGACAACAAATGAGCATCTTGTCAACTTGGCAAACAATCAAAGCAGTCTTTCTCCAGCAAGACAAATCCCTCAACTTCAAGATGTTTGCAACTGCTGCACATTGATCTATTTGGACCAGTTACCACTGCGAGCATTAAAAGAAACAAGTATACTTTAGTTGTGGTGGATGATTATTCAAGATATATATGGGTGGCAATGATGATTTCTAAAGACAATTGTCATGACATTCTAACCACTCTATTCAGACTGCTCCAAACCCAAAAAGAAGATGACATCGTTAATGTTCGATCCAACAATGGAACAAAATTCAAAAACAACGGTGTTGCTCGATATTGCGACGATCATGGGATATATCATAACTTCTCAACCGCTGGTGTTCCGCAGCAAAATGGTGTTGTGGAAAGGAATAACAGAACATTGATAGAAGCAGGGAAGACGATGATAGCAGAAGCTAAATTGCCCAAGTACTTTTGGGAAGAAGCTATCAACACAGCATGCTTTACTCAGAATCGTTCCCTCATCAACAAACGCCATAACAAGACCCCTTATGAACTTTGGCGTGGTAGAACTCCCAACATTGCTTTCTTCAAGATCATTGGCTGCAAATGTTATATCCTCTACAACGGAAATGAACATAGAGGTAAATTCGATGCTAAAGCGGATGAAGGTATTTTTGTTGGGTATGCTAAACATTCTAAAGATTTTCGGGTTTTCAATAGATCTACTTTAGTGATAATTGAATCTGTACATGTTACATTTGATGAACATTGTCTCCTTGAGCCACTTTTAGCTCCTAATGTTCCTGATGATTCTGCTGAGTCTATTGAGACAGTGTAGACACCCCGCCTTGGACCTCTCACCCCGATTGCATACAAAGTATTTTTATTTAACTTATTTTCATTAATTTATGTTACTTCGGTTAAGTTCCTAACTGATTTCGTTAGTTTTGGACTAAACTGCATAACAGAGTTAACTTTTAGGGTCATTCTGTCATTCTGTCATTTTTCACCCGCGGGCGCTTCCGGCACTGCCAGTGAGCCGCGCGCGCGTCCCGCCTCAAAAGCCGGACCCGCGCGCTTCCCACTTTGGCAGTAACGGATTGCACCTTATTTCCCTCCCTTTTCTTATTTACAAACATCTTTTCTTGATCACAAAAAACCATCTTTTTACATTCACATTCATCCCTCCTTTTCTCATTAACTCCCAATCTCAAATTCTAAGCTTTTTCCCAAAACTAATATTTCTTTCATTTATTATTTGATTTCTTTTATTTCTTTTATTTTTCTTTTATTCATTTATCTTATTTGTGATTGGCTCATTCCATTTCACATGGATGACCAATTTCCCTCCATCATTTCCCTCTCTTTTTTACCTATAAAAACCATCATCTCCTACCTTGGAAAGGGACTCCAACCTTGATTCACCAACTACATTATACACAAATTCTCCCAACAAGAGTTCTTAGTAACAAGACTCTACACAAATTTTTCTACAACAATTTCATTACAACAACAACACTTTCAAGTCAAGGTTCCAAGTCCTCTTTCTCAAGGTACAACTCCATTTTCTTCCTTTGTTTTCTTCTTCTTGATGTATGCAATCCCCATTAATAGGACATGACCAACATGACTACTTCACATATTGAAGTTAGTTAAGGTTATCTCCCTACATTTTAATCTTAACTTTAATTCACCATGTTAATTTCTCTTCATCTCTTAATGTAATTCTTTAACATTACTTGTTACATGTAATCTTTATCATTAAATAAATAAAACAATTCTATTTTATTTCCCTTTATTTCCTCTTTTCTTCTCATCACAATTGTTAGCACATTTCTATTTAATTAATTGAAGGACATGTAAATATTAGAACACCAATAGTAGCAAGACCCGCGTAAGCGGGGCGGAGTGGGTGTTTAAGTACTTCCCACTCCGTCACCTAACCCCCGAACCCTTCTCTCCCGAATCTCTGGTTTTGTACATAAATTAGGCTATTTCTAGGTTTTTCTTATGTTCTTTTAAAAACATAGGTGGCGACTCTAAACAATCTAAAAACAAGTTAGACATCCTAGGATAATTCACCGCTCTAGCCAAGCCGTGGTTCCCCGGGGTATCTACAGACAGGTGCGCACATTCCAACTGCGCATACACAAGATCAGAATTTATCAACACAAGGAAATCCATCTACATCAGTTGCGCAAAGCTTTATCAATAGCGCGCCAAGTGAAGTTTTAGTTGCACCAAACAATGCGCCTGGAGATTCTACCAATGCGCATCATTCTACTTCTGCGTATGGTGTCACTCACTCTTTCAATTCTGAACCAGTTCAACCCCATAACTTTAATGATTTTGATGCTGGTGAAGATGTGCCAATTGAAGACCTACAAGTTACTACAACTCAACCTAACTTACCTCCTGAAATTCGTGAAGTTAGAGATCACCCAATCACTACTATCAATTGTGATCTTCATGATGGGGTTCGTACAAGGAGAGCTACAAACTTTGATGCCTACACTGTTTTTATCTCTCAAGTTGAACCAAAGAAGGCTGATGAAGCACTCTAAGATCCTAATTGGGTTATTGCAATGCAAGAAGAACTCAATCAGTTTGAACAATGTATAGTATGGACTCTTGTTCCAAGACCAAATGATCAAGGAGTGATTGGTACAAAGTGGGTGTTCAGAAATAAGATGTACGAGAATAGAACCATCACGAGAAATAAAGCAAGGTTGGTTGCACAAGGCTACAGGCAAGAGGAAAGAATCGACTACGATGAAACTTTCGCGCCCGTTGCAAGACTTGAAGCTATAAGGATCTTCCTAGCTTACTCTGCTCACAAGAACTTCAAGATATATCAAATGGATGTCAAGAGCGCATTTCTAAATGGTGAACTTCAAGAACAAGTCTATGTTGCTCAACCGCCTGGGTTTGAAGATTCACAATTTCCAAATCATGTCTACAAACTCCAGAAAGCTTTGTATGGACTAAAGCAAGCACCAAGAGCATGGTATGATACACTATCCAAGTTTCTCATTGAGAAAGGCTTCACTCGCGGTAAAATCAATACTACTCTTTTCATTGCCAAACATAATGATCATAAATTACTTGTTCAAATTTATGTCGATGATATTATTTTTGGTTCTACTAATGAATTGTTATGCAAGCGTGTCGCGCCCCAACCCGTGGTCCTACTTCGCCCCACGTTCAGGACACGCACGGAAGACGTCATATAACACTTTTAGAAAAAAAATTGAAATGTTCTTTCATAAAAGTTTCATATCACAAACTCATTAAGTTGAAAACTTTCATTTCAACACACCACAACTAAAGTTTTACAACCAAAAGTACTTAGCCCCAAGGGCTTACACACTTTACTTACAAATGTACAATCACCACACTTTAACAAAATAGGTGATACACGGATAAAGTCTCGGGTACACTACCCCAAAGGTTATACATTTACATAATGTAGCCTTTACAAACACTTGTCCCAAAAACTCTTACCAAAACCACCACGACGTCCTCCCTTGTTTAAGTGACCTATCCCCTTGGCTCGCCTTTATCTAAGGAAAACAAATTTGAAAGGAATGGGGTGAGAATAAATCTCAGTAAGCTACTAAAATGCAACTACGTTACATGCTGAAATGATAATCACAAAAGGATAATATCAATAAGCATTCACATAGCACATAACATGAAAGGCAAAGCCAACTCATCATACCACACATAAGGCGGAAATAAACACTCATAAGCGGATACTGAGCCAAGGTTTTTGAATCAAACATAACCATCTGAGAGGTATCAACTGAGCAGCACCAAAGGGCTGAAGCCTGTTCCAGAACCAAACAATAACAACAACAACAACAACAACGGGGGGAAAATGACACCAAGTCATAACCCAAAGTGCCCAACCTTTGGCCCAAGGAAGGGGGTTAAAAATGGGAAACCAATGGTAGAAGCCTTAAAATGAACTTGGCTCGTGTGCCATTATAATCCCTACAACTGCCCGACTCCACAACAAGTACCAGCTGGACTTTAACACGAGAGCATAGTAATAAATACTTACTTAAACAACAACCGGGGCATGATTCCAAAGTAGGGAACCACACAAAACTCATCATAAAGATGTAAACACGTTACTCATAAAAGAGTTCACAACATTGACATTAAGTTATAACACAATCATTTATCAATGACATTAAGTCACAACTCATCTTTTATCAATGACATTAAGTCACAACTCATCTTTTATCAATGACATTAAGTCATAACACACTTGCACACACTTGAACACGATCCTCAACAATCAAGTACGTTAAACCCATTTATCACACAAGGGATTTCAAAATAAGAAACCCCACAAAAGCATAATAAATATGTATAACACCCAAAATGAACCTAAACGGTTACATCATTCCAAACTCGATCACAAACGGACTAATTCATACCCTTTTGTGTGATAAAACACCTATCGGAGTATCATAGAGTAATAACCAGAACCTAGTCATGATTTGAACCTTAATTCAAGTTGAATAAACCAATTCATCGTGTAGTACTCGAAAATAGCTTTCCAACGATAGCTTACACGTCCAAAACGGAGCCCAGATCAAGAAGTTATGGCCTCCGAAAGATTGAATGTAAAACGGACAACTGCAAAAGAAGAGGGTGCGCACGCCCTCCCTAAAAGGGAGCGCGCGCCCCCTTCGATCAGACTCTTGGTTTTTTAGGCACTAAAGGGTGCGTACGCCCTCCCTAAAAGGGAGCGCGCGCCCCATCGCACGATTAGGCTTTTTGGGCCTTCCTGGTAGCCTAAAACTTGATAATTTTACTCCCTTCGTTCCACCGTCTCAAAAGTACTAAACACCCTTATACCTGAAGCATACATTCTACTCATATAATTGCGAAGAACACCCAGGAACACACTTGAACTAAACCAAAACACTTCTTGCTACAAACCTCATACTACTCCCTTAACACTTGTTACTACTAACCAAGTGACTAACACAAATAATCAAGTAAGATGTGTAAATCATAAAATATGATGCAACACATAAAATGCACACATAAGTTCAAATTAAAATCCCCAAAAATATAAAATAAATAGGGACGGGTTTTGGGGTCGTTACAATCACTCCCCCTTAAAGAAAATTCGTCCTGAATTTTTGGGTAACTTACCAAACGAATCAAACAACCAGGGATATTTCCTTTCCATATCGTCCCGAAGCTCCCAAGTAGATTCCTCCATATTATGATTTCTCCACACAATTTTACAAGAGGAATACTTTTAGTTCTCAATTCTTAAACTTTGATATCAATCACTCAAACTGGTTGCTCTATATAAGACATATCGGGTTCTAGATCCTTTTGTATCTCTGATAACATATAAGATGGAACATACAAATTTTTTGCAAAGCACGAAGATAAGAAATACGTTATGAATTTACCCAAAGAAGATAGCAACGCAAGATTTCCGACTTTTTCTATAATTTCAAAAGGCTCATTATGACTTTTCCATCGAATAGCTAATCTCAATAGATAGAAAGTGAACAGGTTTTGTCAATCTATCCACGATTACCCAAACTGCATCATGCTTTCTTCAAGTAAGAGGTAACCCTGACATAAAATCCATCGTGACATAATCCCATTTCCACTCAAGTGTCTCTAGAGGTTGAAGTAAACCTGCGAGTCTTTGATGTTTAGCTTTATCCTGTTGACAAATCAAACACTTTATTACATAATCCGATATTTCCCGTTTCATATTATTCCACTAAAAATGCTGCTTCAAATTATGATACATCTTGATACTCCCGGGATGAATAGTATACTTAGATTTGTGGCCCTCATCAAGAACTTGGCGTTTAATTCCATCAATGTTGGTACACATAACTGCCCTCTATAAGTTAATACTCCTTCAGGACTATGAGAGAAATCTTCAAATTTTCTATCCTCGATTTTATCCACTAATTTTCTCAACTCGGGGTCATCCTTCTAAGCATCTTTTATCTGTTGAATTAAAGTTGGCAAAGTACGAATATTCGCAATTTTCACCCCATGCCTCAATTCATAAGGACATCAATCTCGAGCATCTTCCATTCTCGGACCATCTTCGAAACTATGTAAGATTTCTGACTAATAGTATCTACAACCATGTTTGCCTTGCCCAGATAATAAGAGATGGTACAATCATAATCCTTCAAAAGTTACATTCATCTACGCTGTCGGTTGTGCAACTCTTTCTAGGAGAAAAGATATCTCAACTCTGATGATCTGTGAAAATCTCAAACTTCGTTCCATAAAGATAATGTTTCCATTTATATAACGCAAAAATAATCGCAACAAGCTCCATGTCATGGTTCGGGTAATTCTTATTCGCAAGGAGTTAACTTCCTCAAAGCATCACTGTAAATAACCAAATCATCATTCCCATTAGGTAACGCAAGAATAGATGCGGTGGTCAACTTCTTCCTTAATTCCTCAAAACTGACTTGACATTTTTCATCCCACATATATGGTACATTCTTTAAAGTCTACTGAGTGAATGGTGTAACAATCTTGGAAAATCCCTCAATAAATCTTCGATAATACTCCGCTAAACCCAGAAAATTTCGCAAATAACTGCTTCCCTCGGAGCCCAGACAAAACCATTCACAAATATTGTTCTCGAGATTTAGAATAAATAAGGATATTACCGATAAAGACAACCACAAAGGTATCAAGATAAGGTTTGAAAACCCGATTCATCATATCCATAAGAACAACGGGAGCATTTGTTAACCCGAAAGGCATGACAAGAAACTCATAATGACCATACCTACTACGAAAAGCAGTCTTAGGAATGTCTTCTGAGTGAATCTTCAACTGGTGATAACCACTCCTCAATATCAAACTTCGAAAAGACAACAGACCCTTGAAGTTGATCAAATAAATCATCAATGTGAGGCAAAGGATATTTGTTCTTTACAGTCACCTGATTCAACTTTCTATAGTCGATGCATAGTCTCAAGGACCCATCTTTCTTCTTTACAAACAACACAGGATCTCCCCCGGTAATATACTGGGTCAGATAAAACCCCTATCATGTAACTCTTGCAATTGAACTTTCAACTCTTTCAATTCAGATGGAGCCATTCTGTAAGGTACCTCAAATATCAGGGTAGTACATGGAAGTAAATCATTACAGAACTCGATTTCCCTATCAGGAGGCATAGAATACTCAGTAGAGAACACATAAAGAAACTCTTTAACAATATGCACATCCTCTATTTTAAGCAACCTTTTTAGTAGTATCGAGAACACTGGCCAAGAATCCCACACAACCACGGTGTAACAATTTTCTAGCCTTCACATAAGAAATAATACAAATCCCCCTACCCAGAGGAGTAGCCTCAAAAGTAAATTCAGGCACATCAGGAATAGAAAGTATGACAATCCTTTTATAACAATCAACTGAAGCATGGTATTTACTCAACCAATCCATTCCTAAGATAATATCAATATCTTGTAATGGCAAAACAACTAAATCAGCAAATAAAATATGCTAAATATGCACATCACAAGTACGCAACACTCTATCAGTTGCCAAACACTTCCCCATAGGGATGAACACCTCTAACACATAAGATAGAGACTCAGGAGACAAATGTAACTGATATGCAAAAATGCACAGACACATATAATGCAATGAGCCGGGGTCTATAAGTGCTCATGCCCTCAAACTAGACATAAAAATTATACCTCCTATCACGACAGAAGAATCTGAAGCCTGTTATTGATTAGTAGCAAAAACACAACCCTGTCCCTTAGGCTTTCCCGAGGCATCCCTCTTCTGACCCTGTGATAATCCAGCTCAACTTCCAAATGATACATTCCTGATTCTAGGACAATCACTTTGAAAATTGGCCAAGTTGACCACAATTCAAACACTTACCCAACTTCTTCTGACACCTATCTTCAGAGTGCCCTTCCTTTTGACAATAGTTACATATCCTTCTACTTTGATTTCCCGAGGTGTTACCTTGATTGTTGGAAATTAATTGTTCCTGAGGTTGTCCTTTGTTTTGTAATGATGTTCCCTGACCTCCTCGATTGTCACCGTACTGTGGTTGAGGTCTTTATTGACTTCCCGCACATGATAGTTCAACTTTCGTCTTATGTTCTTCAATATCGTGCTCCACTTGATAAGCCCTATCAACTGCATCTTGAAAATCCTGTAACTTGTGGGATACTAATTGAGTTCGGACCACAGTTCTCAATCCTCTCACAAATCGCATTACCTTCCTCTCCTCAGTTGTAACTAGATGAGTATAGTACCTGGATAACTATGTGAATTTAAATGTATACTGAGCCACGGACATAACATTTTGCTCTAAGTTGAGAAACTCCATTTCTTTCCTGTCTTGATCCACCCGGGAAAGTATATATGTATCTATGCGCAGAGAGAGATAGAATGGGATAAGAAGGTTTTATAAAAAAGATCTTTACCCCATTTTTTTATTTAAGTCATTCAACTTTCCATTTGAACAAATAACCCCCTCTAGGTGCTCTACACTAGGACCCAAAACCTAGACAAGATTGACTTCTAACTCAATAAGATTGAAACACTTTAATATTCTAGAGAAGATGTGCAACCGCCCACTTTACCATGTGCGACCGCCCAAATTGCCCTGTTTCAAGAACAATTTCTTCAGATAGCTTGTGCGGCCACACGCTCATTTTGAGCGGCCGCCCACAATGCCCGACAGGCCAAAACTAGCTTATTTTTACTCCCTTTTACCTATTCTGGGGAAAGTATAAATGAAATATATTTTGATCGGGTAGAAATGATCTACTCAACACCCTGAACATTTTGGTATAATTAGATTTTAAAATGGAGTAGTAAATTAAAAGAAGAAAATCAAAATAAGTAAGAAAACCTTACCTTTTCTTTCAAATCCTAGGAAGAAACTTAGAAATGTTTACTGTGTAAGAGTAACACACATACACACACACAGAGAGAGAGAGAGAGAGAGAGAGAGAGAGAGAGAGAGAGAGAGAGAGAGAGAGAAGTGATAAGCATATAAAGATTTTTATAAAATTTTCACTTTGGTCCTTCTACTTTCAAGTTGAACAATTAAGCCCCTATAGTTATATTTTCACAAAGGACCACCCTATAGTTTCAACTCAATCTATTAACTCCCTTAACCATTATCACTACTAACCAAATAAATAACACAGTTAATCAAACAATATGTGCAAGTCATAAAATATGATGCAACATATAAAATGCACACATAAGTTCAAATTAAAATCCCCGAAAATATAAAATAAATAGGGACGGGTTTTGGGGTCGTTAGAAAGCGCTTTGAGAAACTAATAAAAAGCAAGTTTGAGATGAGCATGATGGGAGAACTCTCATTCTTCCTCGGGCTTCAAATCAAGCAAATGGATGAAGGCATATTTATCAACCAAGCAAAGTATACGAGGGATCTAATCAAGAAATTTGGACTTGACAATGCTAAACCATATGATACTCCAATGGCTACCGGCAACAAACTTGACAAAGACTTGAAAGGTAAGAAAGTTGATCAAACTTTATATCGAGGTATGATTGGCTCTCTCTTTTATCTTACTGCAAGTAGGCCAGATATTATGTTTAGTGTTTGTGTCTGCACTCGTTATCAATATGACCCTAGAGAAGAGCACTTAATTGCTGTGAAACGTATTATACGATATCTCTCCGGCACTGTTAACCTTGGACTTAGGTACACCAAAGATTCGAATTTTAAACTTGTAGGTTATTCAAATGCAGATTATGCAGCGTGCTCAATTGATAGGAAAAGCACAAGCGGCACTTGTCATTTCCTCAGATATCGACTTATGTCATGGGCTAGTAAGAAATAAGCTGCAGTTTATGTCTCAACTACTGAAGCAGAATATATTGCTGCTGAAAGCTGTTGCTGTCAGATTCTATGGATGAAGCAGCAATTGGTGGACAATGACATCAAAGAAGAAAATTGTCCCATCTACTGCGACAATACCTCAACCATTGCGGTTTTTGAAAATCATGTCATGCACTCCAAGACCAAGCACATTGACATCAACTATCACTTTCTCAAAAACCACGTGGAGAAAAGAAACATTCATTTGGAATACGTGGGAACTGACTATCAAATCGCTGATATTCTTACAAAAGCACTAGATGCTAAAAGATTCAACTTTTTGAGAGGTGAAATGGGTATGCTTGAACTCAGCTAAATCTTGTCCAAATGATTTATCAATACTAATATCTGTGTTTTCTTGAGTTATCTAAGTTAAAACTGCCTCATGCGCATGCGCACTACATGCGCACATGATGTTGCGCATAAGGCAAATCTTTTGAGTTTTCTAAGAAACTCTGCGTAAAATAGAGCTGCGCATAAGCATCATGCGCATGCCATGTGGACCCCAGGTAAGTTCTCTTTTCAATAGTTACACCTAGGTCCTTGACTTGCTGAGTCAGCTCATAATTTGCAAGGGTACTTGCGTAATTATGTATTTTCCCTCGTCATTTACTTTTTAATTTTCTTGGGAAATTACTTTTCTACCCCTACGCACGTCCCACCTCATTTAATGCAAAAGCATTGAGTGACGCGCCATTAATGCTAGTTGTGTGCTATTTATGACGAAATAGGAAAAGATTCTCTTTGACCATTAATGCCTGACACACGCGCGTGGCTAGAGCTTTTCACGCGCGTTCATCATTGATCCACGTCACTTGTACGTGCTCCTCACCTGCGCGTGCTCCTCACTCGCCTGACTTTCATCAACTCGTGTTAGCGCGCCATAACGCCAGACCTCCTTTTTTTATGATAACCCCTCTCCGCCATCTCTGCTCTTATCAATCTCTCTCTCTCTCTCTTTTTAAAAACACTCAACCGCCTCAACTTTTCCTCTACTCTCTGACTTTTCTTTCTCTCTGCACTTATCACCTTTTTCTCTCTACTCTCTGACTTCTCTTTCTCTCTGCACTCAACCGCCTCAACTTTGTCTCTGCACTCATCACCTGTCCATAATGGTCATATTTGTGTTATGTGTCTAACGGCTATAAAGGACACATGCTCCACTCAATGAGCGACAGTACATCTGTCCTTTAACCTTATCCACAAGGGATTTCCAACGACTAGTTTTCAGAGCTCTACTATAAATACCCCATAACTTCAATCGTTTTGAAGTTGCTAAGATATTCAAAATTTCTCTCTCAAGCATTTGTTGAAGATTTGAAGATTGCCTTTGATTTACCAAAATTCTCAAGAACATCTTCATACCTTCATACTTAGCCCAGATCCTCAAGTAAAAACACTTTATTTTTCTTGTGCTCTCAATCTCAAAGATCTAAAGAGCCTTGAATCTAAAATCACACACGCACCTCTGTAAGTTTGATCACTTAGATCTTTCCTTAAGAGATACACCGGTTTTCTCTAGGATTTGTTCTTTCATAGAATATTAGATCTTGAGTTAGTGTATAAGCTCAAACGTTGTAATTTGTAACACTCGCTCATATTATAAGATCTTCATTAGAAATCCAAGACTAACCATCTTGGTAGAGGACGTAGATCATTTCCCGATCGAACCTCTCTAAATAGCGCGTGTTAATTACTTGTCATTTACTTTCAAGTTATTATCTTATCTCACTATTTGCTTGTTTAATCATTGTAGATTGATTGGATTGGATTGTGTTGTGTTTGTTATATCATTTGCCTTAGTTACTTATTTCACTCACTTTGAGCCAAAATACTTAGAGTGTGTGTGCGCCCCCTTTATCAAGCTTTGCGCCTATTTACTTAACTAAATTCCGCTGTGCATTTCACTCACACACTTAGGCGCATTTCATAACGCTTATTTGATAAAGTGCGCATTTACAATTGAGTTTATCAAGGGTACGAAAAGAATTTTAAAATAGCTATTCACCCCCCCTCTAGCTATTTTCCATACCCTTGTTGCCCTTTGGGACCAACAAGTGGTATCAGAGTAAACACCTTTATAAAACATTTTTGTTTTTCAAGCTTAACAGCTTGGGTGCTGATTCGATATGGAAAACTCAAAACCTTTGGCAACTGCTAACTAGACACATGTTCCAGTCTTTGATGAAGATCATTTTGACGTGTGAAAATTCAGCATCTTGACTCATCTTACCTTAATCGATGAAAGGCTTCATGACACTGTGGTTTATGGACCTTACATCCCAATGAAAGCAAATCCAAATCCGCGCACCAATGCTGCTCAACCAACCATCAAGAAAACAAAGGAAGAATGGACTGAAGAAGAAACAAGAAGAGTTGCAAATGATGGCAAAGCAAGAAACATTCTCCTAATCACTCTAAGCACGGCTATGAAACAACAACTCATGCATTGTGCTACCGCCAATGAGTTATGGGATGCTATTGAAGAGCATATAGAAGGAAACACGGTTTGCAAGGAGAACAAGAGATACGAAGTGCAAAAGAGATTCAACAATTTCTCTCAACTCCCCGGTGAAACTTTTAGACAGACTTATGAACGCTATTGTGAAATCATCAATCTCTGTATTTCACTTGGAAAGAAGTTCTCAAATAAGGAATTAAACACTAATTTCCTTGCTGGTTTTGGATCAAGATACCTACATAAATCTAGCGCCCTTGAAGACGCTGAAACTTTAGATGTATGGACTTTAAGGAACCTTTATGCAAATCTCAAGGTTTATGAGCTCAAACTTCAGCGCATCAGTGAAACTGAAGGAAAATCAAAATCCATTGCTATGGTGGCGTATAGAGAAGAAGCGCATGTGCCTGCACCGGTACAAGATGATAAAAGTTCAGATCCTAAAATTTCTACTTCTTAGCTATTAGACATGGATGATGAAGACTTCGCTTTATTTGTGAAGAGATTCCAGAAGTTCAGAAAATTCTCAAAACCCGGCTCATTCAACAAAGCTCAAGGATCTACAAGCAGAGCTCCTTCAAAGTTCACTAGGAGCAGTAATTCTAAAAGAAAAGAAGACCTTGTTTGTTTTAATTGCAGGAAACCAGGACACTTTGCTTCAAGCTGCCCAATTACCAAATTTGAGTACATGCAGAAGAAGAGCATCCATACTCCCAAATTCACTCATCACAAGGGAATGGTTGCTGAAGAAGAATCACCAGCAAATGAGCAGAACACTTGGATTGAAACAGACTCAGACGAGAGTGATGAAGATTCTGATGATGGACTCGTTTGTTTGGTGGCAAATGATGATGAAGTTGATGCTTATGATTATGATGATGATTACTCAAAGGATGTTCCTGATATGAATGTCTTGAATAAACCTATCAAGAAATCTGCAGGTTTTCAAGAAGTGAAAAAGAAGAAAGGACCAACCATCAGCGAGCTCGTTGAACAAGGATTTCTCACTCCGGCTCAAAGAGATGGTGGATTGTTATTTTCTAGATGTGATCTGAGTGCTAGAAGCAAACTCAGAAAGAGTGAATATGTTAGACCTCAAGTTTCACCTATTCCTACAATCAATCAAGATAAGGACATTGTAAAGCAAGAAAAGTTATTCAAAGAGGCTGAAAAGGTAATCAGTCATTTTAGTGATATGAAGGAAGCTTTAGCACTATCATGTGATGAAATTTCCCAGCTTAAGACCAAGAAATCTCTACTTAAATCTGAACTCACCCTCCTTAAGGAGCAGATAAAGAGCATGACTCCTCTTACTATTAAAAACACTTATCTAACTGAACAGAACTCATTACTTAAAGTTCAAAACGATGAATTGGTTACTCAAACTACTGATCTTAAAAAGATTACAAATGAGTGGTCCAATTCTCGTATCACTATGGACGGTATCTTTGAGTCCCAAAAAGCCAGTGGTGATAAAAGTGGCTTGGGATTCACATCATCAACTAGTGACAACTTTAAGTGTGATGTCTGTGCTGAAAGAGACATTGAATTTACACCTCAGCAAACTCATGAAATTCCCAAGGAAAAACATTCTAATTCAATGGGTAAAGGACAGGAAAAAGTCAAGAGACAAACATTCAATTATGTCTACCCAATGAAACAATTTGGGAAAGCTAAAGAGAAGGAAGTAGCTACAGATGAATCATCCTCTAGCAAAATCATTCTTGAAACAAGGGACGCTCCTTCTCCGAGTGATCATTATGCACCTAGGAGTCACGCGCCTCACCGCCGTGCGCCTCCTAGCCCTATGCGCCATCGATGAAATAGCGCCTCAAAATTTCAAAAGAAAGATTTTGTTAAGGCTGGCTCATCTGACCTAAAGAAGAATGCTATCCCAAAGAAAAGTAAGATTTTTTAAAAACTCACGTGATTGGTGGCTTTCATCATTGTTCAATTTGTGATTGTTCGGGACATAAGCCCGTGGAATGCCTTTTGAGATTCACTCCCAATGCCAAAGGACTTAAAAATCCTAAGGTCAAGCAAGAGTGGGTCGTCAAAAGTTTCTAACTCTAGGACCCGAAAAGGAATAAAGGGGACCTGCTTTAAATGTTTATATTTTAGGTTCTTTGCTTCATGACTGGATCTTCAAAAGCTAAAACGTATGAATGGATTCTCGATAGTGGGTGTTCACGGCACATGACTGGAGATGAATCCTTACTTGAAGATGTTCATGAAGAAATAGGTCCCTCCGTAACATTTAGTGATAATAACAAAGGTCAAAATGTAGCATATAGAAAGCTCAAGAAAGACAAAGTGTGCATTGAAAGAGTTTCTCTCGTCGAAGGACTCAGGCACAATTTATTATCCATATCTCAATTCTGCGACAAAAGATTAGAATGCCATTTTACCTCAACTCAATGTCTTATCAAGAATGGCAAAACTGGAGCTACATTACTCACGGGATATCGTAAGACAAATATTTACATTATTGATTTCCATAGTATGAACTCTAGTACTAATCTTTGTTTTGTAGCTAAAAGTGTGAGCGAAAACAGTTGGCTGTGGCACAAGCGCTTAAGTCACTTGAACTTCAAATATCTATCTAAACTCAGCAGGAATAATCTTGTTAAAGGACTTCCTAAGGTTGCTGATCATCATGACAAGAAGTGCGCCGCGTGTCAACTTAGCAAACAACCGAAGAAATCTTTCTCTAGCAAGTCAAATCCCTCAACTTCTAGATGTTTTCAACTGCTGCACATTGATCTATTTGGACCAGTCACCACCGCAAGTATTAGAAGAAACAAGTATACTCTAGTTATGGTGGATGATTATTCAAGATATACATGGGTGGAAATGATGATCTCAAAAGACGATTGTTATGACATTTTGACCACCTTATTCAAACTACTCCAAACCCAAAAAGAAGATGGCATCGTTAGTGTTCAATCCGACAATGGAACAGAATTCAAAAACAATGGTGTTGCTCGATATTGCGACGATCATAGGATAGATCATAACTTTTCAACCGCTGGAGTTCCTCAACAAAATGGCATTGTGGAAAGAAAGAATAGGACGTTGATTGAAGCGGGAAAGACGATGATAGCTGAAGCAAAATTGCCTAAGTACTTTTGGGAATAAGCTATCAATACTGCGTGTTTTACTCAAAATCGTTCCCTCATCAACAAACTTCACAACAAGACCCCGTATGAACTTTAACGTGGTACAACTCCCAACATTGCATTCTTTAAGATCTTTGGTTGCAAATGTTATATCCTCTACAACGCAAATGAAAATATAGGTAAATTCGATGCCAAAGCCGATGAAGGTATTCTTGTTGGGTATGCCAAACATTCTAAAGCTTTTCGGGTTTTTAATAGATCTACATTGGTGATAGTTAAATCTGTACATGTTACATTTGATGAACATTCTCTCCTTGAGCCACATTTGGCTCCAAATATTGCTGATGATTCTATTGAGTTAAATGAGACAGGTGGTCATATTCACGTTGCGCCTACACAAGATCAGAATCTATCAACTCAAGGAAATCCATCTACATCAGTTGCTCCTAACTCAATTTATGGCGCGTGATGCAGGAAATGTACCCTCTACATGTCCTTGTTATTTATTATTGGTGGAGCGGGTTTGCGGTATAAAAACTATTTGAAAGATTGGTATAAAAAGTTGTTGACATACAAAATACTTAACCAGAATTTTGGGTCCGATTCAAGGGAAATCTGGTAATTATTTATGAAGTTACAGAAATCTTATAATATATCATTGGAAAGATATACAAGTCTACTTTTTGTTGCTTTTTACAGATCATCATTTGGATTTTTGTGGAATTAGTTATGATTTATTTACTGAAGGATAGTCAGAAGGACATTCTCATCCGAATTTTGATTAATTTGAAGAGTTTTATGAATCTTTGGATGAAGTCCTTTATCTTATCTATGTGTAATTAATTCTTAGGTTGATCCTTTTAAGTATTTTTGATATTCCTAAGCTTGGAGGGATGTTCCAAGAGTATTATAAATACCCTTGTAGTGCAATTGTAATGATATATAGTGAGTTGAGTTATATAAAATTATTGAGTCTTTGTGACTTGTTTAAGAAGATGGATTTCTTCTTGTTCTATCTTATCCCTTAGGTTTGGGTTCCTTTGGGTGGTGATTTGACTCATATTCATTGGTGGATTCCTTTGGACATCGAGTTTGTTAACCCGTGTTTGTTTACTTGTGTTTCCTCCGATGTCTTCTCCACTTTTCCGGCATCAAATTGGTACCAGAGCTGAGGTTGGCATGCTTCCGCAACATTACCAAGACTAGGATGTTATGGTGGAATATCTAAGGAGATAAGTGTTACAACTCAAGCGTCGTCTTTCACGCTACGAGACTTTGGAACATGATGAGTCGCGTCATGATTCAAAGTTGTTGATTTCAAAAGATCGTGAGAAGATTTCCATATTCAGCCACACTTTTGACGAGGTGTCGACTGAAGAGGCTTCTCATCAATTTCAACATCGTTTGAACCTTACATTTCAGCGAGTTTATGATGATGATATTTTGGAGCAACTCGCATGGCCATTTTCATATTCAACAAGTGAAGAAAAAAATGTGGATTGGAACAAACCTCCAATCTATGATGAAGAAAATGGAGATCCCATCGGTGTTGTTGAAGGCAATAACATGGAGGTAAATATGTTAATATTTTCAGATTGTTTTTTTTATGATGGAACAAGATCAAAGAAAGGTTCATTTTTCTTTTTACGGCACACTCTTCAAAGAATTATGCAACATAAAATGTGTGTTGGGAAAAGTATCTGTCACTTCAAAATTCGAGGACGAATTTTCTCCAACCAAGGGAGAATGATGCAGGAAACGTACCATCTACATGTCCTTGTTATTTATTGGTGGAGGGGGTTTGCGGTACAAAAACTATTCGAAAGATTGGTACAAAAAGTTGTTGACAAACAAAATACTCAACCAGAATTTTGGGTCCGATTCAAGGGCAATCTGGTAATTACTTATGAAGTTACATAAATCTTATAATATATCATTAGAAAGATATATAAGTCTACTTTCTGTTTCTTTTTACAGATCATCATTTGGATTTTTGTGGAATTAGTTATGATTTATTTACTGAAGGGTAGTCAGAAGGACATTCTCATCCGAAATTTGATTAATTTGAAGAGTTTCATGAATCTTTGGATGAGTCCTATATCTTATCTATATGTAATTAATTCTTAGGTTTATCCTTTTAAGTATTTTTGATATTCCTAAGCTTGGAGGGATGTTCCAAGTAATCTATAGATACCCTAGAAGATGCCATTGTAAAACAGGTCGAGTTTTGAGTGAATTTATAAACATAAAGCTTAGTGCTTGTTTCTTGTTCTTTCTTTCTTTGGTGGATTCTATTGAGTAGTGAACATTATCCAACTCTGTATCCTTTTGGTGGATTCCAAAGGTGGTGAGTTGCTTAATCCTGTATCCTTTCGGTGGATTCCGTTAGGTGGTGGATAATATACCTATCCATTTCTATCTTTTTTCTCTATTTTTATTTCCGTTGCCTATTCCCCGTATCAGCGCGCCAAATGAATCTTCAGTTGCGCCTCCCTTGAATGATGCTCCTCTAGATTTCTCTCACGCGCCTATATCTACTGTTGCATCTGGTGTTAACCCCAGTTTCAATTCTGAAGCAGTTCAACCCCCTAATTTTGATGATTTTGAAGCTGGTGAAGATGTACCAATTGAAGACCTTCAAGTTACTACAACCCAACCTAACTTACCTCCTGAAATTCGTGAAGTTAGAGGTCACCCAATCAATAATATCATTGGTGATCTAAATGTTGGCGTTCGTACAAGGAGAGCTACTAACTTTGATGCTTACACTGTATTTATCTCTCAAATTGAACCAAAGAAGGCTGGTGAAGCGCTCCATGATCCGAATTGGCTTGTTGCAATGCAAGAATAACTCAATCAATTTGAACGATATAAGGTTTGGAATCTTATTCCAAGACCAACTGATCAAGGAGTGATTGGTACGAAATGGGTGTTCATAAATAAGATGGACGAGAATGGAACCATCACAGGAAACAAAGCAAGGTTGGTTGCACAAGGCTATAGGCAAGAAAAATGAATCGACTACGATAAAACTTTCGCGCCCGTAGCAAGACTTGAAGCTATCAGACTCTTTCTAGCTTACGCCGCACACAAGAACTTCAAGTTATATCAAATGGATGTGAATCGTGCGTTTCTAAATGGTGAACTCCAAGAACAAGTCTACGTAGCTCAACCACCTGGGTTTGAAGACTCACAATTTCCAAATCATGTGTACAAACTCCAAAAAGCTTTATATGGGCTCAAGCAAGCTCCAAAAGCATGGTATGATACACTATCCAAGTTTCTCATTGAGAAAGGCTTCACTCGCGGTAAAATCGATACTACTCTTTTTATTACCAAACATAATGGTCATAAATTACTTGTTCAAATTTATGTTGATGATATTATTTTTGGTTCTACAAATGAATTATTGTGTAAGCGCTTTGAGAAACTAATGAAGAGCAAGTTTGAAATGAGCATGATGGGAGAACTCACATTCTTCCTCGGGCTTCAAATCAAGCAAATAAATGAAGGCATATTTATCAACCAAGCTAAATATACAAGGGATCTAATTAAGAAGTTTGGACTTGAGAATGCTAAAGCATACGACACTCCAATGGCTACCGGCAATAAACTCGACAAAGATTTAAAAGGTAAAAGTGTTGATCAAACGCTCTATCGAGGTATGAATGGCTCACTCCTTTATCTTACTGCTAGTAGGCCCGATATTATGTTTAGTGTTTGTGTTTGCGCTCGTTATCAATCTGACCCTAGAGAAGCGCACTTGATTGATGTGAAACGTATTATACGTTATCTCTCCGATACTGTTAACCTTGGACTTTGGTACACCAAAAATTCGAATTTTAAACTTGTAGGTTATTCAGATGCGGATTATGCAGCGTGCACGATTGATAGGAAAAGCACAAGTGGCACTTATCATTTTCTCGGATATCGACTTGTGTCATGGGCAAGTAAGAAATAAACTTCAGTGTCTATATCAACAACGGAAGCAAAATATATCGCTGCGGGAAGTTGTTATTGTCAGATTCTATGGATGAAGTAGCAATTGGTGGACTACGATATAATCGAAGAAAATTATCCCATCTACTGCGACAATACATCAACAATTGCGGTTTTTGAAAATCTTGTCATGCACTCCAAGACTAAGCATATAGACATAAAGTATCACTTCCTCAAAGACCACGTGGAGAAAGGAAACATTCATTTGGAACACGTGGGAACCGACTTTCAAATCGCCGATTTTCTAACGAAAGCACTTAACGCGAAATAGTTCATCTTTTTGAGAGGTGAAATGGGTATGCTTGAACTCAACTAGTCAATATAGTTTTATAACTACTAATGATTTTTATGTCTTTTTGAGTTATGAATATCCTAGGTTTAAAAGTTAAATCATTTACTAAGTTTCAAGGAAACTACGCGCCTGTTATGCGCCTCACTCACTCTATGCGAGCCCAAGATGTTATGCACCTAAATCATTCTGCGCGCCTCGAAGAGTAATGCGCCCATTTATGATTGCGGCTCAATCAATGCTCATATTTAATTTTTCAATGATTGAACGTATTCAATTTGTCACAATTACCAGGTAAGTTAATTCTGATCATTTATTATAGAATCTTTATCTTTTGACATTCCATAATTGTTCAAGGGTACTTGTGCAATTAATTTTTTCCCTCGTTTTTCGTGTTTCAAAAATTTTATTTTCTGGGGATATATTTCTTGCACCCCAAACTTACACCAAAACAGATGTTTTTGGGGTTTGTGCAAAAATTAGTCAAAATTGCTCATACACTTATAAGGGAAGTGGAGCAGTTTTTCTTTACCCAAAATGTCTCATCGAAGTACTTTGGGTCATTCAGCATTAATGAGACGTCATCTTTAAATCCCTCACTATTAATGCACCGTACTATTCATGTCACATCACCCATAATGAGCCGAATTTCTTTTCCCCTCATTAATACCCATCTCTTCATATTCCCATCTTTCTAAAATTTTATCCCTATTATTTCCTTATTTGTGCCTATTTTTTAAATATCTTGCCCTTATAGCATCGTGGGTAAAGGCAACTCTTACTCAGCCGCCGCGCAGAATATTGTTGCGCGCACCTATCTCAATATCCCCACTCTTTAGAACAACATCAAGAATGTTGAAATTAGGTATGGATGAGATCTTTTAGCACACATAGCGCATCTCGTTGATGCGTCTATTGTGTTCAAATCGGGAAATGTGAATAGATTCACGGTGGAGCAGTGGGAATATACTGCTGCAATTATGGGAAAGGCCAAGCTCAATTGGCCTCAAGTTCTGTTCAAGACTCTGCTAGACCAGATTGATAAATACAACAAGAACAAGGCGGACGGGAAGACTAAATTCAAGACCCACTGCAGAATCCTCACTAAAATCTTCCTTACCTACCTAGCCCTTACTCAATTCCTTGATGCAAACCCTGTTTATAAAACAGACGATGTACCAATTTTTGGTAAGGATAACTTGGTGTTAAAGAGGCACAGAAAGCGCATTGCCAAGCGCGCGCCACGAGTTAAGGGTGCTCAGTTAGTTGATGAAGAAACTGAGTCAGATGAAGAAAATGCTAAAGGCACAGAAGATAGCGCAGAGGCTGGCGCAGGTACTGCAATTAAATCTAGCGCAAAAACTGGCACTCCATCTGGCGCAGTTCCTGGCGCTGGTACAGACAAAGGCAAAGGGATTGCACCTGTTGAGCGTGGAGGCAGACCCCCTAAGCGCCCTAGAGTTGATAAAGATGATCTTCAGGATATTAAACGCGCGCAAGAGGCTAGTTTGGCTGAAGCGCAGAAAAAGAGGGATGGAGACTATCAATTGAAGCAAGCCAATGAAATGGCTAAGGCAGAAAGGCGCAAAGGCGCAGGGTCTAGCGCTGATGAATGCGCGCTTGCCCCTACTGTGCCTCCAAAGAAATCTGCTCATGCGCCTGTACAACCTCCAAAACCAACTCCAGTTCCACTCTCTTCTCAACAACAACAACTCAAAGATAAACTCTCCCTTGATTTATTTGATGACTTAAGTGAGGAACATGTTGAGGGGGAGCCTGAACCATTCAAGAGGGGCAAATCATCTACTGTGCCTGTGGCTCCTGCGCCTCCTCTATCTACAGAAGACCCCACTTCCAGTGATGATTATATTCCATCTCCTAGACACACTTTTGCTCCTTCCCCAGTTAGGCGCTCTAAATCTCCTGCGCCTACTCCTCCCACTCCTGATATGAGTATGGTACTTTCTCTAATTCAACAACTTCATGAAGGTCAAGCTCGAATTGAGTCTCAGTTTGAGCTTCATACTTCAATGTTAACCAATCAGGCAGATGAGATTGCTGCCATTAAGGGGGAGATAACGCGCATTGGCTCTGACATCAGAGACAAACATTTTCTTACCCCTCAGCAATGGAGTGATGCTATCGCACAAATGAATGACATGTTCAAAGACACTCTTGCTAAACTTTGTGAAAGAATTAGCGTAGGGATCAAGCTCACTGATGGTGAAGCTTTCATTGATGCTATTAAGCAAGTTGAGACCAGTGTTGCTGCTGACTTTAAGAAGTTGCTTAACTTAGTCACTGGTGGAAGTGATAAGTTAGTGGGTGTTATGGAAAGCTAAAGGAGATCAATGATGAACTGCAAAATGCTTCAGAAGCGCATATGTATTTTGCGCCTTCTACAAGTGCAGAACATGGCGCGCCTCTTAACTCTCGCTCCTTGCTTTCAAAGTTAGATGTTTTGAAGGAGCTGATTGTTACTCATTTCAACGCCGTGCATTCTAGTGCTGATAGGCGCGCAGAGAGATCCTCCTCTGACATTGTTTCTGCGCAAGCTGCTGTTGAAGCAAACTTGTAAGTGATCGCTAAAAAAATTTCTCAACAGCAAGCTATTACTCAACGCTCCATTGATGAGTATCAAGACATCAATGTTGGGCATCTGCGCTACCTCAGAGATGGTGTTCAAGAGACTTTCACAAATGTTAACCGTACTCTTCAAATTTCCAAACAAATTCAACGCTCGGTGATGGAGATCGAAGAAGGTTTGAAGGAAGATGATGCGCCTTCTCCCAACCCTTAGTGATTTTCTTTGTTTGTAAGTTTGTTAAAATCTTTTGTGATAGAAACCTTTTTGTTAGTGATTTAATGCTTACATGTTTTAGCACATCTTTTGTTTTTTATGTTCGAAACTTGTAACCACCAACTCTTATATTTCGAGTTTTAATGAGAACAAAGCATCACGTTTATTAAACCTTGTACATTCAAACTCCTTGTTTGTAGAACAATGAATTTATTGTTTAAAATCATATGCATCATATTTGAACTGTTTCATATATTCATGCATTGAGTTTAAACTTTGTTTAAACACATTTCAAAACTAAAACTCATATATCCTTTTAATGTGTTTAACTATTGTTTCTATCTTTCTATTTGTAATGATTTATCTTTATTGGAATAGATTAGAAATCTATATCTTGGACTAGTGTGTGCATTAACTTGAGACATGATTTACCAATTTCATTTATTTGGACATGTTATTATCAAGTATAATGTTTGTCCCTAATATAGTAGGTAATGACATCAATCAAATAGGGGGAGATTGTTGGGTATGCCCACTTATATCTCAGTTTCAATATAATAGGATTGATTAGATTTGATTGATCCATCACCTAAGTTTTATTTCATGGACTTAAGACCCATATGTAAGAAAGTATTTATACTTCATTTTTTAGGTAGTTCATTGTAATAGAATAGGCTTAGGAATAAGGCAAGATATCAAGATTCAAGAAAAATCACAAGTTGTTTTTGAGCCACGCGCCATGCGCCCTTTTAGCGCGCGCATATGGTTATGCGCCTATCTATGCTATACGCCCCAAAATGGTCCATGCGCCCCTCAATGATTTAATTCAACACTTGGTGATTTATTGAAGACATGAAGACTTGAAGAAATTCAAACTACGCCAATAATCCAACGGTGGTTAAATAACACGTATGCACCCGCATCAAAGGACACCTGTCCATAACGGTCATAGTTGTGTTATGTGTCTAACGGCTATAAAGGACACGTGCTCCACTCAGTGAGCGACAGCACATCTGTCCTTTAACCTTATCCGCAAGGGATTTCTAACGGCTAGTTTTCGGGGCTCTACTATAAATACCCCATAAATTCAATCGTTTTGAAGTTGCTAAGATATTCAGAATTTCTCTCTCAAGCATTTGTTAAAGATTTGAAGATTGCCTTTGATTTACCAGAATTCTCAAGAACATCTTCATACCTTCATACTTAGCCCAGATCCTCAAGCAAAAACACTTCAGTTTTCTTGTGCTCTCAATCTCAAAGATCTAAAGAGCCTTGAATCTAAAATCACACACGCACCTCTTTAAGTTTGACCACTTAGATCTTTCCTTAAGAGATACACCGGTTTTGTCTAGGATTTGTTCTTTTATAGAATATTCGATCTTGAGTTAGTGTATAAGCTCAAACGTTGTAATTTGTAACACTCACTCATATTATAAGATATTCATTAGAAATCCAAGACTAACCATCTTGGTAGAGGACGTAGATCATTTCCCGATCGAACCTCTCCAAATAGCGCGTGTTAATTACTTGTCATTTACTTTCAAGTTATTATCTTATCTCACTATTTGCTTGTTTAATCATTGTAGATTGATTGGATTGGATTGTGTTGTGTTTGTTATATCATTTGCCTTAGTTCCTTATTTCACTCACTTTGAGCCAAAATACTTAGAGTGTGTGTGCACCCCCTTTATCAAGCTTTGCGCCTATTTACTTAACTAAATTCCGCTGTGCATTTCACTCACTCACTTAGGCGCATTTCATAACGCTTATTTGATAAAGTGCGCATTTGCAATTGAGTTTATCAAGGGTACGAAAAGAATTTTAAAACAGCTATTCACTCCCCCTCTAGCTATTTTCCATACCCTTGTTGCCCTTTGGGACCAACAGTAGACACCCCATTTTGAACATACATTCATAATTACACTACTTTTGTGTCTCGCCTTTGATTTGGGTCGAAACTCATTAAGTTTGACATATCTCGTTAAGTTTCTGACTGACTTCATTAGTTAGGGGCCGAAATGAACATTAAAACTTAAGCAGAGGGCAAAATTGTGATTCCAGCACAAGATGTCTCGTACGAGACATCTAATGTCTCGTACGAGACATCCCCCTTGACAGACGGGTTTTTCAGCAGTTTCCTTATCGAACTCAACCTCGTTTCTTGGCAAACACTCCGTAATCCGGGAAAGAAAGGAAGGACGATCTGAGAGCCCAAAAACAACTCCTTTGAAATCAAGTCTTTGATTCTCATCCATAAACAACCCCTTGGCTTGGTCCCCAAGTCAAGAAACCATATAAATAAAGGGGTTCTTGAATAAAAAAGGACCTAACGTTGAATCAACGACTCTCTACCAAACGTTCAATCACCTCAAACACTCTGATATCAGCCTTGCAAAGGCAACCCACGAAATTGATCAAGGGATAACACAATTTGAGTCAAGCTTTTGGATCATCAAGGCCTTTTGTCAAGGCCATCTATAGGATTCTTGAAGCACGCTTAGGTAACTCCTTTGTTTTCTCTCTTCTCATCTCCTTCTTTGCTTTGAAGTGGTGTAATTCTATCAAAATGATCAGCCTAGAGCCTCTCCAATCCATGGAGATGGTCTCGAAGCATATGATCCGACATTCCAAATAAATAAGAAATTATTTATTTGGCTCTCTTTGTACCTATTTCGTATAATTTTAAGATGATGATGATGTTTTTGTAGCAAGACCAGTCATAGATTGGGTGCTCCTTGACCTTCCCAATCTATAACTTAACCCCCGAATCCAAGATCTCACGGTCCGTGTTCCGTTAAACATGGTGACGATTCACAACAAATCGAGCAACAATCAAGTCCTTACAATCAAATCAACCCAAAACGGCCCGAAAAAGGACGCGCTCTCACACAAACCCAATACTCCCTCCGTCCCACTCGAATTAAGATTTTTGGGTTGGGCATCGGGATTAAGGGAAAAGTGTTAGTAGAGTAGGTGTTGTGAGTATGAAAAGTGAAGTAGGAGAGAGAAAGTGGGGTAGAGAATAATGAGTGGAAAGTTGTTGTGAG
This sequence comes from Campanula takesimana, assembly GCA_026119855.1. Classification (NCBI taxonomy): domain Eukaryota; kingdom Viridiplantae; phylum Streptophyta; class Magnoliopsida; order Asterales; family Campanulaceae; genus Campanula; species Campanula takesimana. The sequence continues at coordinate 2,204,252 of JAOWBW010000019.1, forward strand.
TGTGAATGTGGGTCCCATTAAATAAAATATTTCGATTTTTGAGTTGTCTTAACTCGAGTGAGATACCCAAAATAGAAATTTGTCCTAATTCGAATGGGACGGAGGAAGTATATACAAAGCGGGTTAAAATAATTTTTATCCATGGTAACATCAGGAAGGGGAAGGAGTATACAAAATTCAAATTGAGAAGATTCAAACAAAAAGTGTATATTCGCACATGGACTAATCAGCAGCCAGGCTTGAAATCCTCCACGTGAAAGTCATGGTAGCCTAGCTTAATAACCCACGTACTCAGTAATAACTACTCCATCTGTCCCTAAATAGTGTTCATTTTCAAAAAAATTTATCCCAAAATAAATGTTTTTTTAAACATAACTTTGCCCCTAAATGTTTTTTTTTTTGAATTTTTTTTCACCGGACTCTTTATACGTGCAAAACTAAATATTTGAAAAGGTGATGACAAGATTATATATAAATCTTTGCCACCAAATTGTACAAAGAGTTGAGATTTTCAGGTGTCCCTTAAAATGAAATTTGGACACTCATTTAGGGACAGAGGTAATATTATTTTTATTTTTATTTTTTGGGAGCAACATACTCAGTTGATTTTTTTGTTTTTAAACCACATACTCAGTTTTTTTTTTTTTTTTTTTTTGAAGGAACCACATACTCAGTTGTTAACAATCATTAATCATTTCTTGCTTAAAAAAAAAACAATCATTAATCATTTCTCAAAAAAATAAAAAATCATTAATCATACAACCCACTTTATAATGTACTACTGAATATCTTTACCGTACTCTTATCATATTTCTTTATCATTATTATAATCAACATGACAAATTGCATTACAATATTCTAATCTCGTTGCCCAAGATTGAAGTAGGTAGTCATTATTGATAGGAAGAATTGCAATACTCCCTCCGTCCCACCTAAAATAGGACGTTTTGCCATTTTGAGTATCCCACTCGAAATTCCTTCCATCTCCTTCTCAGATTAGTCATAATTATTTTTGCATACGTTCAAAAGTACGAGTTACATTTTTAAAATAATAAAAAATTAATTACTAATATTTTAAACAATTTTATTTTCATAAAATTTGTATAATTACAAAAAACTCAATAATTACTAATTTACCTTTTACCCATTTGTATTATGAATTGTATTTTGATAATTATATTCTCAACGAACTTGTAATTTTTATCTTTTTTCTTATACTCCCTCCGTCCCGAAAGATAGTCCACTTTTTTTCGTTGTTACTACGAGGGAACTTTGAGCAGTTATAAATGCTACTTATAATTATGTTAATGTGAATCTAAAAATTGATATTAATAGTATTTATAATGGTGTATCAAGAACAATTTCAAAATTTTCATTAGAATAATTTAAGTAGCCTTAATTATTACTAAAAGTTCCTTCGTAAAACCCATGAAAATGTTAAATGGTAGCACTCTAAAATAAGTTTTCTTGAAAATAAATTTCAATAAATTTATTTGAACCGAAAATAATAAAATTGGTAAAGTCCAGTCCAGTATCAATACTGTCTCCGTAAGACAAATTTGCCCTGTACAAGTGCTCACGGTCTTGGCAAAATGTCCCTAAGATAAAACGACTTTCGAATTAATATTAGAAGCACTTCAAAATATTAATTCCAGCGAACTACTTTAATGTTTGAGAATCCCAGACTTGAAAGAAAGAAAAACAATGCAACAATATGCTTTAGGATGCTAGACAAAAGAGAAAATGGATTGGATTATTGGATGATTTTGCAAATGAGGGGAAGGGGCTTTATATAATAGTTGAAGAGGCAAGGTGCCTTTAGGGAGCAGGCTTAATCTTGCTGCAAGTTGAGCTTTCATCGACCTGGATGGGTATGCCAAATCTGGAGTGAGCAGTCCTACCTCTTGGAAGTAGCAAGGAAGCTATACCCCTAGAAAGCCACCAAAAGAACTAAATCCCTCCTGCTTCGCAAGGCCGAGCACACTGTCTTCCATATGAAAGTCTTCCCCGTGCCACCATACCCATACAAAAAGAATACTCCACCATCGCCTCTATCAATTGCAGTCGTCATGATCTTTTTATAAACCATCATTTGTTTTTCAGTCAAACATTTATGTAATTTAGAGTGCTCAGCCTTCATCTCATCAACATCATATGATAATTCATCTAATATTAGCATATTCTCCGCATCAGAAATGACATAATTTCTTGGTTGAGGCATATCTTTAAAATTTTGGAGACCGCTGCAATTTGCTGCCAATAACTTGTCAATTTCAGCCAATGCACAATTTTTAACTTGCTCTTCGCTGAGTGTGAGACTTGTATCTAAAAAATAGATTCACATTTGTTGGGATAATGCCTTTGAATGTGGGACGCCATAGTTTAGGATTGTACAACAGATAATTTCATAATGCCTAGACAGAGCAGAAACGAAGACAAAAGGAAAAAAAGGAAGGAGCAGCACACCCGAACAGGTAGGCGAGCGGGCACTCGGGTAGACCCAGGCGGGCGCTCCTGTGGCAGAAAGTTGAGCCGCTTGGGTGATTTAATTCAGGCGGGCACTTGGTCCAAGGCAGGCGGGCGCCTGGTCTTGCGGCAGATCAGGCCCAACGCACGCGGACTGCAGAAAAACGGGGTTTTTTTTCCTTTGGGACTCAAATTTAGGACTCCTTATGTCTTCAGGGTTAGGTTATGACTAGTATACATAAAGGCTATCATCATAACAAGAAAGAAGAGGTTGAAAAACACAGATTGCTCAGAGAAGATCAATAATTCTAGATCTAGGGTTTTAGCACAGTCAGGAATTTTGTGACCAAAATTCGTGCTAGCATAGATTAGTGTGATCTTGTAAAGAATTCTCCAGATTAATAATAATATTCTCTCCCCTCCCCGTGGACGTAGCCAAGTTGGTGAACCACGTAAATACTGTTCTTGTGATTGCTTTATTTACTCATCAAGTCTTGTTCAATTGCTCTAAAAAGTGGCACCAGAGCTTTGGTTCGTGGTTAGAGATTCAGGGATTCCGCAGCAGAGAACGAGAAGATGGGTCAAGGAGCAGATTCGATCGACAAGTTCAATGGGAAGAATAGTTTCTCTCTGGCAGATCAAGATAAAGGCTTTGTTGGTAGACAAAGATTTATGGGAACCGTTGGAGATTGCAATCAGGGATCGCAAGGATCCCAAGGGTAAGGCGATCACCACAGAAGAGTCAGAGAAGGACAAGAAGACAGCCGCGAAGGAGGCATCAGCATTGAAGAAGTTAGATCAGAAGGCTCACGCCAAGATCATCAGACAGTTGGATGATGAGATCCTAACCAATGTTACAGGAACAGAATCCGGAAGCGATCTTTGGTTAAAGTTGGAAGATATGTACATGACACGTTCATTGACCAACAAGTTATACCTGAAGAAGAAGCTGTATGACTGTCGTATGACTGAAGGTATGCCCATTAATGATCATCTTGATAGATTTACTTCTGCATTACTTGAACCGCGTAATATAGGAGTTGTTGTGGATGACGAGGATGCAGCCTTGCAGCTTTTAGTATCCTTACCTATGTCTTATGAACATTATGTCGATTCGTGCATAAATCGTAAGGATGGTATCTCTCTAGAGGAAGTGAAAACTTCTCTCAAGAAGAGGGAATTGCGCCGAAAGGCGAGTGGGAATGAGACAGGTACCCAGTCATCAGGTTTGGTTGCTAGCAGTAGTGGTGGTAACAAGGGTTCTAGTGGGAAGAAGAACAATAAAGGTAATTCTTCACACAAGAAGGGTCCGAAGCCTGGGGATATTTGTAATTTCTGCAAAGAGAAGGGGCATTGGAAGTTCGATTGTCCCAGAAAGAAGCAAGGCGAGGCACCAGTCAGAGCAGAGGCCATGGTGGCCAAGGGTAGCGGTTCAGATGAGGATTATGCTCTAGTTACATCAGAGTCAGCATGCGCATCTAATGCGTGGATTCTTGATTCAGGAGCATCTTACCATATCAGTCCTAGGAGAGAATGGTTTACCGGTTATAGGCAGATAGTTGGCGGTGATATAAGCATGGCCAACAATACAGTCTGCAGGGTTGTTGATATTGGTTCGATCAAGGTCAGGACTCATGATGGTAGGGTTGTTACTTTGAATGAGGTTCGACACGTTTCGCTTATGACGAAGAATCTGATTTCTCTTAGTCAGTTAGACAGCAAATGGTTCAGTTTCAAAGGTAAAGGTGGAGCAGTTAGTATCTGTAATGGTTCAGAAGTGGTGCTGAAAGCCCTTAAGCGGGGCTCTTTATATTTCCTTCAAGGAAAGACGCTTGCAGAGTCGACTATGGCTGCATCAGAAGAGGTGAACGAGGGAGATATGTCTAAGCTGTGGCACATCAGGCTCGGTCACATGAGCACTCGAGAGATGTATGAGTTGACTAACAGAGATCTTCTTTATGGCCATAAGATCAAGGATCTTAAAGGCGTTCTGGATTACATCCATTCAGAGAGTTGGAGACCTTTATGTCAGGAATTTCTAAGGGGGCACAGATATGTCTTGTCTATGGTTGATGATTATTCGAGGAGGCCTTGGGTAGTTATCATGGAGCACAAGAATGGAGTCCTAAGGAATTTCAAGGACTGGAAGACGGTAGTGGAGAACCAGACAGAGAAGAAGATCAAGAAGCTCTGGATAGATAATGGTTTGGAGTTCTGCAGTACTGAGTTAGATTCGTTTTGCAGAGAGGTGGAGGTTTCTAGACATCTCACCAGCAGAGGCACGCTACAACAGAATGGTGTAGCAGAACGGATGAATCAGACATGGCTTGTGGGAGCGTTGTGCATGCTCTCTAATGCATAGTTGTCTAAATGTTTCTGGGCAGAAGCGCTTAGTACAACATATTACTTGATTAATCATGGGCTTCATACCGGTAGTGGCCTCAAAGTTCCCTATGAGGTATAGACTGGTAAAACTATGATTGTTTCGAGTGTTGGTGATGTTGATAAACAGGTGGAGCAACAAGAAACTGAAGAGTTAGTTGTCCCACAGTCAAATGTTGATCAGGATCCACCAACAGAGACAGAGATTGAAGCACCAAAAAGTTTAAGTTCAGTTCCTGAAGAACATGGGTTAGCACAAGGAAGGTCTAGAAGAGCTAATTTCGGGAAGCCTCCAGAGAGGTATGGATTTGAAGACTTGGTGTCTTATGCACTGCAGGTTACTGAGGAAGTGGAGCCCGATCTTTCGGAACCTTCTACTTTCAAGGAAGCAGGTACATGTTCAGAGTCATCTCAGAGGTATGCGGCTATGGGTGATGAGATGGAGTCTCTTCACAGGAATCAGACTTGGAAGTTGACCACAATGCCAGAAGGCAGAAAGATTGTGACTTGCAAGTGGATCTTCAAGAAAGAGGAAGGGATGTCACCGGCTGAAGGGTTTAAGTATAAAGCTCAAGTTGTTGCAAGGGGTTTCACACAGAAAGAAGAGGTGGACTACAATGGGATCTTCTCAACAGTGGTCAGACACACTTCGATCAAAGTGTTTCTAGCAATAGAAGGAGGGATATACATGACAGAGTCGGAAGGATTCCAAGTTCCTGGTAAGGAAGATCAAGTTTGTAGATTGAAGCAATCGCCTAGGCAGCGGTATAAGATATTTGACAGCTATATGATAGCAGCAGTCAAGAAGTCAGAGATTCAGAAGCTGAAAGGCTTATTGGTCGCAGAGATGAAGGGTTTGGGTAACGCGAAGAGAATTCTGGGTATGGAGATCTATAGAGACAAATCCAAATGGAAACTGTTCTTATCCCAAAAAAGATACATCAAGAAATTTTCAGAGAGGTTTGGTAGGTCAACAGCTAAGCCTATAGACACTCGAGTGTGCAGTGAATGCACAGACAGTCGCGTTTTGGCCCAAATCGGTTGAGGAGAAAGAGTATATGGCTCGAGTATCCTATGCTAGTGCAGTTGGTAGTTTGATGTATGCTACAGTGCCCACTAGCAACATCAGACTCGTCTACGGAGATGGGACAGAGTGTGCAGTAGAGGGGTTCTCAGATTCAGACTTTTCGGGTGATGTTGATACAAGAAGATCGATGACCGGATATGTGTTCACGCTTGGTGGGTCAGTTGTCAGTTGGAAGGCTACATTGCAGGCGACAGTGACGTTGTCTACAACAGAAGCAGAATACGTGGCATTGACAGAGTCCGCTAAGGAAGGAATATGGTTGAAGGGATTGATCAGCAATCTTGGGATACATCAGTATCAGGCTAGTATTTATTGCGATAGTTTGAGCGCGATTTGTTTGGCCAAGGATCAAGTTCATCATGAGAGGACCAAGCACATTGATGTCAGATATCATTTCCTAAGAGATGAGAAACGGGTAAAGGTGAAGAAGGTAGGGACGGCGGACAACCCTGCAGATATGTTCACGAAACCCGTGACGGGGAGCAAGTTCCAACATTGTTTGGACTTGCTGAATGTTCGCAGCTATTAGATAGCAGTAAAGGCGAGGGGGAGAAAAGGTTTGTTGTCATGGAGATTCAAATTCAAGATGGAGATTGTTGGGATAATGCCTTTGAATGTGGGACGCCATATTATAGGATTGTACAACAGATGGTTTTATAATGCCTAGACGGAGCAGAAACGAAGACAAAAGAAAAAAAAAAGGAAGGAGCAGCACACCCAAACAGGTAGGCGAGCGGGCGCTCGGGTAGACCCAGGCGGGTGATCCTGTGGGTAGAAAGTTGAGCCGCTTGGGTGATTTAATTCAGGCGGGCGCTTAGTCCAAGGCAGGCGGGCGCATGGTCTTGCGGCAGATCAGGACCAACTCACGTGGACCGCAGAAAAATGGGGTTTTTTCCTTTGGGACTCAAATTTAGGACTCCTTATGTCTTCAGGGTTAGGTTATGACTAGTATACATAAATTCTATCATCATAACAAGAAAGAAGAGGTTGAAAAACATAGATTGCTCAGAGAAGATCAATAATTCTAGATCTAGGGTTTTAGCACAGTCAGGAATTTTGTGATAAAAATTCGTGCTAGCATAGATTAGTGTGATCTTGTAAAGAATTCTCTAGATTGATAATAATATTCTCTCCCCTCCCCGTGGACGTATCCAAGTTGGTGTACCACGTAAATCCTGTTCTTGTGATTGCTTTATTTACTCATCAAGTCTTGTTCAATTGCTCTAACAACATTAAAACAATAAATGCTCAAAATGATTAATTAAATATTCCCTCCATCCCAGCAGAAGTGATACTTTTAGTCAACTTGATCAAACTTTGACCTCTAATCTAAATAAAATATATTATTTTTAATGAAAATTTAAAAATGATTTATTGTACCACCAAATAAGCATTAAGATATTTCATAAAAAAATCGGATCTAACATAATAAAAGATTTACCAGGATTGTTAAAATTCTTTGGATGCTTGTAGTTGATATCATCTGACAGTACTTGCAAGTTTGATTCCAAATATCTTGTGGCCTCGACATACTATTAGATAATAGTAGCATCGCGAATAGTATTCTTAGATACCGGTGACCCCCATTCACTTGCTTCTTTTATTCCATCAACATACTCTTTATCATCGTCTAATAATCCTAGTGCATAACATGCTTTTTTGTAATCATCATGCACTTGTTTATTCACAATTCTCAAATCAGCGTACGATGTAGCACCAGCAATGTGATTTAACATCAGCCTCAGATAGTAGATATCGCCTGAATTGATGGGAACATGATAAATTCGTCCTATTGATGTGTCTTTCTTTCTAGGACGCCATTCTCACTTTGACTTGTCCCAATCAAAATATTGCGGAAATTCATAATACTTATACTGTCGAGCCTCTGGATTTTCACGATTGATCTTCATCCACTGTAAAAATTGTGATTGGCTAACAGTAGGCTTACCGACAACATCCGTAAGATAATCGCCATCTTTGAAAGGAATGGTTTGGTCTCCCTCTAAATGGAAAGATAAGCGCTCTACAGCAGGTGTCCTGTAGTGGATATTAAATCCAAATATTCTCCATATCGCTTCACATGTAGAGACATATCGGCAATCGATGTATCTTTTAATTTCATCATCTACTTCAAAACCTACCCATATTCTGTCACTTCCCTTGCTGATATACTTGAATAAGTACTTTATTGATTTGCTTTGATTACAATATTCCATGTTGATGTGAGCCCGATACTTCAACAACAGCTGTGGATTATAAGGCACTATATACCTATTATCAAGCAAAACTCCATTTTTATCTACATTACCATATAAAAAATATCTTCTACACCAAATTGTAAACGTGGCAATTACATTTACCATATATCCAAAACTTTTCAAATTATGTAAGAAAAGTATCTCCTTATTGGCAGGATTTAAGGAAGTATATATGGAAACATTCTCAACTAACCCGACTATTTTATTTATAGAATTAACGTTTGAAAATTTTCAAAATTCACATTGAATTTCTTGAGTCAATTTTATCTATGGGATCTCGATTAAAGGGTTCAAAAAGATAAAAATTGTTCAAATTTTAAATTGTTGTTTAGTGTTCCTAGATTATTCCTAACTCTATAGCTTATATGATTCTATATCTGGGGATCTCGATTTATTTTTTTAACCCATTTCGGGTCATACCTTGTTTACTACATATTTACATACACAATTGGTCACTAAAGTATATGTGTTTTTGTAATGTCTTCATCAATGTTTTTTGTTTTGGAATATTCTCATGCAAGTACATTTTTTTTAATGTCCTTACCTTATACATGTAGCCATCACTTTTTTTTTTTTTTAACAATTTTATGACATGTGTTATCACTTGACTAACCCCTGTTATGCAATTAACGAAAATGTGATCGTTAACAAAAATTAACTGGGATGTTTAGGAGGGAATAATCCCGCTTAATTCACCCATTTTGATGGGTATACATTTTGAAAAGTGGGGTCTATTAATTTCGTACACACTACCGAAGACAAATGCGTAATAAAATTAAAATGAGTATAGATATTCCTTTTGTCTCGAAATGATGTTTACGAACAAAAATATGAAGAGATTATTTTTGGGACAGAGGGAGTACTTTAATTCAATCTTTTGTAGTTCAAGATTTTGTACAATTTGATGGGCATACATTTTTTAACTATTAAATGTGAAGATAGTTTTGAGACGGAGTGAATACTCCAATTCAACTTTTTAATTACATTACATTTCACATGTTTACCAACAAAAACAAAAATATACATACTCTAGTTACATCATTTGAACATTAGGTTCACCATATACATCAACTTCTATCCACCATATCGATTTTCCATTGCCATCATCTTCATCTTCGTAATTGTACCTCCATTGCCAAATCTGACGAAGATCTTTGGACATAATACTCCCACCGTCGCACAACTCTTTGCACAAAACGAGAAATGCACGGGAATTAAGGGTTGAATAGTAGTGGGTAGTTGTTGTGAGTGTAAAATGTGAAGTTAGAGAGATAAAGTGGGGTAGGGAATAGTAGGTTGATTGGTGTTGTGAGTATAAAAGTAAATTAAGAGAGAGAGTGAGTGAGATGAATAATGAAGATTCTTTACCATTTTAGGTAAGTGGGACACTCAAAATGGCAATTTGTGCACATAGTTGTAGGACGGAGGGAGTATTGTAAATCAACAACCCCATTGTCTACAATCAACCTCATTACTTGGATCCCACAACACGTACAAATTGCAATTTTCACATGTCATAAAAATTGCAATCTCCAAGAACAATAATTCAACTTCTTGGAATGAGGCTATTCAAAAAAAAAAAAAAAAAAAAAAATCCTCAATAAAATAAGTAAAAATATAAATAAATGATCATAAATAAAAATAAAATTATAACTCTTTCACTGGATGAATTTTCAAAGATAAAGGTAGTATGGCTGGTTGGCTCTTAAAATTGATGATTTATAGAAAGCTATGTTATGTGAAGGAAGACAAAACTTGTGTGAGACGGTCTCACACATGAGATGGGTCTCATTAAGATAGTAAATGGTTTGCTCCTCTATGGGCGGGGCGGGGCAATCCCATTTCCCCTTTCATCAAGACCCGTCTCATGTGTGAGACCGTCTCATATAAGACTTCCTCAAAATATAGGGTTTACGGGTACACTTCGTTGCCAACACTTCATGCCCTTCATGCCAGATTCATATATGATCAGATTTTCAATCTTTATAATCTTCGTTATGACTAAAAATAAAAGAAATGAAAAATGCCAGTAGGATTTTTTTATTAAAGTGACATTCATGGATTTGAACAGAAGGATTGAGTTTGAATAATTCGTACTGTATATCAAATAATTCGTAATATATAGTGAATTACTATTTTAAATTTGTGTTTAAATTAGGAATCAAGTCAATTCATCACGTATCAACTAAGCATTGGAGAGAAAAAAAGATGAACTTGCAACAATAAAATTACTCTTTATGAAATGAATCTAACATGACTATATTATGGGACGGAGGAAGTACGATTTATCACGTATAAATTAAGTATTGGAGAGAAAAATAGTGAATGAAATTACAAGAATTAAACTGTGCGTTTTCTGTAAACACCAAACGCAGAGGAGTGAATGAGTAAGTATAAAAACGAAACGGAATACAGAACACGTAAACAAAGAGATTTCTTGAATGTCCGATTGTGACAGTTTCCAAGTTTTGCTTAGAGTAGAATCCGTACATCTCAAGATTTAGATCGAAAGATTCATTGTTGTATGTTTGAACATGAAATTCTTATTAATATTCGGGATGGGCCTTTAGTATTTGTGGAGTGCCTTCTTTTTAATTATTATGAATGAAATGAAATTATCGTTTTGCTCAAAAAAAAAGAAAAAGAAGAAAAAAAAGGGGTATATGTCCACTACCAAATAAACCAATCAAAGGAGATCTCATGAATAGAATATTTGCAAATCTTTGAATCGAAAATTTTGGATAAAAGAAAGGAAAGTTATCAAAACTTCCCATCTTATATTTGGTGTGGTCAAATATTCTAAATAGCATATTTAAAAGCTGAGGTTAATAATTACCAAAGATAGATATTTGATCAATCTTTCACGCACTTAGAATAATAAAATATAAATTCAAATTTCAAATCTTATCTTTCATTTTTGTAAATTTTGAATTTCAAATTACCAATCTTAATTGAGTCAGCCGAGTTCTGTAGAAGGTTTTTCCCTTTTTTTTATGTTGAATGCCTCAAAATGTGCTGACCAATATAATGGTAGAATGGCGCCAAGTGGTATTATGCGGTGGCGCAATGTGAGAGCAGGAAATGTTTCTGCTTTCATATTATATATAGATTTTATTTGATTTTTGTACCATTTAAAGTACTCCATACAAATGACTTCTATTTTCTCTCGTTATGTAAGAGGCATGTGACACAATTTTAAAACAAAAATTGAAAGATATTGATTTTTTAAAATAAAAACAAATTTTGGAGGGTCAATATGTAAAATTTGAAATAAAGGTGAGCTAAAATTTTAAAAAAAATCTCTAAATTTAAGAGTTTAATTAAAAAAATTAATGTTAAAAAACCCAACTCATTTTCTTCCTCCGAACCCTCACCATGTTGGGAAATTTATCAGAGTAACGGTACAAAGAAATTGGGAGATTAACGAAAACAAGAAAGAAAAGTAAATCAACAAGAAAACACAAGAATTGTTTACCCGGTTCGTCACAACAATGACTACGTTCAGGGCTGCTACCAATTCAAAATTATTTCAATAATTTCTCAATCATGTTACAATGTGTTTATGGCTATTACTTGATTTATATAGAGTTATAAGTCCAAAACCTAAACCTAAAATAATTAACTGCAGCAGGATGGAGAGAATACAATCCTTATTTAGTAAGGAAATAAAATCACAAAAGAAAACAAATTACAAAAGGAACAACAACTTCCTTTCTTTACTGAACCCTTCCACTCTTCCTATTAATTTAATCATCATGAATGGATCCATGGGCACTAGGGTTTTGTTAATTTTTGTTGCCGTTTCCACTGCGCAAGGACCCTCAAAACCCAACAACTATTTTGTGGCTCTCTTGTGTATCCTAGCTTTCTCCTATCAAGCAAACAATATTCTGGATGAAATCTCTTTTATATAGGTGTAGGAGAAGTCCTAAATCAATACATGGAAAAAAATCTAGTCAAAGTAGGAAAATGAGAAAAACTGGACTGTCCCCGACGTGCACGGTCATGCAGTGTTGGCTACTCGGCCATGCTGCTCGGCCGAGCACTATACTTGGAGCGGCTGTGCTCTATTTTCTCCCTAAAACAGTAGCTTCTGCCCGTAGTTGACGGCTGTGTGCCTCCCCACGCACGGCCGTGCAGCCCCTGTTCTGCACATTCTCGATTTCCTTCTCCTTTTGACCTCTCCTTGATCTCCACCAACCCCCTATGATTTTGAATCCTTTTCTCCATCCGTCTCCTCACGGTTTTAGGACTCCACTCCCAACAATCTCCCACCAGAAGACTAAAACCATAAATGTAGAAATCATCCCGTCAAACTCTCACGACGAAGATGATCCCCCCTTCGAATATTGTAACACCATGTTGAGCCTCCACGGTCCTCCACCATGAGCCTCCACGCTCAAGTAATAAGGCGAGTTGAAACCAAGCGACGCTTCAACCTCTCCGTATTAGATTCTTCTTGCCTCCCCAAATCAACTTCTACCTTGATTTCTTTGCAAGACTAACTTCGCCTTCTCCCTTCAGACCCACTTCCGCGCAATGCTTCCCCATGAAACTCAGACATACCTTATTTCTCGCACTGTATTTGTTGGGTTTTGAGGGTCTTTGCGCAGCGGAAAACGGCAATAGAAAATCAACAAAACTCTAAAGTCCCGAGATCCATTCATGATGATTAAATTAATAGGAAGATGAATTTAGAATACTAACCGTTGATGATCAAATTCAACCCTAAAGCTTTATGATTTGATCTTCTCCATGTTCTTCAAATCACAATCACAGGAACACGAATTTGAGCTGCTAAAGCAAGCATCCTCTATGTGTATCCACACGCGAACGAATATCTAAAATAATTCTAGATCTGGACTGCTAGATCCCATTGAAACTCTTTCTATCAAAAGGCTATATGAATTATATGTGTTCTTGATCTTTGATTCTCAATCTTGGATCAAGAATTATGTTTTTCAAACATATTGGGTTGCATTAGTTTAATGGCTGGTGAAAAGATGAATTTATAGTCCCTAGTCATTAACCCTTAATGACCTAGAAGACCTAAATCCTATCACCCAATTAAACATAAAAATCTGGCCCCATGAACTTTGGCACGGTCGTGCTTTATAACTGGCACGGCCGTGTCAGGCCAAAATTCTGTTTTTTTTTCCTTTTTAACAATTCGTTCTATTGTGTGTGACCCCATAGGATTATATCAAGTTGTTAATGAGTCCAATCACATTTGTTCTCATAAATCATCAGCGGACCCTAGAAGGCAATCATGATTACCCAATTGATACTCCCTCCGTCCCAGAGTAAGAGTCCTACTTTCCATTTTGGTACGTCCCAAAGTAAGGGTCCTATTCCTAAAATGACAAAGAATCTTTACTATTCACCCCACTCATTCTCTCTCCTATTTTACTTTTATACTCACAACACCAATCAATTCACTATTCTCTCCCACCCATTCTCTCTCCTACTTTACTTTTACACTCACAACATTTACATTACTTTCAATATTTATTAATAAGCGTGCAAATGAGGGGTATGACTCTTACTCTGGGACGGAGGGAGTATAACTTAACGAAGCTCATTTATCCTCATAGAAACATATCACAATCCTTTTGTCATGCGATATCATATTGAACATAAGTCATGGTCCACGTCAACTTATATTGTTCAATGCTTTTTCGATCTTGAGTAGATTGATATGAGCAAATGATATTGAACACACCAATTCATTTGAGCGTGGCCATATTTTTCATCAATCTCACTCTTCGAGTGGCCTAAGCAGATATCTCTCTTGAGGGAGGGACAAATTTCATCTTGACTTATCATTCTTCCCTACAAGAATCCGATTATGGCAATCATAGCATTTATGACTACCTGGTTAAGGGTAGCGGTTGACTATGTCAAACATAATATTCATCATGTGGAAGACTATGATAATCTCAGGTCTAAAGATATCAAATGCTATAACTATATAAGATTTAATAATTTAGCATAAAATGTTAGTCAAAGTTCAAGTTAGTTTGACCAAAAGTGCCCCTTGGTATGGGACAGAGGGAGTATACATATGTGTATATATATATATAGGGTCTTGCTCTAATGAGAACCATTTAAAATGAGAACCATTTAAAATGAGAACCATGAGAACCAAGCATAACCATTTGATTAGATACAAAATCAAAGATCTTTAAAATTTTATTAATATAGGTTCTCATTTAAGTTGGTGTCTCAAATTGAAAGGCATTATTCCAATAGAGTAGGACTGTTTTAAATAAAGATACTAAAGTTGGCCAAACTTTTGACTAAGGGTGGAAAATGGAATATAGTGGAGTATAGTTTTGGGCTCACATATTTTAGCCTGATATACTTCAAATTTTCAAAGATAATGTTATTTCGAATTGACATAATTGCATAAAAAACCTTGTACAAGTTTTTTTGTTGCAATTTAAACCTCCAACATAAATAAATTACATAAAAAACCTTGTGCATAAATTCTTGTTGCAATTCAAACCTTCTTCCAGTTAGCTGGTTAAATGTAGTTTCAAAAAATGCACTTTTTCCCCTATAACTTATCAAATTTCTATATTTTTTTAAAAGTCAGTTTTTTTTTTAGAATTTATTAATCTTTTATCAAACAAAAAATAATAATTCACATGAATACTTAAATAAAATGCGTGTGTTAATTTTAACATCACATATACTAACATGGATTACATATTTTAACATATTTCCTAAATCATTCTTGTACATATTTTCTAAATCATTTAACACAAACTTAACATATTTCTTAAATCATCTTATTATAAATTTGTGATAAATTTATGTTAAATGAGTTAGATATTTCCTAAATCATATTCATATACAAATTAGTTTAATGAGTTACATATTTATGTTAAATAATTTATAAAATATATAGATAAAAAATAAATAATATAAATAGTAAAAATAATGTTATGTAGAATCTTGTAGAAAAATTTCACATATTTCTTAAATTATTTTGTCAAGATCATAATTTTATTTGTTTGTACATTCTTAAAACCTCTTTTAAAATAATTATAAGAATGTATAACATATACTCTATATCTCAGAATGATAATCCCGCTTTTTTAGTGATTAATTTGACTAAGATTTTACGAAAATTATAGAGAAGGTATTTTTCTAATGGAATTATAAAAGTTATTATAAATAATATTTTTCAAGGTGTACCACTAATAATTTTTAAAATTTTATTAAAATTGTTCACCATTGAAAATTAAAATTATAGTTTTAAGACAAATGGAGTATTTTAAATAATGTTTTTATTTTATTTTATAAAATATTTATGATAATATAAACTTAAAGTCAAATTAAATTCATGAGAAATAAGTAAATTATTTTAAATTATATAATTCAAATCCATCAAAATTCATGTAATTCTTTTAAAAGTTATGTTAACAATAAATTATTAAATTATCATATAGTATTTTTTTTTATATAAATTATGTTAGAGTAAATAAAATTTGCAATCCATGTTAACACATATGATGTTAAATAAAGACATATATATTTTATTTATTATTTATGTGATGAATTATATTTTATTTGTTTGGTCAAAGACTAAGAAAATCTCTAAATAGTGAGCTTTAGGGAAATACAAGAAAGGGTGAAAGTGCATGTTTTGAAACTATATTTAACTAGTTAACTGGAAGAAGGTTCAAATTGCAACAAGAATCTATGTACAAGGTTTTTTATGCTATTTATTTATGTGGGAGGTTTAAATTGCAACATCAAAATTTGTACAAGGTTTTTTATGCAATTATCTCTTTCGATTTTTTTGACTAACTCAATTAAAATCTGTTATTTAATAAAATTTTAATTATCACTATCTAAATCTATAAGTTGTTATTGATTTTAATTTTTATAGTGACTCAATAACAATTTTTTAAATAATACAAAAATAACTAAATTTTCATATAATAATTAAAGTTCAATTAAGCTGATAAAAAATCAAAGTGAAAATATTTTTTAAGCTAGACTGAGTAGTAGTTTCCTATTCCATAATTATTGTTCTCTTCTTCATGGCTGGTGAGGAGGCTTCGTTCAATTTTAATTAAAATGCATTAATAAAATCTGTTTTTGTAAGCTGCGATAGCTGTAACTGTAAGGCTGCTTATTTTTCTTGTCTACTAGTTGGGCTTTAATATTTTAGTAATTTGTCTTTAAATTAATATTTAATTAGTATTCATATTATTATGCCATAGGTAAGTAGAATAGAAATTGCAACTGTGTTGTATTATGATTTAAGTTGAGTATTGACTATGACAACTAGGTAAGGTGAATAAAAAATAAATAAAAACTTATAGTCTGGATCATTTAATTTTAAGTGAGATTAGTTCAAAAAAACATTTAAGTGAGGCACTAAGAATATACTCCGTAATTTTTTTCTAATTTCATCTGTGACACAGAGAGGGAGCATGTCCCTATATCCAATTGTTAGCAAATTTTGCCTTTAACCGAATGTTTATTTGCTAAAAATATTAAATCTAAATAATTTTTACCTTAAAAATAGCATATCTAGTGTGTAAAAATAGAACTAAATAGAATATAATATCACAAAATTTGTTGCTACTGACTGTTATTATGGACGACGTAATAAATTTCAATGATATGAACCGCTAATGCGAGCACCCCTGCTTCACTACTGCGAAAAGTTACACGGCTCTTCCACATTTCTCCTCTCCTTTCTCGTATCGCCTAGATTAATGTAATAATTATGAGTTTCACTTAACAAAAATATATCTTTCTAGCTGAGCTAAAAAAAATTAGAAGATATGGTTAAAATGTAACATGAAACTCGCTGGAGCTTTCACAAATCTTAGTTGAACATGGTTCGTTATAGTTCCATTAGTACCTTTCATTTTTCGATTTTCAATAGTATTGTTAGCATTTTTGCCCCTTGACGTTATTATGATTGTAACAAATTTAATTATACAAATCTAGTCGAACCAAACCATAATTGCTCATGCAAACAGCCTTTCATGTCTCTCTTCTCCCTCCTTCTCCTTGTATGGTTGAGATTATATTGATAATTGCGGGCCATGCAACTTAAAATAATATATACTCTCTTTTGTTAATTTGGAAAACGGAAGCTGTGGCCAAATGGCCAAATCGCAGCAAGGCTAACCTAGAATGAATCCGTCTCACGCTGTGAGACGGATTCTCTATGGGTTGATCTGCCCGTCCCGCTCAGCCTTGCTCCCTCCCCAGCTTGCGGCCACGTGGCGTATTTAAAAACAGAAAAACCTCGAATAACTTTAAATTTTGAAGTCGAAAAAAAATCGAAAATACTGTTGTGTTCGTGTTGACACGAACCAAACTAGATAGATCATGATATGTTTAAAATTATTTTTTAATAAACAAAAAAGGAAAAAATGCAAAAAAAAAATACCTCAATTGGTCACTTTGTGCATGTTTGGTACATAATGTCATTTTTGTTACAAGTATAGTACCTCAAATGGTCATTTCGTGCAATGGCGGTCACTAACGCTAACTCCATCCATTTTTTCCGTTAAGTTGTCATGTGCATGGCACATGGTTAATATTATAAGGGTAAAACTGGAAATTCACATGACAAACTATCCCTACCCCTTCTTCCCTAATATCTTTCTCTCTCTATTTTACAGCCGGCGGATTACTCCGGCCAACTTCGCTGGGAATTCCTCTTGCCACCATTCTCCGGCCACCTCTGGACACGCCTTCGGCCTCCTCCCCCCCCGTCCAACCTACTTACCTCCTCCCCTCTGTCAGATCGGTCTAGATCTGGACAACCATATCCGGCAGTCCTCCGTCCGACCTTCCGGCCTCGATCCACCGGCTCCACTTCCTTACCGACGGCGACCTTAATCATTAGTATAAAAGCCTCCACCATCTCCCTTCTCTCTCTATCATGTCTGGTCAAATTTTCACCAGATCTGCAACTTTCTCGACCTCCACACGCGTCTCAACCTAGGTCCACACCGATGTCTTTGCCGTCATAACACACACACACACACACTCTATACTTTCCTCTGTTCTTGGAGGCATAAGGAAGATGGGTTTGGTTCAACCCAGATCTGGTCAAATTTTGATTCAAGGAGGCATAAGGAAGATGGGTTTGGTTCAAGAAAATCTCTGCCCAAGGAAGATGAACTTGAATCTCCTGTTTCCACTTTGTGTTTTGGAATCAGGCGTGGAACAAATTCCCGATCTCGTGGATGCTCTCCACGTATAATGAAGGTATTGCTTGGACGTAGTGGGGAATATTGTTGTTCTTGGAGGTTTGAATGGTGTAAGAAAAATCATGCTGATGCTCTTTTATTCATATTACCAAAAATTGATGAAGATGTGTTGATGAAGGAAAATAAATGTAATGGGTAAAGCGAATGGCCATTAAAGAAGATGAAGTAGAAGGGAAGAAGATGAAGGGAAAGGGTGGGGTTATTTTTCTCTACACACAGATTTTCTATTTTACCCTTAAATAAATGGCACATGACCAAGCACATGTCTATTAACGCCCAAATGTTGACGGTGTTAGCCATAGTGACTTTAGCTGCACAAAATAATCATTTGAGGTACTACACTTCCAACAAAAATGATATTAGGTACCAAACCTGCACAAAGTGACCAACTGAGGTATTTTTTTTGCATTTTTTACCAACAAAAAACTGAGCTGTTCGTCGCCTGAAATGTAATATTTTTTTTTTTATGAAAAATGTAACAATGGAATCCTGAAAAAGTAACTATTTTATTGTAAAATGTAACAATAGTTTGCAGAAATTTTAAATAGTTAGATAGTTTTTTTATTTAGAGAAAATAATAACTGAAGTGTAACAGACTATATATATGAATATAATTTGTTATACAAATGAATGTAATCTTTTTGTAGACTAAATGTTACACCATTTTTTACAAAAAATAAGAACTTTTCACAAATGAAATAGCTTGTTATACAGATGAATATAAATAGTTTGAAAATTTATTTATTTTTGCCTTCCAACTGTTTTTTTCCCGCCAATTTTTGTCAAAAAATAACACTTACAATAAAGAAATGTAACATTTTTTTTCCTGAAATGTAACAGTGTTTATTCAGAAACGTAATCATAATTTTGCAGTAAATGGATTAAGAATAACATAAAATTGCCTTCAAAACTAGTGTTATATTTTGTAATAAATGAATGTAATATTTTTTTCTCAATTATAACAATGTATATTCTAAAATAAAACCTTTCTTTCTAAAATGTAACAATTTGTATTCTGAAATTTAAGCATAGATTTTCACAAAAGGGATTAAGGATAACATAAGATTTACTGCAAAACTAATGTTACATTTTATTATAAAAAATTTTACATTCATTTTCATTTATGAATTTTTTTTTTGGGAAAAATACCAAAAACCCCCTTTAAAAAATTCATATCCAAAAGACCCACAATTTTTTTCTTCAATCTGAAAAGTCCTAAATTTATATTATCAATACCAAAAAGTCCAAATGTTAATAATTTAACTAACGCCGTTAAGTTTGAACATTCATGTTATAAAAAGCATAACTTTATTTTCATTTAATGACATGTTAGGAATATAAAAAAATACAATGTGAAATAATTATAGTAATATTATTATTATTAAATAGTAATAATAATAAAAATAATAATAGCTATACCAACAACAAAAATTAGTCATTATTATCATTATTATTTAATTACCTAATATTTAATAATAAAATATGAATTTTTGATATATTAGAGAAGTTTGGAAGGTGCTTCTTTAAGTTTTTTTTTTTTTTTATTATTAGGAAAGATCATAAATATAATAAAAATTATGACGATATTCTTTTCATTATTATCACATTCATTATTGTTTTTCATTCTTAATATTTTTACTATTGATTGTATTAGTAAAAATTATTAATAAACTAAAATAGTAATAATAAATAAATATATTTAATGTTTTTATAAATATTAAATATTATTATTATATCTAATATTATTACAATTAAATTATTTTTCTTTGCAAAAAAGATTTTGTATTTGTAATACGCCATTAATTGAAAGGAAAGATATTTTTTTATTAATATGGATGCTCAAACCTAACCGCGTTAGTCAATTCGTTAACGCTTGAGCTTTTTGGTACCGATAATTTAGTTTTAGAACTTTTTAGATTGAAGAAATATTTTGTGGGTTTTTTGGATATGAAATTTTTTAGAAGGTTTTTTTTTGGTACTTTTCCCAATTTTTTTTATTTGTAAAATACTTAATGTATTATCAATTAAAAGGTTGAATGCAACAATTGGATTTCTATAATGTAAAAAGTAGTTTTGCAAAAATAAAAATAAAAAATTGAAATAGTTTAATTGTCTTTTTCAAAAAAGTAACAATTGATATGCAACCGATTATATACATAAATTCTTACACTTCTATTTTAAAGGAAAAAAATAACATTTACTCTATAAAAGTTATTACATTTATCTGTATAACAAATATAAGCATATATATAGTCTGTTACATTTTAGTTATTAATTATTTTAAATAAAATAATTTCAAACTATTTAAATTTTTCTACAAAACTACTGTTGCATTTTACAATAAAATAGTTAATTTTTCATGATTCCACTGTTACATTTTTCATAATAAGTGTTACTTTTCAGGCGACAAACAATTCATTTTCTTTGTTTGTTAAAAAATATGGTTTTACGAAAATAATTCAAAACTATATCATGACCTATCTAGTTTGATTCATCTCGCTGAGACGCACAATTGTGTTTTCGAAATTTTTTTGGACTTCAAAATCTCAAGATTATTGAATGTTATATCAATTGATTATATACATGAATTCTTACTCTTTTATTTTAAAGAAAAAAAAAAGAGTAACATTTACTCTATAAAAACTGTTACATTCATCTGTATAACAAATTATACTCATATATATCTCCTGTTACATTTCAATTATTACTTTCTCCAAATAAAAAAATATCAAACTATTTAATTTTTTTCTGCAAAACTACTATTGCATTTTACAATAAAATAATTACTTTTTCATGATTCCACTGTTACATCTGTCATAATAAGTGTTACTTTTCAGGCGACAAACCATTCATTTTCTTTGTTTCTTAAAAATATGGTTTGACAAAAATAACTACTTATTTAGTTTGATTCGTGTCGTTGAGACGCACAACAGTGTATTCAAATTTTTTTTCGACTTCAAAATATCAAGACATATCATTTTGAAGTTATTAAATGTTTTTTTTTTTTTGCCTTAAATGCGCCACGTGGCGATAGCTGGCACACGTAGGACAAGAGCTGGGCAAGGGAAGCGGGCGGGCGGATCGGCATATGGGGATCCGTCTCACAAGTTGAGACGGTCTCACTCTAGTTTTTGTCATCGCAGCTCGCTAGAGCGGTGGTAAATTTCAGTTTTACATCATTATTGTTCCACTTATTAGTTATTAGTACGTAAGATAAATAAATGAAATGAACAACCATTAAGAGCAAGTAACTTTAGAGTCAACTTATTTATGCATGCGGAAGAGTGTATTATTTCTTCCTACGCTCGTCGAGGATGGAAGAGTATTCATATATTTATTTTTTATTTTTGTGACAATTAACGTTAGATTTTGAATTTCTGCTTTTTTTTTTTTTTTACATAATAGAGAGGATATTCTTACTTTATATTCCATCAAAATGTACATGGAAAGAAAAACAATTGAAAAGTAGGAAAATCATTAAACAAAAGAAAAGAGGGACCATCAATTATGGAATGAAAATGAAAATAATATTATAAACCAAAAAAATCCCCCAAAAAGCTCATCACATTATTCCGGTCCACACAATTTGGAAAAAAGAACCAAAATGTTGCAAATGATAAACAAACCGTTCCGACGGTCCGGCAACACTAACCCTCTATAAATTACAGGGTCGAGAGCGCCTTAACGATCCAAACCAAGATCTGCTTGGAAAAACTTCTCCTTTTACATCAATCTTTTCTTATCATTCTCGAGCTGTAACTCTCTTTCTCCTCGACTCCTTTCAGGTAACAACGATTCTTGTCCCTGTCTTACATTTTTCTTGAATTTCTGCTATGAAATTCATGGCATGTTAATTTGTTTGTGGGGTTTGTTGTTTGGTATATGTAGAATGGAATTTCGGATGTAATTTTTTTGTGGGTTGGGTTTATTTCGTTGATTTGCTGAAGTTTTATTCCGTTTCTGGAGAAAGACTCTGCTTTGGGGGTGGGGGAATGTGGGTGTATTTTAGTGATTGGGTTTCTTGTTGCTGAAATTAAAAATTGGAAAATGATTGGGTTTCTTTGTGTTTTTATTGATTTTCATTAGGTTATGTTCTCATTGTGAAAATTATTCTACTTTGAAATGGTAGATGTCTTTATTTTGTTCTCTGCTGCAATTTCCCCTGTTCCTGACATTTAGTTAGTTGAATCTTATGCTCTACTGCCAGTGGCGTATCTAGGATTTGAGGTGAGGGTGATTTTTTTTTTTTTTTGTTCCGGTCAGGTCGGCTCTAAACTTTAAATGACAAAAAATTAAAATCACAATATAAAAATGCTCAAATCATAAATTTCAGATTTTAAAACCGTAAAATTGAATTAAAAGAATACCTTTTTGAGATTGGGACATTTCTACGGAGGTAGAAGGGCCGATTGCCGTGAATCAAGCGAGAGTCTTTTACTAATTTTTTTATTTTTAACACTCTGCACTCCACTTCTTTCAAAAATTACAATTTACACCCCTATTTTTTTTTTTTTTTTTTTTTAATAACTACTCGGTAATTTTTTTCGGAAAATCCAGGGTGTGCAGCTGCCCACCCTGGACACATGCTGCATCCGCCCCTGTCTACTGCCCAAGTTGTTTCTTTTCTTATCAACTTGATCTATATCAGCTTGACTTATATCAACTATACGTGTGTGTTTTGTTTGTTTATATCTCCATCTGCTCTACTCATTGGGTCGATCAATGTGTGGTCTTTTTCGCTATCTTGGAATTGGCTTAAACTCTTGCTTAATCTGTGTGGTTGGTGTGTTTAATTTGTTACTCCCTCCGTCCCCAATGAATGTCCATTTTTCAGAAATATCTGTCCCAAAAGGAATGTCTTTTTGTTAAGAATTTTTTTACCATTTTTTTAGTCATTTTGTACTTGTATAAAAAGTAAATATTTTCATAATATCCCCTAAATGAATTTTGGACATTCATTTAGGGACGGAGGGAGTATTAGTTTATAACTCAATAAAGTCAAATTTTATGAGGTTGAATATGTGTAGTTGGTGCATACAATTTCTTAGTTTTCATTTCGTTTTGCCTAGGGTTTTATTTGTTGTTTCGTGTACGAAGCCTTGACAGTTGTTGACTGATGGTTTGGAATGAGAACTTGTTAGTCTTTTATTCACCTCACTGAAAGTTTCAAATACTGTTCCTTAACCACAGTTCACTAAAGAATGTAGTGCGTAGTCTCAGATTTGGATAAGATTCATTTGTCAACAATTGCTCACTCTCATTTTTTTGAGGCAGCAGGTTAAATGCTAAGAACTAATAAAGGCAATTTGTCGTTTCCTGCTTTGATATTCGTAATTCGTATCTCGCATTCGCATATTCAACAGTAGAGCGGGAGAAGCTAAAAGACAAATGCAATTATGTCAATCGCAGTGTTAATCATTGGATCTCAGTAGTTGACTTTGATATGTGCATAACTGTTTTGAGAATAGATTAGCTTCTTCAAGATAGAAACATGAAAATTCAAAGTTGATAACAGATCTTAATTCGTATCTTGCATTCGAGATATTCAATAGTAGAGGGGGAGAAGCTAAAAGACGAATGCAAATATTTCAATCGCAGTGTTAATCATTGGATCTCATTAGTTGACCTTGATTTGCGCATGACTGCTTTGTCAATAGATTAGCTTCTCCAAGATCCAAAGCGAAATTAAAAGTTGATAACATATCTAATACTCCCTCTGCCTGATCTTCTCATTTGACTATTCAAACTTTTTAAGAATTTGAACACTTGCTTCACTAGCCATGTTTTGTTTATTAACTTTTAAGCCCAAATTGTAGAATGGGAAGAAACTTTTTGGGACAATGGAAAATGGGAAATGAGGAGATCATTTTGGGATGGAGGGAGTATTAACTAAATTTGAGGATTACTTAATATGATATCTCTTGACTTCTCACATGTAGCTTCCTTTTTCTGATCTGTAGCATGGGAAGTACTGGAGAAGCCAAGTACGGGTCATACACTTACGAGGCCCTTGAGAGGGAGCCCTACTGGCCATCAGAAAAGCTTCGAATCTCCATCACCGGAGCTGGTGGATTCATCGCCTCTCACATTGCCAGGCGTCTAAAGAGTGAGGGGCATTACATCATTGCTTCTGACTGGAAGAAAAATGAGCACATGACGGAGGACATGTTTTGCCATGAGTTTCATCTTGTGGATCTAAGGGTGATGGACAACTGTTTGAAAGTTACCAAGGATGTCGATCATGTCTTTAACCTTGCTGCTGATATGGGTGGTATGGGATTTATTCAGTCTAACCATTCGGTTATTATGTACAACAACACTATGATCAGCTTTAACATGCTCGAGGCTGCAAGGATTCAAGGAGTCAAGAGGTTCGTCTTCTTGAAATTAATTCATGTTTCTTTAAAGGCCTTGCTTTCTTATGCATTTGATTTGACTATGGTACTAGCACTTAAGATTCAAAACGGGACAATTTTTTTAATTATTGGTTTGTTGCATTCATTATTTCGATGGAAATATGGATGTTGATGTCTATCTAGAGCAGGTTTGGTTCTAATATGGTAGGGTGATTTAGTTTGAGCCTTTCTACTCACATTGGTTAGAAGCTACTAACTCTATAGAACAACTAAAGTTCAGTATTTATAAGATATCTAGCCGATGGATGGATTCATCACTTGAATAAGGATCGACAGGCTAAACTAACACTATTTGAACTTTGATGCACGGGTAAACATTTTATTTTTTTATATGATCCGGTCGGCATGAAAATGGAAATATATGTAGTAGATTTTTATCACACGGAGATACTAATTGTTTCATTGATGTCAAAAAGTGGTAACTTTTGGCCTTTTGTTTGTCGTTCTGTTTCCTTGGTGTATAGATGATTCGCCTCTTCCTTTTCGTTTTATTAAGAACTTTTCCTTTTGGTGTTTTTCTGAATAAAGATGCAATTATCTAAGTGTTGACTATTTGTGCAGGTTCTTCTATGCCTCAAGTGCTTGCATTTATCCTGAGTTTAAGCAGTTGGAAACCAATGTCAGCTTGAAGGAGGCTGATGCTTGGCCTGCAGAGGTTCTTACTTCCCAACTGATCAATAATTACTGCACGGATCGTTATCTTAGTTTCAAATCCATACACATGAAATTTTATTCAATGTTATTTACTGCTCTATATTTTCCTTGATTTTAGCCCCAAGATGCTTATGGTTTAGAGAAATTGGCGACGGAGGAATTGTGTAAGCATTACACCAAAGACTTTGGAATCGAGTGCAGGATTGGACGTTTCCACAACATCTATGGTCCCTTTGGCACATGGAAAGGTACATTTTAAAGACAACATACATGGCCTAAATACGACATTGAGTTTGTCCGCTTTTATTGAATTTCCATTTTCTTTCCTTTTAATGAGTGCAGGTGGCCGGGAGAAAGCACCAGCTGCATTCTGCAGAAAAGCCCAAACATCTACCGATAGGTTTGAGATGTGGGGAGATGGGCTACAAACCCGTTCATTCACCTTCATTGACGAATGTGTTGAAGGTGTCTTGAGGTACATCAGCATTCCTATATCAACACGGATTTAATATTTAACTTAAAATGCAATCTTTATACGAACCCTTTTGTGTATATTAGCATTTCTATATTAACATGGATTTAATATTTGACTTAAAAATGCAATCTTTTTACGAACCCTTTTGTGTACTCAGGTTGACAAAGTCAGATTTCCGCGAGCCAGTGAACATTGGAAGTGATGAGATGGTAAGCATGAATGAGATGGCCGAAATTGTCCTTGGCTTCGAGGACAAGAAGCTTCCAATCCATCACATCCCCGGTCCAGAAGGTGTCCGTGGCAGAAACTCTGACAACACTCTGATTAAAGAGAAACTTGGATGGGCCCCCACCATGAAGCTAAAGGTACCCTTTCCCAAAAAAAAAAAAATAGGAAAAAAAAAAAAAAAACTCATTTGTATCCAAATCCACTTGCCATCCCATTCCCCCCTTTTGCTTGTCTCAGAAAGTTAGTCCCATTTTCAAAATTAAGGCTTCAAAAGCCTTGAATTTCTAAAACTTACAATGTAAGCTTAAAATGCTTGAAAAGTTAAACGAGACTATCAGTTTGGGACGGAGGGAGTAAGAATTGCTGACTCAGTCTGCTTATCATGTACCCTTTTCTAATCTTGGTGATATTTATGAACACAGGATGGGCTGAGGTTCACATACTTCTGGATCAAGGAGCAAATTGAGAAAGAGAAAGGTCAGGGTGTGGATTTGTCAGTTTATGGGTCATCGAAAGTTGTGGGAACACAAGCACCCGTCCAACTCGGCTCTCTCCGTGCCGCTGATGGCAAGGAAGGGCTGTAAAATTCAGATTTTACCACCTTATTTTACCGTGGAATTTCTGCTTATGAATATTTATCCTCAAGTTGTTGTGAGTTTGCTTTTACTTCACTTTCCCTTATTTACCATTAAAGAGCGTGTTCGAAATCCTGTAATTGTTTTCTGTACCCTTTAATTCTCATAAAACATGCTAGTCTTGTATGATGGTAATATTATCAATGAAAATTAGCTTGCCCGCAATCGTTTGCTTCCCTTTTTCTGTTCTTGTGTTGTCATTTTCTGGGCAGTATTTAGCAGTTGCGAGTCAATTTTTCCCATTAAATTGCATGATTGTTTTTTTTTTTTTTTTTGTGGGGGGTGGGGGGGAGGGGATGAGGGCCGTTTAAATGGCCAAAAGATTATGTACATGTTTAGTTGCGGTCCAGTGAAGGTATTTATAGACAACAACATATGTTGCAGTAGCCCCCCATGTCTGCCCATTTGTTGGATATTCTCTACTTTATGGAGTACAGATGACACTTGACTAAATTTTGGCTTTTGGTTTTGGGGCATGAGATTGTACACGCACTTTGGATTTGGAAAGGACAATGATACACATAGTGAAAACTCACATTAAAATTCTGTAATCCGTTTGATGAGTTTTTATTAGCGGGGTTCACAAAGATTTATTACAATATGATGAGTTATATCGCTCTTTAAATTGTGTACCAAACTGTATTAACATTTTGGTTAATTAGTGGATTTAACTATAAGGTTGATGGCCGAATATTGACCAAGTACAAGGACAGAGACGATGGCCCAGTTATAGATATACTTGTACGTTGGCCTTACCCTTGCCCTCACTTTCTTTCATAAAAATGTAGCGTCAGTCGACTTGGAGGTTTGGAATTGGGTCCACTGACAATGAACTAAGGGCAACTCCAATGGTAGTCCTAAGCTCATAGGTATCAAAATCAAAATTTGATACTTATGAGCCACTATTCACATGGTACTAAGAAAACTATCTCCAACAATAGGTATCAAATTTATGACTTCAAATTAATTTTTATCTTGTTTAACATTATTAATTCTTTTAACATGATATATAATTTTAAAGTGGGATCATTAGTTTAATTAATATTTATAAAAATAAATACTTTTTTACAATTATAATTATTTAAAATAATTTACTACATCCGTCACGATGAATGTTCAACATTTTAATTTCTTTTTAAAATCTTGATTTTTTTTTGTAAATGTATATTTATATAAAAACACAAAAAATAACTACCTCCGTCTCAATGAATGTTCAATAAAATTTAAATATTTTCTTGATTAAAAGTTAAATTAAAATATTTATAAAAAATCATTTTTAGACGAAATCAATCTCTTACAAAATATCAACAAATATTAAATTTTAATTTATTTTTTTGAATATTCATTTTGAGACGAAGAAGTATAAATTAAAATCAAATACTTACAATATCTCAAAATAATGTCACACAGCATTGTGTATGCATTTATGTTGTACCATACTTTTTAAAACATGCATCCCATGTTTGTACAAAACATGAGTATATGACCGACAAGCCCACATGGCCATGGTTCTTTGGAAGTCAGCCTATCACTCTCGCGCGTGTAAGACACTTGGGAGTCCTTAGCAAGGTAGCAAATTTGCTACCTTTGTTAGGACCAAACCAAATTTTGATACCTCTATTTTTTACCATTGGAGAAGCAAGGACTTTCATGTGGGTATCAAAATTTGGTTTTGATACCCACCATTGGAGTTGCCCTAAGAGCATCTATAATGGTAAGAGCTTTTTAAAAAGCTTTTTTTACAATTTTAATATGCCAAATTATTTTAAACTATATAAAAAATCTTTTTAAAAACTTTCACAATGGTAGAGCTCTTTCATTACTTAGAGAGTTGGTGAGTATTAATGTAAAACTTACATGAAATAGCTCTTTCTACAAAGACCAACTCTTTAGCCAAAGAGCTCTTTAAAGAGTTTCACAATGGTAAAAAGCTCTAAAAAAACTCTTTTACAAAAATTAAAAGCTTTTAAAAAGCTCCCATTGTGGATGCTCTAATGCCAGAGTATGGTCTCTTCACACGGATATGGAATTGCTACTGCGAAATTTTGTCCAATAATGTTATTGGTATTAAAATCAAATATTGATACCCACATGTGAATGAGTTAGTATCTCTAATGTAAACATCATAAGTACCAAATTTTGATGAAGAGTTAGAGAAGGCACCAAATTGGTACCTTGCTTAAATTCTTCACTTTGTCAAGTAGTATTTTTTTATATCAATTGATTATTTATTGAATATTTTTTTTTTATTTAGTACAAATATTTTATTTTACTTTTATTTTAAATTCAATTATTATTTAACACTATTTATATCTAGTTATTGAAAAAAATTAAATGTGAAAACTAATAAAAAAATCTTAAATTATTAATTTGATTCCTACCATTGAAGATGATAGTTTGATACCTGTGAATAGTGTCGTAGATATTGAAATTTGATTTTGATACCTATAACTTAACTGTGCATTGAAGCTGCTTAAAGTATAGAAATTTCTTGTCGGGATAGATAATGCGACACCTATTGTGCAAATTATTACTTCCTCTGTCCCTAAATGAGTGTCCAAATTTTATTTTAAGGGACACTGAAAATATCAACTTTATGTACAATTTGCTAGCAAAGATTCATATATAATCTTGTAATCTCCTTTTTAAACATTTAGTTTTGCACGTATAAAGAAACCGGTGAAAAGAAATTTGAAAAAAAAACATTTAGGGACAAAGTTATGTTAAAAAAAGACACTCATTTTGGGACAAAGATTTTTTGAAAATGGACACTCATTTAGGGACCGAGGGAGTACTATTTTTTGTTTTGACAAGCTAATTACATCAGTAATTGTTATTACTAGTCTTTTTTTCTGTGACCAATCGTCACTATCGGTGATTCAAACTTTTTCTTGAGTTACTGTACACATTTCCCATATTTAAAGACAGATTATATTTTAACTTCTCACAAAAAAATGATAAAAAAATGAAAGGAGGTAAAAGATCTTTAAGTACTATAATTGCTTTTGTAAGCTGGTTAAAAAAAAAAAAAAAAAAAACACACACACAAACACACACAATGGGAAAAAGCCCTACATACATTAAACGAGAACAACAAACCTATTATATATCGTAGCATTCTACCTATCACTCCAAAGATAATTGAGTAAAACTACATTACAAATAAGTATTACAAAATGAGAAAATTTTGGGGAAACTAGTTTCTCCATAAGTTATAAAAATTCCTGTTTTTATAGGGGTTAAAGTTTAGGATTTAAGGGTTTTTTTTTTTTTTTTTTTTTTTTTTTTTTTAAAGTTTGGGTTGGGGGTGCAACACGAGAACTTCCCAAAAACTAACATCTCAACCAACTAAGCTACCTAAAGATTATAAAAAAATTGGCTTTATAGAACCTGCTCCCAGCGGGAGTAGAACCTGAGACCTCCCCCAAGGGGAAGCCTCTAATACCAAAGTGGATACCACTAGACCAAGAGGTTATTGGTAAGGGTTTAAGGTTTAGGGTTTAGGCCTTTTAGGGTTTAAGAAGGGTTAAAAAACAGGACTTTATAACTTATGGAGGAACTAGTTTCCCCCAAAACCAACTCTTACAAAATTTTGATTACAAATAGCATTGTCAAAAAGTGATTTGATGTTGTGTTTGTAAGACTCACTAATTCAGAATTCGATCATTCTCTGCTACTTGTGTTTGCAAACAAAATTTTGCAAGTTTTTCTTTTTGTAACAATAACATTAGCATTACTCAAGATAATTATGGATGGATCGGATACAATATAAATGTTTATATTAAATATTTATCCCAAATTAACTGTGTATTTTTTTTAAAAAAATTTGTCTTTAAGTAATTTTTTTTATCAAATTTATACATATAAAATTGAAAATTGAGATGATGGATGTATATCAATAATATTCATGATCTTTGTCCTTCAAATTTATATTAAATATTTAGGTATTTACTTTGAGATAGAGATAATCAGAAAACTATAATATGAATTCATACCCTTGAAAAACATACTTTTAAAGTTTGTCTTAGAAACATGGCACTAGAAGACATTAAAGATAATTTTATCATTTTATTTTGGGCAAATTGCAAATTGGTAACCTGAGTTTGTCTCACTTTTGCAATTCTCAACCTAAGAGTTAAATTGTGCCAATCAGCCACCTAAGTTTGTCAATTTGTTGCAATGTGGTGAATGAACTAACTTTTCATTATTTTTTTGATGGACCTAAACACATGTGCCTCGCACATGACCTTTGAAATGGGTAATTTTGTCAATTCCTAGAGGCTTTGCAAGGCATGTGTTTAGCTGAGGGGGTCAAATGCAACTTTTTGAAAATAAAAGGAAAAATAAGAAAAACTACCCATCTCATACACTTATATTTGTACATAAACAAAATGTGTACAACATTTTTATGTATACATTAATATTAATGAAAAAATAAAGTTGAGAAATTACTTTTAAAGTTGAGAAAAAAAATATAGCATATTTTTAAATATTACATTATCAAGCTTCATGATTATATTAAAATTTTCAAATTTAAAACAAAATAAAATAACAAAATCAACAATCAATTTCAATCTCCATGGCTGCACATTTTTTTAATTGCCTTTCCTCTGCCCACCCACCCACCACAAACGCCATTCTCACCACCATTCCCCTCATCAGCCACCACAAACACCATCCTCACCACCAAAGAACCAAGGAAAAGCAACCAACAAAAAATCCAGATTGATAACTCGCATAGCAATTAATATTAAAAATCCAAAAGCCAATCTCAACCCAAATTGATAACTCGCATTCAAAATACAGATTCATATCCCCAAAGAACCCAGGAAAAGCAACAACAAAAAAATAATCAAGAAACAATCATAGAAAAGCAACCAATTTTCTGTCAATAAGCTCAGATCTGAGCTTCTTTTCAATGATAAAGTAGCTGTCGCAGGCGAAAGAGTGAAGAATAGAGAAACGATGATGGAAAGGAGGAACTGGGGGACGTCGACAGCGAAGAGAGCTGAGGGGGCGGCGGGTTAGGGGATGGTTTTCGAGAAGAGGGGCGAGGGTATAGGTTGTTCAAGCCGGTGCACAGGTTGGGACGGCGTCGACGATGAAACGTCGACAGATCGCAAAGAAAGAGAAAGAGACGCTGCAAGTTTTTCTACTGAGTCTGTCATTTATTGACAAAATTGCCCTTTTACAAAGTCATGTGCGAGTCACATGTGTTTGAGTCCATCAAAAAATTAACGAAAAGTTAATTTATTCACCACATTGCAAAAATTTGACAAACTTAGGTGCCTGATTGGCACAATTAAACTCTCAGGTTGAGGATTGCAAACGTGACACAAACTCAGGTCACCAATATGCAATTTGCCCTTTTTTTTATTCTTGTTGTATGGTAGCACTTAAAAATAAGTTTTCTTGCTAATAAATTTGAACCGAAAATAATAAAAGGGTAAAGTCGAGTCCAGTATCAATACTATCTCCGTAAGACAAATTTGCCCCTTGTACAAGTGCTCACGGTCTTGGCAAAGTGTCCCTAAGATAAAACGACTTTCGAATTAATATTAGAAGCACTTCAAAATATTAATTCCGGCGAACTACTTTGATGCTTGAGAAATTCCAAACTTGAAAGAAGAAAAATATGCAACAATATGCTAGAGAGAAGAGAGAAAGGATTGGAGTGAATTGTCAAATGAGGGGGAGGGCTTTATATAGTAGTTGAATAGGCAAGGAGGCTTTTGGGAATAAACACAATTGGTGTCTGGTGGAATCTGGGCTGTTCGATCAGATTGGAATGGAGGGCTGAGATCAGGCGAGCCGAACCAGCGCAAACCGAACCGATACGGGTCGGTTCGACCCAAACTGCTACCCGAACCGGCACGACCCCTGCCGCTCCAAACCGCCCAGATGCCTTCTCGATTGGGCCGCTCCAGACGAGCCCAATCCGCTAAGCCCATTTCCAGTTGAACCAAGATCTTGGGCCGACCCACCATCGAGCCCACCTTAACCAAAAATTTAAGCTCCACAGCTCCCAGTAACCGATGCAAAGTGCAAAGTGCGCCCTAAACCGCCCATTCCGCCCTTCGCGGGTTATGGGTTGCTTTTGAGCAAGCTCAAAAACAACCCATTTCCCTACTAGCTTGCATGGTTGGCCCAATAGCCCACTTGGTTGGCCCAAGGAGGATACAACTTGATGACTCCTCCTTAGATACCCACATTAATATGTTGGCTTGAATTACCATTTTTAGCAATGTGGGATGTAACTCCCATTTGCCTATTTACTCTTTAACTATTATCTTAAATTTCTAACTTTGGGCATTAATTTCTCATTCACCCGAAATTGGTTTTGAGAAAATAGATATACCACTTTAATCTACTCCGAACGTAGATTAATAATTTGCAACTTAAATTCATTTTCCATAAAATTAAAACTCTTGGAATCTTGGTCAAAGTTAGGTCAAACCCAATTTCCTACACCAATTTCCAACAATCCTCCACATGAATGACAATTAATGCATGTATGCAGATTCGTTTGGATTTCCTCGTGAACCATTATTGCATCTGGATAGGTAGCTTGTGGCCTTCAACCTTCCATAGTAAAATATTATCGGATTTACTAGCCATTTGGTAGCGTGATGCCTTGAACCAATGACTGTATAGTGTAAACCAAGACAATAGTACTCACACAATAACAGCTCGAACATTGTTTCGTTCTCACGTTTTGTCCATTTCGGCCTTGGACCATATCTTAGTTTCATAAGCGTTCAGTTAGAAGCGGCCATGTACTTCTCACTTATATAGGTGATCTCCTATCAAGAGTATCATGCCATACTCTACCTTTCAGGTATAGGAATCATTAAAAGTCCAATGACTTAACCTCGCCACTGTTGCAGGGACTTACACTTGGACGGTCTAGAAATGGGTTGAAACGAGTTCCAAGTGTTGCATTCGAACTTTCATAACTTGGTTGTCTCATTGAACCAAGGTTCTGGGATATCCAATTCTCAAGGTTAAGTGTCCGTTATGATCATTCATTTATTTGTGGATTTTTAATCCCATTCCCCTTACCAATTTTTCCAATTGATCTCTACTTATACCTTTGGTAAACGGATCCGCTAAGTTATCTTTTAACTTTATATAGTCTACTGTAATAATTCCACTTGAGATCAATTGTCTAATGGTATTATGTCTGCAATGAATATGTCTAGACTTACCATTGTACATACTACTCTGTGCCCTTCCAATTGCAGATTGACTATCGCAGTGAATTAACACTGCTGGCATAGGCTTTTTCCAACACGGAATATCTTCTAGGAAGTTCTTAAGCCATTCAGCTTCTTCTGCTGCTTTGTCCAAAGCAATAAACTCGGATTCCATTGTGGATCGAGCTATACACGTTTGCTTGGAAGATTTCCACGACACTTCTCCTCCACCAATAGTGAATACAAACCCACTTGTAGACTTGGAGTCTTTTGTGTCCGATATCCAATTTGCATCACAATATCCTTCTAATACTACTGGATATCTACCATAAAGTATACCATAGTCCAATGTATACTTCAGGTATCTTAACACCTTAGTTAAGGCATTCCAATGCTCTGCACTTGGATTACTAGTGAACCTACTTAGTTTACTCACTGAATATGCAATATCCGGACGAGTGCAATTGGTTAAGTACATTAGACTACCAATTATCCTTGCATATTCCAATTGAGAAATTGGTTCCCCTTTATTCTTAGACAAGTCTAGACTCAGGTCTACAGGTGTCTTAGAAGATGGATTATCATATGCGTTGAATTTCCGAAGAATATTTTCAACGTAATGTGATTGGGATAGGATTATTCCTTCTGATGTTCTAGAAATTTGTATTCCTAATATAACATTAGCTACTCCCAAGTCCTTCATATCAAAATGTTTCTTTAATAGGCCTTTAGTATTCATGACTAAATCATGACTACTTCCCATTATAAGCATGTCGTCTACATAAAGGTAAACAATAACAAAAGAGTTACTTGTTCCTTTAATGTATACACACTTGTCACATTCATTGATCTTGAAGCCATTTGACAACATAGTTCGGTCAAACTTCTCATGCCATTGTTTAGGTGCTTGCTTAAGTCCATATAAAGACTTTACAAGTTTACAGACCTTTCGCTCTTGCCCAGGAGCAACAAAACCTTCGGGATGATCCATATAGATCTCTTCTTCTAGGTCTCCATTTAAGAAGGCCGTCTTCATATCCATTTGATGTATCTCAAGGTTATACAAAGTTGCAATAGCAATGAGAACACGAATGGATGTGATCCTAGTCACAGGAGAATATGTATCAAAGAAATCATATCCCTCCTTTTGTCTAAACCCTTTGGCTACTAACCGGGCTTTGTACTTATCAATAGATCCATCAGCCTTATACTTCCTTTTAAGGATCCATTTGCAACCTAACGGTTTACATCCTGGAGGGAGATCGACCAACTCCCAAGTATGATTTTTCATTATAGAATCTATCTCACTGTTAATAACCTCTTGCCAGAACGGAGCATCCGAACTGGACAATGCTTCTTTAACAGATGCTGGTTCATTCTCTAACATGAATGAAACAAAATCAGGACTAAAAGTTTTAGCCACTTTTGCTCTCTTGCTGCGCCTTGGTTCTTCTTCTCCTTCTAGAGGAGAATCATTAGCAGCTTCATAATTTCTCTTATTAGAACTTACTTCATTCCTTTCCTTGGATGGAAATATAGTTTCAAAGAATACTACGTTCCTTGATTATATAGTCATTCCTTCCGTTATATCAGGAACATCAGACTTGTGTACTATAAATCGATAAGCAGCACTATTGCTTGCATATCCGATGAAAACACAGTCAATCATTTTAGGACCGATTTTGACTTGCTTTGGTTTAGGTACCT
The DNA here is from genome assembly GCA_026119855.1 of Campanula takesimana. Lineage (NCBI taxonomy): Eukaryota > Viridiplantae > Streptophyta > Magnoliopsida > Asterales > Campanulaceae > Campanula > Campanula takesimana. The sequence goes on from JAOWBW010000019.1 coordinate 2,240,009, forward strand.
AGACCTTAGCCAAACACCCCCACACTCGAAGATATTTATAAGACGGTTTACGATTATGCCATAATTCGTAAGGTGTCTCTTTCTTATCCTTGTGTGGTATCTTATTAAAAATATAATTCGCTGATAAGATTGCTTCCCCCCACAAGTTATCGGGTAAACCTGAACTTATCAACATCGCATTCATCATCTCCATATGAGTATGATTTTTGCGTTCAGCGACTCCATTAGACTGAGGCGTATAGGGTGCAATCGTTTGATGAATTATGCCGGATTCCTAGCATATATCTTCAAACGGCGCAACATACTCTCCTCCTCTGTCGCTTCGAATCTTCTTAATTTTTGTATTAAGTTGAGTCTCTACTTCATTCTTATAAGTCATGAAGGCATTTAAGGCTTTTTCCCACCTCTAGTTTGCACAAACTTTAGATCACATATATCTGTGTGAACTAATTCTAGAGGTTTCGTGTTTCTTATTACCGAGGGAAATGGCGCCTTTGCCATTTTTGCCTCTACACAAATTTCACACTTATTAGTTGAATCAAACTTTGATTTGGGTATCAATTCTTGATTCACTAACTTTTTAATTGTGTTGAAATTTACATGTCCTAATCTATCATGCCATAAATTAGAGCTTTCAGACAGGTAAACATAAGAAACAACACTTTTATTCTTCGCCTCAGGGCGGATAAAAGTCATTACATTCATCTTGAAAAGGCTTTTCTCAAGGTAACCCTTTCCAATAAACTGAACATTTTTGGTCAAAACAAATTTGTCTGATTCGAATACTAGTTTAAATCCGGCTTTGCTCAACAATGAGCCGGAGACAAGATTCTTCCTGATGTCAGGGACATGCAGTACATCCACCAGAGTCAACTCCTTTCCAGAAGTCATCTTCAACACTACCTTTCCGAGCCCTACGACATCGGATGTAGCCGAGTTTCCCATATGCAACTTCCTTCCGTTGATTAGGGTATAAGAAGAGAAACTCTCTTTATCAGAACATATATGGCGGGTAGCACCAGTATATATCCACCACTGCTTGGGGTTGTTGTCCAACTTTGCAATGTTGGCTTCAAATACCACAGCCGTTAGGTCCATATCATCTGTCTCGACGATGTGAGCCCGACCCTTGCCCTTCTTGTTGTCCTTCTTAGGAAACTGGCAGTCTTTGGCCCTATGCCCGGGTTGTCCACACTTGTAGCAGTCCCCCTTAAACCTCTTAGCTTGACTTTTCTTGCCATGCTCGAGAGTCCTCTTCTTGCCGCTATTGCTCGTCTCAGCAAGATGAACCTTGGCTTCTTTCCCCTTCGATTTTGCCTCTTGCAAGCGATTACTCTCTTCAATCTGAAGTCGAACGATCAATTCTTCTACCTTCATTTCCTTGCGTTTATGCTTCAGGTAGTTCTTGAAATCAGACCATCCCGGTGGCAATTTCTCTATGATTGCGCCACTTTGAATGGTTCATTCAAAATCATCCCTTCAGACGCTAAGTCATGAAGTATGATTTGAAATTCTTCTACTTGGGTGACCACCCGCTTGGAATCAATTACTTTGAAGTCAAGGAATTTACCGACGACAAATTTCTTTGCCCCGGCATCTTCGATTTTATACTTCTTTTCTAGAGATTCCCACAATTCCTTGGCAGTACTCACTAAATAGTATACACTGTAGAGAGAGAGAGAGAGTCATCAAGCCCATTGAGTATGTAATTTCTACACATGAAATTACCGTGGTCCCAAGTTTCCTTGGCCGTGATCCTTAGTGGATCAGTCTCATCCTCCGCCACATCAGGCGGTGCTTCCTTTAGGTACTTCTGTACATTGAGGATCGTTAGGTAGAATAGCATCTTCAGCTGCCATCTTTTAAAGTCGATCCCGGTGAACTTAGCAGGTTTTTCTCCGTGCGCCGGGTGAACATGAGTAGCAACTGAAGCGGGAACGGAGGCAGAGCCGGAACCACCACTGGAATTCTTCGACTGGTTCTCGGTATCTTTGGAGGCTGGAGCTTTTCCGGTTTCCATATCTCAAGAAAACTTAGTACGAAAGATTTGTCTTACGATTGTTGTATGGTAGCACTTAAAAATAAATTTTCTTGCTAATAAATTTGAACCGAAAATAATAAAAGGGTAAAGTTGAGTCCAGTATCAATACTGTCTCCATAAGACAAATTTGCCCCGTACAAGTGCTCACGGTCTTGGCAAAGTGTCCCTAAGATAAAACGACTTTCGAATTAATATTAGAAGCACTTCAAAATATTAATTCCGGCGAACTACTTTGATGCTTGAGAAATTCTAGACTTGAAAGAAGAAAAATATGCAACAATATGCTAGAGAGTAGAGAGAAAGGATTGTAGGATGATTGTGGGATGTTGGAGTGAATTGTCAAATGAGGGGGAGGGCTTTATATAGTAGTTGAATAGGCAATGAGCCTTTTGGGAATAAACATAATTGGTGTCTGGTGGAATCTGGGCTGTTCGATCAGATTGGAATGGAGGGCTGAGATCAGGCGAGACGAACCAGCACAAACCGAACCGACACGGGTCGGTTCGACCCAAACCGCCACCCGAACCGGCGCGACCATTGCCGCTCCAAACCGCCCAGAAGCCTTCTCGGTTGGGCCGCTCCAGACGAGCCCAATCCACCAAGCCCATTTCCAGTTGAACCAAGATCTCGGGCCGACCCACCATCGAGCCCACCTTAGCCAAAAATTTAAGCTCCACAGCTCCCAGCGACCGATGCGTACGTGCGAAGTGCGCCCTAAACCACCAATTCCGCGCTTCGCGGGTTATGGGTTGATTTTGAGCAAGCTCAAAATCAACCCATTTCCCTACTAGCTTGCATGGTTGGCCCAATAGCCCACTTGTTTGACCCAAAGAGGATACAACTTGATGACTCCTCTTTAGATACCCACATTAATATGTTGGCTTGAATTCCCCTTTCTTAGCAATGTGAGATGTAACTCTCATTTCCCTATTTACTCTTCAACTGTTATCTTAAATTGCTAACTTTGGGCATTAATTTCTCATTCACCCGAAATTGGTTTTGAGAAAATAGATATACCACTTTAATCTACTCCGAACGTAGATTAATAATTTGCAACTTAAATTCATTTTCCATAAAATAAAAACTCTTGGAATCTTGGTCAAAGTTAGGTCAAACCTAATTTCCTATACCAATTTCCAACAATTCTTCAGTTTAAGACTATTTCTGTTGTAATAGGGTGGTATGGTATAATAATCTAATTTCCCATAACCTCTATTTTTGCTTCCATTTTAACAAAATTTAGGGGCAATGCCTTTTAGATTTATTTCTTCAAAAAAAAATCTTGAGAGAGGTCCATATGTCAATGACAATTGACAATGCCCGTTATTACTGATACCCCTACTTCCCAAAATAATCTTTACATTTTACTATTTAAACTTTTTAAAGATACGAACACTTGATTCACTAATCATGATATGTTTATGCACATTTAAGTTTAAATTGTAAAAATGAAAAGATTTTTTTTTTTTTTTGAGAAAATGGCAAATGAAAAGATTATTTCGGGAAGGAGAGAGTAATATAGAAAGGAGGGAACGAGTGCGTGCTAGTCTTCCAACATCGTTACCCAACTCAGGTGTACTAGGATGAATAGGCGTTGCGTCCTGAATGAGTTGCATGTACTGTTCTGTCATATTGATGCAACTTTTTTGTTCTTTTTATAAAATGAAGGTCCGCTGCATTATTTATTTATTATGTTAAACACACATACTCCGGGTGTTCAAGAAAAATAGTTTCATATTGACTTTTTATGGTCAACCTAAATGAAATTTGACTAAACATTGATGTTGATCTACTTATTCTAGTGAAATTTTAAAAATTGTAATCGACAAATCATTAAGTGATTCATCAATAACATTTTTTAAAATTTCATAGTGATCATTAGATTGACACCAATGCTTGGTCAAAGTTCATATAAGTTGACAATAAAAAGTCAAAATGAGATTATCTTTCATGCAGAAGGAGTTTAAAACAAGATTATTATTATTGTACACATTATTTAGTACCACCACTTGTCATCAGCATCTCCATTCATGCCATTTGAAAGTGGACAACATGAAGCTCACATTCATGCCATTTACACATGTCATCCATGACAAATTGTGAATTGTGTTTATGTCAAGGAGAGAGAAAAGATGAAACAAGGAAAGAGAGCAAATGAAAAAGTGACACATATTCATTCAAAAATTATTTCTTTCAACAATATTTGCTGTTGACATATAAAATAATAATAAAAAAAAATCAACAGCCACTAATTTAATTATTATTTCGCACTCCATAAATAGAGGGGATTTTTACCAATAAGCCCCTCATAGAATGTGGAATTTGCCAATAAAAACAGACATTTTCATATTTTACCTTAGGGTCCCTGAGTTGAAATCAAAACTCCCATAAAGTCCTTACTATAATTATAAATGACGAAACTACCCTCCATGTCCCACACATATACGGCGCCCCTTTTCTTCCCCCAAACCATTGCAAACCCTAGCGCCCCTCTCTCTGACACGATTTCTCTCTCTTCCCATCTTCTTCTGTCTTCAACTCCGGCATTGATCAATTCAACTCCGGCATCGATCGATTTCATCTCTAGTTTTACAACTCCGACATTGTTCCTCCATTCTCCTCCTCTCTGTTTTTTACCTCCAATCAAAATCTAAAGGGCAGGTATATTTGTAGGTCTATGATTTTATTTTTTATTGCAGAAGTCATGGGTTTTAAATGGAATTTCAATTGTTTTTCTTTTCAATTTATGCTGAGATCTAGATCTGAGATTTCATGGGATTTTCAAATGGGTTTTCATATGGATTCTTAAATGAGATTTCAATTGTGATGTTCAAATGGGATTTTGGAGAAAGGTGTCATTTTGAACATGGAGCTGAAGAATTGCTTTGTGGTCGATCTTGTTTTCAAAATTTTATTTACCAGGAAATTAAAAGGTTGGCCTCAAGAACAAACCCCAATCCCAATTCTTCTATTCATCAGTTGTTATTAATTCTTTTTAAAATTCTGCTCATCGTTGATTTAAGTGTGTTGGTTTTGATTTTGGTATGGTAGTGATAATGGTGGTGGTCGTGGTGGTGTAAAAGTTGCAGACACTGGATTGATTGAGAATTGTTATGAATACACAACAATTAATTTTTTCTATGTTATTTTTAAATGTAAGTGACAACAAATCCATTGTGGTTTATGTGGTGCAGATGAAGAGAATAATTGGCACTTGTTTGTTTCGTGCTCGTTTTCAAAGGACTGTTGGGCTGCTACTAATCTGGAGGGTGTAGTGTGTCAATCGGCGGAGCAAGCTAACACATTCGAAGAATGGTTGTTGCATTTGTTTTGGGGTGCCCAACTGCAGCAAAGAGACAAGGTGGAAATGCTGCTTTGGGGGATTTGGAAAGAACTCAATAATCTTGTGTGGCGTCAGTGTGCTATTTATCCGTCTCGGGTTTGTCATACTTCTCAACAGTTTTTGGAAGAATGGAAAGCAGCATGTTCAACTTCTAAAGGTGACAGCCCTCCAAGGGTGACCCATTCTCCTGGCCCATGCACTAAATGGCATCCTCCACCGGATCTATTTTTCAAGTGTAATTGTGATGCTTCGTTCTTGGAAGTTGATCATCAGACAGGGCTTGGGTGTATTCTTCGTGACAAGTCTGGTCATTTCTTTCGTGCTCGTGCTCAAATTATCCCTGGAACATTACAAGTTGCAGACGGTGAAGCACTTAGTCTTTTTCAAGCTATCCGTTGGACCATCTCTTTGGGGCTTACAAATGTTATATTTGAGGTTGACAATGCTAAGGTCCACAACTCAATTCATGCATTGGCTAAGGATAATTTCGAGTTCGGTGATCTCATTATCGAGCGCAAGTATATATTCCAGCAGCACCCTAACTATTCATGTGTTCTTGTAAAGGCGAATTATGTAGCTGATAGTGTTTCTCGAGCGGGCTTTTCTTATGGAGCTCTCACAATCTGGGATGAGCCACCGAATTTTGTGGATGGCCTTCTCGGTTTTATGTAACTCTTGTGTTTAATCTATGCTATCAGTTTCTTTCGGAAAAAAAAAATATGAAAAATTAAGAGATATTTTTATCAGTTTTATACTCAATTATGAAGGAAAAAAAATGAGAAATTAACGTCTTAATTTTTACAAATAAGTGATAAATTGGTTTATCTATTGTTTAAAGGGTGTGTGTCAATGCATTCATTAACTAAACATATTTTGCTTCAAACAACTGGTAAATTGATTTCTCAATTGTTTAAACAGTGAAATGAATGTCCTAGTTATTATACTCAAACTCATGTGTGAACAATTGTGAAATGAATATCTCAGTTATTATAATAATTGTGAAAAATTGAGAGATGATTTTATCAGTTTTATACTCAATTATGAACAAATGAGAAATGAATATCTTAATTTGTAAAAGTTATATAGCATTAGACAATTGTGAAATCACACAACTATAAAATCACATAATGTGTACATACAACTATGAAGTCAATTTGATAAATGATTTTACAAATAAAAAATGAAAAAATGACACACTTGTGAAATCAATGTCTCAGTTATTAAACTCAAACTCATGTGTGAACAACTGTGAAATGAATGTCTCAGTTATTATTTTCAAATTCATGTGTGATAACTGTGAAATACATGTCTCAGTTATTATAATAATTATGAAAAATTGAAAGATGGATTTATCAGTTTTTGCAAGTGAAAAATGAAAAAAATGACACAACTGTGAAATCACACAACTGAGAAATTAGTTTGAGAAATAATTTTACAAGTGAAAAATATAATTTTTATTTTTTTAAATTGTGAAATTTAGTTGAGAAATGAAAAATAATTTTCTCAAATTTTTACTAGTGAAAAATGAGATTTTTATTTCTGAAATTTGAATTATGTGTTGAGTGTACTTGTTTGATTCGTTTTGACGACACGGTTAAAACGGAGGTCTCGGATTGTTTTTTCGATTTCTAGATTTTTAGATATTACATTTTAAAAATTTTAAGGGGAAAAAAATAAGAGAGAGAAAAAGTAGGAGGAAGAGAGAAAAAGTAGGAAGGAGAGGGATAGAAACACAAAATCTTGGGAAAAACCTGTTTTACACTAACTTAGTGTAAAACGTGTTTTTAAGCCGGTGGCAAACTTGTAAATATTAGCTTGCGCAAAAAACCGGTGGCATTGATGTAAATAACTGGAACTTATGAAAAAAATTCACCAGACACTTTTCGAAACTGTAGGAGGCATTTTTCAATATTACAGCAGGCATATTTTAACGCTAGAGAAGGCACATGTTTTGACATGCCTGCTGGGTTTTTTTTTTTTTTTTTTTTTTCAAGTGCTAAAAAAAGTGCCTTCTCTAAGGTAAAAAAGTGCCTGCTTGAGTTTTAAAACATGTTTTTTTTTTTTTTCAAGTGCCAAAAAAAGTGTCTTCTCTAAGGTAAAAAAGTGTCTGCTTGAGTTTTAAAGGGTTAATTGCAATTTAGACCCTGAAGTACCATACCACCCTTCCAAGCGAACCCCGATGTGTTATTTTTGTCAAATCGGGTCTTGATGTTTTTAAAACTCGCCAGTTAAGGCCTTTTTGACGGATTTCGTTAGAAAGTTAGTTATGTAGCATGTGCCATGCACGTGACTAACGGAATTGGGTGAATTTGAATTGCAATTAAGTTTGAAGGGGTTATAAATGACATATTCAAAACACAAGGGATGGAAAAAAAAAAATAGTACACACCTTCTTCCTCCTCCGTCACACACACACACACGCAAACACACACACACACACTCTCTCTCTCCTCTCTCTCTCTCTCTCTCTCTCTCTCTCTCTCTCTCTCTCTCTCTAACTCACTCAGACAAACCACACACACTGTCGCGACCCCGAATCCCGCGGGCCCGAGACCGCGATCTGGACGTCGACTTAAAACCAAAACTGTGAAATACCGAAGTTAAAAATTCCATTTGATACCAAAAGGTGATGATCCACACTTTTACAAATCCAAGTTTGATAATAACCAAATACAACTATCATAAACTTCCATAAGTTTATGCCCAACAAAAGATAAATGTACAATTCTTAATGACGTCATTGTTTGGTACAACTATCCCAAAAAGGTTACACATTTATATAATGTAAACCAACCTATAACAACTTTCCCCAAAAGAATGTATCCACACTCGACGTCCTCTTTCTCGTGATCAGCGAGACTAATCCTTAGCACCTGGGGGGAGGGGGTTAAGGAAAAACAAAGATAAAAAGAAAAGGGGGGTGAGATAAATCTCAATAAGTTACTAATGCAACTATATGACATGCTATGATGCAATAATCAATAATAAATCACATAACACATGACAATCATCATATATCAGATAGCAATTATCAGATAATGAATAGCAGCGGAAATAAACACATAACAAAGGATATTAGCCAAGGTTTCCAAACCGATACATCCAAATAAAGGATCGCTGCGCAGCTTCAATAATCAACAAATCACATCTTCATAATAGCATGAAAGCCGAAGAGAAAAACCCCCGGTACCGGAACAATAACCATAAGAGTGTCACAAAGGACAAGAGCCATGCCACAAAGTCATGCTCGGTAGCTAGATACATTCACAAAGGAAGCTAACTTATCTCTTCCAAGGCCAATCTGGAAAAGGGGTATAGTAAGGGCAAAACAATGGTCAACATTATAATGGACTTGGCTTTGCCATTATAATCTTTTCCATCGCCCGATGCAACAACTATGCCAGCTGGGCTTCCAATTAAATGCTAAGTAATAATATTTTAGCATGAATAAACAACTTAAGGTTCCAAAGTAGGGAATCAATCCAAATAAATTACCACAAAGGTAAACCAATCCAAATAACACATCATGGATGAACCACATTCCCAAAATAATACTTAATCAAATTCCATAACATATTTATTCACAAAAGAATCAATTCCACTTAATAAAATGTCCCACGGTGTTATCTTAAGTTAATTAGAAGAATGAACCCTAAACTAGGTAAGCCATTTAGTTTAAACAAGCAAAAAGGGCAAATTTCCAAGCAGGCGGGCGCCTGGGTAGGGGCGAGCGGGCGCTCATTTGACCAGAAGGTCAGGCCGCTGGAAAAAGGGGGGCGGGCGGGCGCCTGGTCAAGGGCAGGCGGGCGCTCGGCCTGGGTTTTGGTCAGGAAGAACAAAGCTGGGTTCTTCCATTTCTTACCCAACTCATATAACACTCAAAATCAAACACAACCAACAAGATTACTAATGTACCCAAACAACTTTTAACTAAAGGGAACCTAAATAACACCATAAATGGCCCCAACTCAAGAATCAAACCCAACATTTATCAATCACCATTTTAACCAAAAATCCAAATAAATTCCAAATCAATTCCAAACTCAACCAAACTTCAAATATAACAATTAAAGCATTATAGAAACATGTTATGAGCATTTTAGCATAAAAATGGGGGGAAAGCAACTTACTTGAGATTTCCCCAAGATGATGGATTTCAAATATTTTTGATTCTACGCGATCCTATCGACGATCTAAACAAGATTCATGTTTTAAGAAACGAGAAATAACAAGAGGAAGATGAAGAAAATGAAGAGAGAAGTGAGAGAGAAAAACTTACCATAACAAGGAGAGAGAGAGGAGAGAGTTGCTGGGAGATGGAGTGGAGTGAGGGTGATAGGGTGAGGGAGGTGAGTAGGGAGAAGATGAAGATTTGAAATGTTACACCTAGCCCCCTTCCCCGACTAACTAGCATAATTACTCCCCGCTAACAAATAAGACTAAACATTACTGCACTAACACAAATGACTCAATTAAAATGCTAGGCATAAGTTATTATAACACATAAAATGCACACATAAGTATTTAAATAATTAATAATTCAAATAAATAAATAAGCAAATAAATAAATAATAATTATTTATTACTAATAAAATAGAGCCTAGATTTCGGGTCGTGATACACACTCCTCTCTCGACCATCTCCAGCCAATAGAGGGAAGAGGGGAAGGGCTGGTTTCAATGGAGAAGAAGGGAGCCGCCGGAGCACGCGCCGGAAAACGAAGAAGAAGAAGATGAATTGAGAAATTCCGACAGCAAATCAAGCCATTTTCCTTCTGGAAATTTCAAAAAGTGAACGAAATCCATAGATCTGTAATATTTTAGGAAGAATCCAACCAGAAAATGGCGAGAAAAGATATTTAGAGGGCTCGCCGGAATCTGGGATTTTGAAGAAATCGCCGGAATCTGGAAAAAGAACCGCCGGAATCTGGTGGTCCTGTAGTAACCTCTTGTTTATCTTCATCTCATTCTTTGTCCAGACTACTTTGGTCACCTTAACTGAATCCATCCACCATTTAAATCTGTTTATTTCTCTAAATTACCTCATGCATTCTAGACATGAAGTTCGTTATTAGGATGATAAATATGAAAGACCAAGATGACGACAGCGATTTCTTATTCCAGAATGAAATTTAGGTTCTATCAGAGAGAAAGGAGACCATGGTTTTCAAAAAAGAAGAAGATAAATCAGGTGAAATAGTAGATACAGTATATACTATCATATAGAAATTCCTGCACCCATAAAGCAACAGATATGAGCAACTACATTTGATGGAGTGCCTGCTAAAAAAAGGATACTCCCTCCGTCCCACCCGAATTAGGATTTTTGAGTTGGGCACGGGGATTAAGGAAAAAGTGTTAGCGGAGTAGGTGTTGTGAGTATGAAAAGTAAAGTAGGAGAGAGAAAGTGAGGTAGAAAATAATGAGTGGAACGTTGTTGTGAGTGTGAATGTGGGTCCCATTAAATAAAACACTTCCATTTTGGGGTTGTCCTAATTCGAATGGGACACCCAAAATATAAATATGTCCTAATTCGAGTGGGACGGAGGGAGTAGATATTAATAAAAAATTGAAAATAAAAATTAGTTATATTCCTCACAAAGAAATACTCCATATTTAATTAAAATATAGTACTATCCCTATATTTTTTGTTTCATTTTTAAATCATTATAATGTTTTTAAATTATTTATATTCCTCACATAAAATTTAGAAATAAAAATTATTTTACAATATTAATATAATAATTAATGAAGTAATTACTTATTTATATCCAATGAAATATTCTTTTAATAATATTTATTTTAAAAGTTTGATAATTGTTTTTATTTCAGCCCTTTTGAATTTAGAATTTTCATTAGGCCCCTTAATAGCTAATATCAATTCAAATTCACCCAATTCCGTTAGTCACGTGCATGGCACATGCTACATAACTAACTTTCTAACGAAGTCCGTCAAAAAGACCTTAACTGGCGAGTTTTAAAAACATCAAGACCCGATTTGACAAAAATAACACATCGGGGTTCGCTTGGAGGGTGGTATGGTACTTCAGGGTCTAAATTGCAATTAACCCAGTTTTAAAACATGCTTGCTGGGTTTTTTTTTTCAAGTGCCAAAAAAAGTGTCTTCTCTAAGGTAAAAAAGTGCCTGCTTGAGAAAACATGCCTGCTGGGTTTTTTTTTTTTTTTTCAAGTGCCAAAAAATGCCTTCTCTAAGGTAAAAAAGTGTCTGCCGTGAAAGTCCCAAAAAAAGTGCCTGCTGTAAAAATATTGAAAAGTGCCTCCTACATTATCAGAAAGTGCCTGCCCAAGAACCCTTCTTTGAGGAAAACACGTTCTACACTAAGCTAGTGTAGAACGCGTTCTACGCAAGAAAGACTCGGATAGAAAACGTGTTATGAAGATGCGCTTAGCGCTAGCCGCTAGCACAGTGCGCGTGTCAGAGGGAGGGAGGGCAATTTGGTCATGCGAAAATTTCAAGGGCTTTTTGGTGAGTTTCCAAAATATCAGTCCTTATTAGTCGTTTTCATTTGGCTTAGAGACTTATTTGTCAAAGCCTCTAAATAGAGACCCATATTTATATATTTTTCATAAATATTTTTTTTATAAAAAACTAGACAATTGTTTCAGGATTATTTAGCATGAATGGGGGGTAAAAATTTAAAGTTGGGATTATTTGATAAATGATGATGTGGAAGAGAGAGAAATCTCATGACTCTTATTTTGAGTGTCATGACTGCAAAGGCTCTAAATTCGTACTCGACAAAGTCTTATCCCACTCAAGATCGAGTTTGGAATATTCAACTAAAGCATAATACACCTATTATCCCACTACATTGTGGTTTAAGTGTGTTTTTATATGTACCATCTGGTCCCACAATATAAGTATTAGTACTATTTACTTAATAAATGAATGAATTTTATTTAATTGTACAAGGAGGTGGGGGTGCAGAGACAGCCAGGGGTTATTTATATTATAATAAATATGTACAAAATTTATTTTCTTATTTAAAAATAAGCCGTTTATTTTAAAACATACCAAAAACAAAAATGTACGTGATAACTTATTATAGCACGGAGTAGGTAAATGATTATACAACTAGAGCATCAAGAAAGAAGAATAATCACATGCTTGGGATTTGATACGGCGGCCATACCAATTCAATTGGCAATTGCTTAATTATAAGTTATCTTAATGTGCCAATGTTAGGTAACAACTCAATTAAGCATTTGCTAGTTGCTTTAATTTTTTACTATTTTTAATGTGCCTAAGATGAGAAACATGCGTTGATGATGTTTTCCCTCAACCAAGTTTGTACATGTGAGGTGGGCCCGCGACCACTAAGTCCAATCTACGTTAGTAATCTACGTTAGTACTTAGTATGCTATCGTCAGTTTTAAGCGAGTCAGTGGCGGATCTTGAGTTTCCATTCAGCGGGTGCACAAATTACACTAAAAATTCAAATTATAATCGTCGTTTACTCTATTACATGTTATAATATACAAAACTTTAAATAATACTCCCTCCGTCTTAAAATGAATGTCGGAAAAACTTTCAAATTTACTCTTTATTTTGTATTAAAATATAATTATCTGGTGTTTTAATAAATAAAAACATGGTGAACAATAAAGAAAGAGAAATCAAAATATCATTTAAATATAATTCATATCAACCAATAATTATCATAATCAAAATCAAAACAAAATTGAACTAGAAGCTCAAATTCGAAGGGCATACTAAAAATGCCTTTGGTAGGATTCGAACTCTAGTTTTCTAGTAAAAGAATGCTAAACTCTATCCATCTATACTACAAAGCTATTTGTTCTGGGGGTGCACAGTTATATATATATCATACATATAATATTTTTTTTCTTCTTAAATACCAAAATTCACCGGGTGCACTTGCACCCCCTTCTTATACTGAAGATCCGCCCCTGAAGCGAGTTAAGTACCTATTTCGTCCTTAAACTATTTAAGTTTTTACCTATTCGTCACTAAACAATTTTTTTTTTACCTTTTCGTCCTTAACCTTCGTGTTTCATTGATTATGTGGTCCTTCCGTCAATTGACCGTTCAAATCTCCGTTAAAATGCTGATGTGGCACATTTATGTCATCATTTTGCTTATGTGGAACCACTAATGTTGAGTTGACATATAGCTGAGGTTTATAAGAGTATTTCTATAAATTATAGGGGGTTAACTTAAAATAAAGACCATCAAAATCAATAACGGGTGCTACTATATACAAGGCACACAATGTACAAGGCAAATTGAAATTACCATAATACCCATATATATACTTTAAAAAAAAAAAAAAAAAACTTCCCCTCCCTCCCCCATTTCAAACCCGACTGTTCTCTCTCTCTCAAAAACCAACGGCGAACCCCTCTCTCTCTTGACTCGACGAACCTGGCGACCACCACAACACCACCACCGGAAATGAAGACAAACCTCCCTCTCACCGGTGGAAAGTCCGCCTCTTCTACCGCCGCTCCAAAAGTAATATAATCTCTTTTTAACCTAAAATTTAAATTTGAAAACCCAACAACAATTTTATGCCTAAAATCGATTATATAACTGTTAAATGTTGTGTAAACCTATCCAAAATGGTTCTAATTGTGATTTGGTAAAACAAATTAGGGTTTTTCGTTGGAATTGGTTACGAATTTGTGGGGTATAATCTGGCCATGTCGGGGTGTGTTTCGTGTATTACAACACGAAATGGTCACCAACATTTCGTGTGCCAATACACGAAATGTTGGTGACCATTTCGTGTTGTAGTACACGAGATACGTTCCACATTTCGTATATTAGGACACGAAATGTAAATTGATTCATCAGTTTGCATTTCGTGCTCTAATACACGATATGTGGTGAGGTTTCTTGTGTCTTTATACACGAAATGATCACCAACATTTCGGGTATTCCCACACGAAATGTCAACTAATTCTTGAAAATTAATTGTCTCTTATTTAATTTTTTGTAGGGACGTAAACCTGCGGCCGCCTCTAATAGAAAGAGGAAGGCCGAGGAGGCAGCTGCAGCTAGAGTAGATGCACGGAGCAAAAAGAAGCACGACAAGAATGTCGTGATTGAGCAGATTGTGGATGATGAGACAAATAGTGAGGGTACAGATTCTAGTACGGGGTCGGAGGAGGATTCATCTTCTCGTACTCGTTCCCGAGGTGCATCTGTGCATGAGGCACAGTTATCTAGTGATGAGGAGGAGGAGGAGGAGGTGGAGGTGGAGGAGAGTTTATCTGTGAGGCCTCGCAAGAGGCGGGAGGCACGGGCCAGAAAGGGGAAAGGGGCTAAGGATGAACAGTGGCAGCTTAAGAGTAACCCCGGTGGTGGCCCGGAGGAGGTTGATTTGTTGTACGGGTTTGGTCATCACCGAGCCCGTAAGATATGGGAGAACGCCACTTGTGAGCCGGTGTTGAAGCGCCAAACGAGGCAGCAGATTCTAGATAAGTAAGTATATGATTTGTTTCTTAAATAGCTTTATTATTTGTTGTTATTGTTTTAAACCTCCTCTGTTCCAGAAAAACAGTCTCATTTTGACTTTTTGTTAAAAAAAATAAATCAAAATGGGACTGTTTTTCTGAAATAGATGGAGTATTAATTATAATGTTTTGTTTAGAATTAACAGGTTCTCGCATGCTTCTTTACCGGCGGATGATAGAGCTTGGTGGGCACGTGTTCAGGGTACCGGCCTCCATTACCTACATGATGCTACCATTCGCCGGCCTAGCATGGCGCTCCTAACGGCGTTTGTGGAACGGTGGTCTCCCGAGACTAATACCTTCCACATGCCGTGGGGGGAGATGACGATCACTATGCATGACGTCACTCATATCCTAGGTATATTCTTGTTTGTTGTCTATTTTTTATAAATTACATAAATTTTATCAATTACATAAATTTTATCAATTTCATAAATTTTATCAATTTTATTAATTATTTCATTTTCAATTTGTAGGTATCAGCTGTTCAGGTGGCCCTGTTACGAAGGCGGTTCCAGAGCCTAACGTAGCCGGTATCAGGGCACGCCTTGATACATGTCGGAAGGGCACGACGTACTCTTTAGATGGCCTCCGCCGGTCCTTTGAGACCCCTTCCGACATGACTGACGATGAGCGCGCTTCCACGTACATCATGTTCCTCCTCGGCTCCACGCTGTTCGTGGACAAGACTCAGGATAAGATGCCCTCAGACTACCTTTCATTGTGCGTGGATATTGACAGAGTGGGGGCTCTATCCTGGGGGGAGCTGCGTTGGCATATCTATACCAGGAGTTGGGGAAGGCATCTAGATACGGATGCAAGCAGATCGGTGGTTGTTTAAGTCTTTTAGAGGTAATATTTAACAATCATTTAATAATTACAACATGTATTTATGGTTATAACATTGTTAACTTATTTATTTCATACATTTGCAGGCCTGGATATACGAGCACTTTCCGATTTTCCGGAGAGATATTGACCCGTTATGGACGGAGGGCCAACCGAGGGCTCGTAGATGGGTACGTACTGATACGGCCGGAAGGGATATGCCCCATCTATTGAAGTTCCGGTATACCCTGGACACGATGACGGTTGATAGGGTGAGTTAGTTATATTTAAAGTTTAACAAATTGTTATAATTTATTATTTCTGTTGACGGTGTCTAACAAATTCATTTTTAGGTTTGTTGGACTCCCTACGGTACCACCCCAGATGCGCTTTTGCCGGTCTCATACTTCCGTGGGGTTATACGCTTCCAGGATATCACGGAAGCGTATATGCCTGACCGTGTTACACGGCAGTTTGGGATCCAGCAGAAAATCCCCAGAGACCCCATATCTTGCGGCCGAGATTGTTCATTGATGGCCGGTCAAAAGGGGTACAAGAAGTCCTATGGAACGCGTGATGAGGTATGGGAGGATTGGTTAGAGGACGGCTTGGGGGTTTTCGATCCAGTGCGTAGATGGGGGCCGTCCGTGAGCGCATCTGATCCTGTTACTTCCACGTATATGCAGTGGTTCCTGGCTAGGACTCATGTTCGGATTACTAATCCGAATCATGATGCCCTAGTTAACGTTCCACCACCGCCTAGGGTTGAAGAGGCACGAGATATACTACTTCCACTGCTCACGGATGACAGGTTACCCGCGGATGTCATAGATCAGATTAGACGGGCGCACGATCTATTACGAGGTCCCTTTTAGGTACTATTTCCATTTTTATTATCACATTTCAATTTTTATGTTCCTTTTGTATTGTTTTAGTACTTTTGTTTTGGGACGGAGGTTGTAAATTAATGATTTATAACTTTTAATTTCAGGTTGGAGAGGAGTATGCCCCAGGGATATGGACTCGTGACTGCTCTGCTTGAATTTATGATTTGTAATTCTGGTTTGGTAGTTTTCTGATGATGTATGATACATTGATTGGATTTTGGCACTTTGTATTGTTTTAGTACTTTTGTTTTGGGACGGAGTTTTTAGTACTTTTGTTTTGGCACTTTGGTAGTTTATTATGAGTTGGGATACATTGATTGGATTTTGGCACTTTGTAAATTAATGTTTTGTAAACTTTTGATGTTTGGCACTTTGGGTAAATTTTGCTGAAATTCTGGTTTAGTGTTATTGAAATTTTGGGTATGTTTTTGTTACTTTTAAGCTTCTGTTTTTTTCCAGTAAAGAGACCATCTCGTGTGCTAATACACGACATGTCTTCATTCATGTCGTGTATACACACACGAAATTCATTTATACCCAGAAAACAAATCATTTCGTGTTTGTATATACGACTTGTTTAATTCAACTCGTGTAAAGTTCATACGACCAGAACAACTACATCTCGTGTATGTTCACACGAGATACAAAGAACCCAAAAAAAAAAAAAACATGATTACATAACCTAAAACCCACAATTTCATACATCATTTAATACCAGAAATTCAAAACCCAAAAACCAATAACACAATCATACTAAAGTCAACTAATGTATCCATACATCACAACAACCAATATCAAAACAAGAATTTCAATACTACATCAAGTGATCCAAAAATAATAGTACTAACTTTAATATACTATCTCCGTCCCAAACAATACGAAACTTAATACAAACTGGATGATTCAAACATCAATACACTATACACATAAACTATGGCCTATTTCCTGCAATTCGTGCTTCGTTCGCCATAATTGAGAGTCGGTTGAATGTTTCTATCCGAGTTCTGTATGGCATGATCAGGTTACTTGCGCTTGGATCACGTTGCTCCTCCCAATATAGTGCTACTGATGGTATCGGGTAATCACTATCTGACATGTGCAGCTGCAAAAGTAATAAAATTGTCAAATATAATAAATTTAAATAAGATAGTTAAATATAACAAATTTAAATAAGATAGTTAAATATAACGAATTAAAGTATCATACCAATATAAAATGGTTTCCCACATGTCCCAACACAAGTGTGTCTGTGGGTGGTCCTGTTCCTTGTGGTACAGTCACTGGTAGGCATGTGAAGCCAGCGGTTTGCGAGTACGAGACAAACACCACATTATACACCGTGGCTATGATGTGCCCTATCTCTGGGAGTATCAACCAATAATATTCCGAACAAGGGGAGGCATAGTGAGTAATGCGACTATAGAGCTCGTCCATATCTCTCCAAGGCATAACTCTCTCATAAACCTTTCGGCGATGAAGCAGCTCCTTGGCACAATCTGAGCGCACTCTTTGCCACATCTCCTCTGTTCCGTATATTTGCGCTGCTACTGCCCTATATCCACAATTTCCATCACCCATCACATCTGTGAAGCCATCAATAAATGGGACAATGAGAGGGGTAAGCAACATCCTATGCACAGAAGTATGTATATCATTGACTTGTCCATTTCCACGACCCCGTCCCCGTCCCCGTCCCCGTCCCCGTCCCCGACCTCGACCTCGACCTCGACCTCTCCCAGGACCTGAAGCAGCTAGTGGTGGAAGAGATGTAGGAGTAGTAGGGCTAGATGGTGTAGTGTTTGAAGCTGATTTCGGATTTGGTGACTCCCGCGACATCAAACCTGATTGGGTTGATGCAATAAATGAAGATCTAGACCTGCTGCTAGTGGAGGGTGGTGTAGTGGGGACTCCAAAATGTCTGTCGGTACGCTCCCAATCTGACAGTACTCTACAACTGGTGGTCCGGGGTTTATTTGCCTTTGAAATATGATCCGGCTCAGAAGCATCTCCGGTTTGTGGATGTAGCCCTTTATTTATCGTTTGAAATAACCTTCTCTTTACCGGTCCAGGTGCGTTCTGCAGTTCATTTAACACAACTTCAAAATCAGGTCCAGTGGGATAGTATTCTACTTCAATGTCCAACTTCTTCCAAAAATCATGAATCGAGGACAACTCAATCCGGCCCCCAGAGTTTTGTATGCATGCAATCTCGTGACTACATGGAAGTCCATGTGTTCGCCTCAGGTAACACCCACAGCCTGAAGGATCCATGACATTATCCCCACAACGACTCCGCTCTTCTTTGATGATGTCCAAAGCTGCCTTTGACACTCGCCCCAATATGTCGTGATACAGATCACATGTCTTCATATCATTTGGAATTCTACTCTTTGATTGCTCCATCGTAGCTTTGATTGTTGTTATTTGGATTTCCATAATCTCATGAGCCTTTTTGAATAATGTGTCAAAAGTAGAAGAAGCACTCCCCAAGGCCTTCTTCAACCTGTTATGCTCACTCTCAGCCCTGTTCGTGGTGTGGGTTCCGAAGTGCAGTAACTGATCTGTGTGCATCGACAAAATATTCGTAGAGTATGGAGCAATCCAAGTCTCGCGGAGGTAGGTCAATAAATCAGGATAAGATCTGCAACGATCGCAAAACAATTGCCAACGGGTGTCCCACTCTTCGCGAGTAGCGGCTGATATTACTTCATTAAATCTCCTCATAAATGATAGTGCAAACTGATTGCTACCAGTTTTAGCCAACGCTCTCTTTTTAACATTGACTTCGATATGCCTTCGACACAAATGGTGTGCGGTCTCGGGAAATACCATTTGGACAGCATTAATGAAAGCCAAGTCACGATCAGTTAAGAAAACAGTTGGCATGTGGGGAGTATGAAAAAGACTTTGCAAATTCTTGAGTGCCCACGTGTAATTCTCAGTCTTCTCATTTTGGAGGAACGCATATGCAATTGTGAAATTCTTCCCCGTTGAAGTAAATCCTATAATCTCAAGTAATGCCATTTCATAGCAGTTGGTCTTGTAAGTGTAGTCACCTTGTATCATTTAAAGAGAAATAAAGTTAGAAATGAATAAAATTGCAATTCAAAAAAAATGCATACGACTTGTGGAAAACAGAGTAAAAAAACAGATTCAAAAAAATCAAAAATTTACCTTGTACTACATATGGAAAACAGTTAAGCATATCCGATGCTCGTGGGTGAGAGAAGAATATGTCACCGATCATGTCACTCTCGTTAGCTTTCCTCATGAAGACGGTATATTGCTTATCCTCGAGTGCTTTCATGAACTGTTGAAGCGAGGATCTCCCTTGTCGTTCTTGTGACTTGCATTTTGTGAGGGAATTGTGGACGTGTTTCGGAGTACTCACGTTCTTCTCATCCTTCCTCTTTAACATTGTTACAATGTTATTTGGACGCACCGAAGACTGACTTGCGCTACACACCTCCTCATATTCAGAACTAGTTAATTTACCCAACAGATGACCTTCGGGATACGTTGGAAAGTCATGATTATGAGAACCATGCTTCACAACGTAACCCCATACCCCATCACCCCTATCTTTGGCCCAGATTTCAAAATTGCACCCAATCTTCTTCGTACTAATCAACCTCACATATTTAGTTTTTCCGGACCTGTACTTGCCACCAAAATGGCATACAATCTTCGTGTAGCCTAGGATCTTGCCACTTGTCTTCCTCGAATCTCCTATAGAAAGGCTTATATTTTGACGGGCCGCGATATCCCGTACGTGTTTAACAAGATCATCCCTATTTGAAAATAATAGGGATGTATCGAATTGATCACTGACATCCGGTCCCTACAAATTGTATTACCATCAATTAGAAATTTGCACAATAAACAACAGGCTGTATGACATTTCGTGTAACATTATACGAGATGGTCTGGCACATCTCGTGTAACTATACACGACTTAAACACATTTATCTCGTGTGACATAATACGAGGTAATACACCATAACTCGTGTATACACACACGACAACTAGCATAAAATTGGTATAATCTCACACGAAATAGAGTAATATCAGAATTTAAAAATCCAATCTTGAAAAACAATTTCGTTTCAACATTGGATTTTTATTGCGATTTTGATCAAAACACCAAATATAACTTTAAAAACTTACTTCATTGCTGCTTGGATTTTGATTTTGATGTGGAGAATTTGGTGGCAAACCTTCTTCTTCAAAAATATATTCCACAAGATCAAGATCAATATGATCATAAAAACTTGGAGAATGTTGTGGAGAATCCATACTATGGTGTTAGATGATTTGAGAATTAATGAAAATAATGGGTATAAATTTATGGGTGTTAAGACTTGGACAATGTTGTGGAGTATATCAATGCTGCATGGGTGTACAGCAATGGTGTTTCTCTGTAGGGTTAAGTTGTCTGCGTGTATATCGTGTTTTATGTAGGGGTTCAGGGTGTATCTCGTGTGTATATACACGAGATACTATGGTACATATCGTGTAAAACCACACGATATAGTCTTTGTTTCTGGTAATTATCTCGTATGAACAATACACGAGATATAATGTTTTATTTCGTGTATTGTTCATACGATATGTCTTACTAAATGTCGTGTATTTCAACACGACACACCATATAATAAAATAAAAATTAATTATAAATAAATGTGGTAGGTTATATGATATTGTATGATGTTGGTTCAATCTTATATGTAATCATTGTTTGTTTTCCAACTTATTATGACAAGAAACATATAATCTTGATTAACAAATATGATAATTTCAAATATATAATCTTGAGTAGTTGGTATTCCTCTAATGTACAACTTATCATTAACCCCGTTTGGCAAATCATCGAAACAACTTAACTCGTTATATAACATGTTTAATTAACTCATTATATATAATCTTGATTAGAAATATAACACATAATTCATTAATTTAACATAGTACATGCACATCATAACATCGGTTGTTAGTTGATAAATAAAGTGGTATCACATTAACCTAATGAATGTGGTAGCTTATATATGATATTGTATGATGCATTATAACATGTTTAATTACATCTTTAAATATATTATTGATTAGAAACATAACACCACAATCATTTGTTAGGTGATTATAAATAAAGTGGTATCACTTAAATGTGATAGGTTATATGATATTGTATGATCCAATATGACGTTTGTTCCTTGTCATGTATAAGTGTATAAATTTTGCTCAATTAACAACACAATTCAATAATATAACATAGCATATGCGTATCATTAACATCGTGTTGCAAATCATCGAAGAACACCTTCATTTTGATATGTCGTATGCATACACACGAGAATATAGACTTATATCGTGTTATTATATACGACATGTATGACACGGACTGTCTTATAAAATATACACGACTTGTTTACATTTATTTCGTGTGCCTATGTACGACAGAGTATTGTACAACTCGTATAATTGAACACGACTTAATATCTTATACATTTGGTATATCTCGTGTGTTTTCACACGACACGAAGCCTTCAAGTCGTCCTTTTGCACACGACACGTGAGGGTAGTTTTGCCATTATTGGTGCCTTGTATGTAATATGCATTGTATATAGAATTTACCTTCAATAACCCTTTAAAAAAGAAAAAAAAATAAAATTATCGTCTCTTTCTCTCCTGAACGCCTCCACCCCCATTCCCTTCCACCCCACCCCACCCCACGACCACCACCACCAGCATCTCATCTTCTCTTCCTCGACCGCCACCTCACGTCACACACACCTCCAACGAAATCGTGTGTGTTTGTGTGTAGGGATCAGATCTGGGTTTTTTCTTTAGAAGCAGTGATCTGGGTTTTAAATCCCTCCGCCCCTTAACTTCCTATCTGCCTCACCCTCTCAAGTCGCCCCTTTCTGTTGCCCTGTTGTCAGCCACATCCTTCTCTCTTTATCTTCCTTTTTTTCTTTGAAATAAACAGATGGTGAGGGACTGTATTTTTTTTCAGATCTCGAAAGTGGAGTAGTGACCGTTTAAAATGGTGTTGTAATTTCATGGGAGAAAGGAACTATTAATGGGTTATATACCTAGCTCGAGATTGGTAATGGGTGGGATAATTTTTTTTAGGTTGATTTGGTGTACACTGTAGATAAGAAAATCTGGGTGATTGAGAACCAGATTATGTGTATCTTCGAATTTGGGGATGAATCAAAACTTGAAACGAATTTGCACATTAGATTTCTGCTTCTAAAAGTAAAAGGTTTCTCCCTCTCTCTATGGTATTTTGATTGTATATATGCTTTTTGTTTTGATTTTTTGTGATGTTAATAGTAGTGGAATGGTGGTGGTTGGTGTGCTGGGTGGTGCTAAAACGATGGGATGATGATGAAGGGCTTTTTAATAAATTATTAAAGACTAGTATTTTATTTATAAAATGTTACACTTTCACCCCCTGACTGATTTTACATTATTTTTAACTTTTGGATGCTTATTCAGAGCCACATGTGTAAAAAATTGACATTAATGTGCCACATCATTAACATTTAACGGCAATAATGACGGCAATGTAACAGAAGGATGACATAATCACCTAATAACAAAGGTTAAGGATGAAAAGGTAAAAAAAATTGTTTAGTAACGAAAAGGTAAAAACTTAAATAGTTTAAGGATGAAATAGGTACTTAACTCGTTTTAAGCTTGGTTGGTACAGGTTTTTTTTTTTTTTCTTTTTTTTTTTTGCAATTTTCCAAAAAGATCTATACTAATGGTGTAGATATAGACACCTTTACATACTAGGCAATCAGTGGCGGACCTTGAACATTTACACAGGGGGTGCACAATTACACTAAATTTATTTATTTTTTCTTAATGGTCACAGTAAAAAAAACCTGTTAAAAAATATCAAAATATAAGCATTTTTATGAGTGATTTTTTTTATTATGTGTGTCCGGGTTTGGCAATTCAAAAAAAACCAATAAATTACATACCTTAATAAATTGAACATTAATCTCAAAATAATAATCATTAAAATTTCATTTTAGAATGAATATATTAATTAAATTAAATTAGAAATACAATAATCTTTAAATAAAAATAACTGAATTAAAAATAACAATAACTAAATTTAATCATAACCCCAAGTTAGAAGATAGTGGGATTCGAACCCACTCTCCTTCCATAACATAAGAATGCCTTGACCAACTGAGCTGGAGCTGATTCTATGTTCACTTGATGCACTTCTAATATATATATATGTTCAATGCAAATTTTTTTCTCACTAACAAAAGTTGAGCAGGTGCACGTGCACCCCTACTTATATGGGAGGTCCGCCCCTGTAGGCAATCTTCTTTCAATTGCCGATGTACAACTTGAGTTGTTGATAGCCCAACAGGCTCCCCTATACCTCCAACGAAACTTGTACGGCCACCTGATCACCAATATCACGATGACTTTCGACACAAGGCTCTTCATTCACGAGGTCACACACAAGGGGATGCACACATCACACACACGTGGTCCATCGTGTCGGCCATCCACGAACCATGACTCTGATACACTTATTAGGATCACTCACCAACAAAAAAATCGTAATAAGAGATACCAAAATACACACACACACACACACAAAACAAAGGCAATACACACAATTTTCATGTTGTTCAGATTAAAGCCTATGTGGTGGTCGCGGCCCTAACAACTGGTATCGGAGTCATCAGTCATGGTTCATGGATGAGCCCGATACGGTGGACCACGTGTGTGTGATGTGTGCATCTCCCTTATATGTGACTTCGCGAATGGAGAGTTTTGTGTCGAAAGTCTTTCTGAGATTGATGATTTGAAGATGTATCCAGCAAGCGGTTGATAGCCGCGGTATGAGTTTTGACGGAGGTACTTGGTTTTAAGAGAGGTTTGTTGGAGTATCAACCCAAGTCCTACATCGGTAATTGAAAAGAGAATTATCCACTCTATTAGTACGTGTATGAGGTTTTTTGAGAGATATCCAAAAACAAAGGCGTCCAAAGGTTACGAATAAACCACAACGGCAAACCTTAATACTCTTTCTGTCCCAAAATTATTTTCACACTTTTTTCATTATTACTTCGAAAGAATTCTGATCAATAATTTTATGTTAATTTAAATATCTTAATAAAAATTTAAAACTTGTTATTTATAGTATTGTAGATAATGTATCAATAACAACCAGTTTTAGATTTTCATTAATATAATTAAATTAACCTAAAGTTATTGCTCAAAGTGTCTTCGTAGTAACCGTGGAAAAAAGCGAAAATTTGACTTTGGGACGGATGGAGCAATGCGGAAATCAGAAATGTGTTGCAATAAAAAAGTTCAGGAAACTCTTGTTTGTTTGTAATTTTCCCCCTTTTCTTTCTTGACTACATCCTCAATCAATCAATGAAAAGGACTCATCGACGGAATTGTCAAAAAGGAAAAAACTCGTATCGATCGTTTCTCTGAAAGTACGGGCAATAAGTCTTTAAACGGACAAAATACTCCCTCCGTCCAAACTGATCTTCTCATTTGCCATATTTTATTATGTCAAAAAGTTCTTTTCATTTCTACAATCTAGGCTTTAAAAATGCACAACCAAAACATGGCTAGTGAAACAAGTGTTCATATCATTAAAAAGTTTGAAATGTCAAACAGAAAGATCATTTTGAGACGCCGAGAGTATTAATTTAGGAGATACTAGATTATTGGATCATTTTAAAGTTGCATGTAAAGTTAAGCAAACAATCCCATTTCAGATTCGGAATACTACAGCCTACTACCTACATGCAATATATTAATCATATTATAAATTAAACTGAGGTTAATAAAAAATGAGGTTAGGTTTATTTAGTAGGTAGCAATTAGTGTAATCAAGGCCCTTCCATTATTATTATTTTTTTTAAGAAAACACTTAATGATCTGTCATATAATCACATGCGTTTTCTATTCATAATATAGATTTATGAAACATTACAATTGAGGGGCTATTGCCACTACAATGTTTACTAATTCACTACATTCAATTTTATTTTAGTAACTTAATCATCTTTTAATGAGGGGCAATTGTATCATTTACTTGACACGATTGCCCCTCATTAAAAGATTACATACTACAAAATTTGCTTATTCAATACATTTGTTAACATTAATCAAAAAAAAAAAATACATTTGTTAACACTCTTGAACATTTAATTTAATTTTGTTAATATTGTTAGGAAGAATGAATAATTTATATGTAAAAATATAACTATATACTCGTATATGAGAATAATAGGAAATAATAATAATTTACTTTTACCCAGTTCATTTATATGCAAGGAATTAAATATCTTTATTCACCAAGTCTTATTTCTATTTCCAAGAAGTACTACTTTTCTATTTATGATCTCAATTAATGATAAAATGAAAAGAGAAAAAACGGGCCAGACAAAGTTATGAGAAATTATTGAATTTGTAACCATAAATTTTTCAAATAAGGTATAAAACTCGAGTGGTGATTAATTAATTAATATTTTATCATATATTGATAAAATTAAATGGTAATGTATTGTATTTTTTATCAATATTTATTTGTAACTATGCCTTTTAAGAGTGAAACTAAGTGATGGATTTTCTCAATTTATAGTTTATTAAAATATCAAAAAACATGTTGGTGAAGGCATAATATCTATAAGTAGTATTACGTCAATTATTTATTCTAAAAAAATATTTTTATTAAAAGAAGAAACGTAACAAATGCATTGCAACTATTTTTAAAATTTTAATATAAATGATGGACAGATAAAAAGAATAAGATATAGGTTAAAAGGGAAATTTCAACAGAATTGTTAATACAAATTAATTAATTCATTCTTTATTTTATTTTTGAAATTAAAAAAATATAGATAAGTTTTTTGAAGGAAAATTGTGTAATGATTATAATTAATTAATTTTTAATTAGCAAATATATGGTTATGTCAAAGTTATATAAGGTATATAATATCTCCCTAAAATACTTCTTTAATTCCTCAAAATGTCAAAGGATAATAATGTCAGTCTAAAAAGTTGGAGTGAAATAGTATAAAATGTAGTTGCATTAGCCCCTCCCTAAAATATAATATATATATATATATAAAAAAAAAAAAATCATTTATGTTAGGACTGGAAATCTATACTCCTATACCTTGTTGGGCCTTACTGATTTCATAAAGAATGTCAGAAGTTCTTTTGTCATATTCGGCCAGGCCCAAAAGAAGAGCAACTGATTACATATTTTCTTATTGGGCCTTCAGCCTCTTATCCCCTGCCACCATTTCTTATTTTCCTCCTCCTACTAGTATTAGTCATTTCTTTCTAAATGTAATTTAACCAAAGGCAAATGAATCAAATGACAGCTTAAATCTCTAATTTGTTTTAATTGGAATTTAAATATGCCGCTTTCATATTATTAGGGGAAGTCTTGTGTGAGACGGTCTCACACATGAGACGGATCTCGACGAGAGAAGAAATTGGCTTGCCCTCCCCCTAAAGAAGCAAACCATTTAGTATCTCAACGAGATCCGTCTCATACAAATTTTTATATTCATATTAACGTATAAAAGTTTGTTTACATTTTTAGTTTTCAAAATCTCTAATTTAAGCATCAAGATTGCAAGGTTTCGATTCTAACGGATCCGTCCATGTCTGTGTATTTCCTGTAGGTTTTTGTTTTTCAGAATCTAATGAGTTTACATTCTGCCGGAAAACAAAATAGAGGATCTGGTCCACTACTAATCTACTCTAAATTTCTTTGTTAAGTTATATTGAAGTTGATTTAATTGAGATTATCCTAAACTATTGCTAACTATTATGTTGGTCTTTGGCATTTTTCAGCTTAATGGGCTTCAACTCTTTATGGGCCGAAGTTTATACTTTCGGAAGTCAGAATAATACTCATAAAATATAGGGCAAATTGCAATTTAGTTACCTGAGTTTTACACGATGTTTCAATTGGTTCCTGAATCCGTTTTTCAGCAAATTGGTTACTCCAGTTTATCATTTAGTTGCAATGTGGTATAAAAATGGATGGATTGTTAGATTTTAATGAAATGGATGGAAAATCTAACAAGTTTCTTTTATAATTGCAAAGTGCACCCTCCAACTCAACTTATTCACATTTTTACCCCATAATAAAAAATTTGTAACATCTAAAGACATTAATTAATAAACCTACAAATTCTAATTGTTTGTTTCAGAAAAACTTGAGCAAAATAATAATAATAATAATAATAAAAAAAAAAAAAAAAAAATCTTCTCGCTCTCACTTAAAAAACATTGGGCATTTTCTTAAGTATATTATGCATTGTCCGGAAACAGTAAATTGACAAAAATTGCGCCGACAAGCCACAATTTCTTGTGCAAAAACGTTTCTCCAGCCATCAATTTTTTGATTAGAAATGACAAAGAGATCATGAAGGCAAGCACTACCAAACCCACTTGGATGGAGCAGAGAGAAAACAGTGGTCGCGAGAAGGGGGAGAAGGAACGTGGGTGGAGAGATCGCCATTTTTGGTGGTTTCCTTTGTTTTTCGACGGGCCAAAACACTGTTCCGCTCTGGATATCATATTTTATAATTTTAGTTAAATAAAATTAGTATTTTTATGAATGATATGTATTTGTCATAAGTTAAATAAAATTATTATTTTTATGATAGATATCATAATTTTTATAATTTTGATGTAATAAATAAAATGAAAATAACTGAAACACTAATCTTTGGACATATGCATGCAAATTATGTTAGTTTTTAAACATTCGTTAGGAGTTAGGGGGTGAAGTGGGAAAATTTAAATTGTAGGGTTAACCATTGCAATTTTGAAAGAAACTCGTTAGGTTTTTCATCCACTTTTGTTAGTTTTTAAACGATCCATCCATTTTTATACCACATTGCAACTAAATGACAAACTGGAGTAACCAATTTGCTGAAAAACGGATTCAGGAACCAATTGAAACATTGTGTAAAACTCAGGTAACTAAATTGCAATTTGCCCTAAAATATATGATTCGTCATATTTACGATTTTTCTAAGACAAAGTCTTGTATGCCGCGCTTGTACGCCGTGCGACGGGCATGCTCAGCGGGTCAAACACACTCAACCCGCCTCTTCTACCCGCCCGCCAGGGCTCCTCCACTCCCAGCGCGACACGTGGCAAGTTAAAAAATAAAACCCCATTACCTTTAAAATGTTACTCCCTCCGTCCCAGAATGATAGTCTCCCTATTTTTATGGGTTTTACGAAGGAACTTTGAGAAACAATTAAGACTACTTTTAATTATTCTAATGAAATTTTTGAAATTGTTCTTGATACACCATTATAAATACTTTTAATATCAATTTTTAGATTCACGTTAACATAATTATAAGTAGCATTTATAACTGCTCAAAGTTCCCTCGTAGTATCAACGAAAAAAGGTGGACTATCTTTCGGGTCGGAGGGAGTATATCTTAATATTTATAACTCAGAAAAAAAAATACCGTTGTGTTCGTCTCGACGAGACGAATAAAACTACATAGGTCATAAAACTACATAGGTCATGATATGGTTTGATTTTTTTAAAAAAAATAAAACATATTTTTTTACACACAAAAAGTTTGAGTTGCTTTGTCAGCTGAGATGTAACACTCTGTTCTGATAAAAGTAACAGTTTCATATTCAAAAGTAATATTTTTACAGTCAAATGTAACATCAATTTTACAAGAAAATTTAAATTGTTTGATAGTTTTTGTGGTTAGAAAAAGTAATATTTGAAGTGTAACAAAGTGAATATATAATTATAATTTTCTATATAGATGAATGTAACATTTTTATTTAGTAAATGTTACTTTTCTTCTTTAAAAAAAGAGTAAAAATTCATATATATAATCGAGTTGTATTTCAATTGTTACTTTCTCAATAAAAAATTGTTACATTTCAGATATAATGTTACATTTAAGAATATAAACTGTTACAATTAAGAAAATAAATGTTACATTCATTTTTTATAAAATGTAACATTAGTTTAGCTTGTCAATCTTATGTTAATTTTGAAAAATAAAAGTGTTACATTTGAAAAAAGAGTGTTACATTCTTTTATAAAAAGTGTGACATTAGTTTAGTTGTCAATCTTTATGTTATCTTTAATCTATTGCAGCAAAATTATGGTACAATTTTTTTTAAAAAAAAGTGTTACATTTCGTTATAATAAGTGTTATTTTTGTTGGGAGGAAAAAAATTTGGAGGTGGCAAAAAAAAAAAAAAAAAAAAAACGGCTCGGCTCGCCTGGCGCCGTGCGGCGGTTGCACAGGAAACCGGCTCTTTTTCTAATAGATGAATTTGTTTGTTTGTAATATACGTCCTTTATCCCCGAAAGTTTATTCCATTTTAATTCAGAAAATCTTTGGAAAAACACGTTTTACACGTGTCTTAGTGTATATGTTAGATTGAGTTGTTTTTAATGCTTGTTTTAAGTATCATCAAATTCGATTACGACGTGTATATGTTAGTTTAGTCAAATTAGTTTTATAGATGATTTTGGTTTTGTATAATGTGATTTGGGTTTGAAAATATGATGATTCTTGGTAATTGGTTCTTTAATTTAAATTCATCAAATGAACTGGGGTGTAACCCAGGTTTGAATATTATTTTAATTTTGGTTTGGTGGTTACGGCGAAGAACGAGATTATTGATTTTATGCAAATTTGAAATATTTTTTGAACTAGAGATTTGTGGAGTTTTTCTTTAATGCGTTTGACCCATTTAATATGTTTTAGGACATATTTGTGATTCGATTGTGTTATAATACATATTCATTTATTATAGATGTTATGTGAGTATTGCTTTTAGAATGTGGCTAGTAATTTGATTTTGGTATTGGTGGCGGTGATTTTTATGGTGGTGGTGGTGGTGAGGTAGCTGTGATGGTTGTGGTGGTGAAGATGAAGGTGGCTGCAGGGGTGGAAAATATGGTGAGGAAGTGGGACATAATTTGTTTTCAAATTTAAACTTCACCCCTTTATTTAATAGAAACTTTCAAATCAGTATTTAACATGCTTAGCCAGTGCCACATAAGCAAATTTCATATTGTATGTGCCAAATAAGTAAAAAAAAAATGTCACATCAGCATGCCAAATCATTGGGTTTAATAGACAATTAGACGGTCCATAGACGGAATGATAGTATAATCAACGAAAAGGTACGTTTGATGACTCATAAGTAAAAAAAATGGTTGAATGACGAAAAGGTAAAATAACAACTAGTTCAGGGATGTAAAAGGTACTTTTCTCTTGTGTATGTGAGACAAATTAAACTTATGGGTACATGTTGGTGACACAAGTACTGGACTTGACCCACCTATGAGATTTATGTCATGGTCAAATGTCATAATTAAATCTCATATTGTTATATCATTTGATATCCTTAGACTTGAGATTATCATGGTCTTTCACATGATGAACATTATGTTTGACATAGTCAACCGCTACCCTTAACCAGGTAGTCATAAAGCTTATGATTGGCATAATCGGATTCTTGTATGGAAAAATGATAAGTCAATATGGAATTTGTCCCTCCCTCAAGATAGATATTTGCTTGGGCCACTCGAAGAGTGATATTGATGAAATGCGTGGCCACACTCAAATGAATTGATGTGATCAATATCATTTGCTCATATTAATCTACTCGGGATCGAGAAAGCATTGAACGAGATAAGTTGACGTGGACCATGACTTATGTTCAATATGATATCGCGTGACAAAAGGATTGTGATATGTTCTATAAGGATAAACGAACTTCGTTAAGTTATATTAATTGGGTAGTCATGATGGCTTGCTAGAGTTCGCTCAGGACTTATGAGTTTGACCTTGGTTTGACTCATTTCTAACTTAATATAATCCTATGGGGTCACACACAAAAGAACGAATCAAAGAAAAGGCTAAAATTGGAATTGCGTAAAAGAGCGTAAAAATCGGAATTAAAGAAAAACTGAAAATTGGTTCCAGCAGGACAGATCCGGCCGGACCTCCCTATGGACCCGGTCGGACCAAGGGAGGGTCCGGCGGACCATTCAAAGGACCCGGGAGGACCAAGCCTAGGTCCGGTCGGACTAGGTTGGTGCCCCGGGCGGAGCTTTGTATTTTGGGCCTGATTTTCCTGATTCGATTTTTGACAGGTTTTTGGCCTATTTCTCCTAAAGGGTTTAGGTTTAATAAGTATAAAAACCTCTCTATTTACCCTATTCCATATGGTATTATAAGGTATTGACCTAATTGATATTGTATCATTATTGGTAGCCTCCATGTGTTTGAGAAATACATTCTTGAGTTTAGATTCAGAATCAAAAGCTCAAGAACACCAATAAATTCATATAGCCTTTGAAGATTAGAAAAGTGTGTTTTCTAATGATGGGATCTAGCAGTCCAGATCTAGAATCGTTCTAGATATTCGTTCGCGTGTGGATAAACATAGAGGGTGCTTCCTTTAGCATCTCAAGTTCGTGTTCCTGTGATCGTGATTCGAAGAACGTGGAGATCAAATCATAAAGCTTGAAGACTTGAAGTATTGAAGATTCGAAAATTTTAAACGCACAACAACGGTTAGTATTCTAAATTCATCTTGCTATTAATTTAATCATCATGAATGGATCCATTGGCTCATGGGTTTTGTTGATTTTATTGCCGTTTTCCGCTGCGCAAGGACCCTCAAAACCCAACATTTTTTTTGTATATAATATAGCGCTTAATGTTAAGGAAAATAACGAGGATCATGAACCTAGGTGTATTGACGAGTATCTATGCCGAAATGATTGGCCAAAGTGGAAAGACACAATTCAAGCAGAATTCAACTCACTTGAGAAGCATGAGTTTTCTGGACATGTAGGCCGTACACATGAAGGTGTAAACTAGTAAGGTACAAATGGGTCTTTGTGCGAAAACAAAATATAAAGCAGGTCTTGTTGTACAAGAATAAAGCACGTTTTGTTGCACAAGAATTTTCGCAAAGACCTGGAATTGATTATAAGGAGACATATTCTCCTGTGGTGGATGTTGTTACATTTCGCTATCTCACTAGTCTGGCAATACATAAAAAGCTTGATATGCGTTTAATGGATTTTGTCACAACATATTTGTATGGCAGACCTGAAAAAGATATTTATAAGAGAATCCCAGAAGGATTCAAGAGAATCCCAAAAGGATTCAAGAGAATCCCAGAAGAATTCAAGATATCTGATGCATGCAATTCAAACTCCTGGAAGTATGTTCTATTAAATTAAAAAGATCTTTGTATGGTTTAAAACAATCTGGACGGATGTGGTATAACCGTCCTAGTGAATACTTGGCGAAAGAAGGATACAAGAATGATCCTATTTTCCCATGTATTTTTCATTAGAAAATTTGTTTTAGGATTTGTTATAATTCCTGTTTAAGTTGATGAATCTCAATAATATTGGAAGTCCAGAAGAACTTTCAAAAGCTGTTAAGCTGTAAATGTGCCAGCAAGGATAGAACTCCCAGAAGGATTATTATCAAGAAGGCCAGTGATCCCACCTAACGAAATACATACCCCTGCCCAGAAGAGAGGGAGGCCAATTGGATCCAAGGATTCGCATCCCCGTAAACAGGTGAGTACACAAAAGCCGAATCCCGTTAGCGATAGTAAAATTGGGATCTCATACGATCTATCTCACGATATTGTTCCAGATTATGGATTCTTTTTGAAAACAAAATCGGGGAACGCCTCGACATTAACATCAATTTCTGAGAATAGAGAAATATTAGTTAGTCATGCATACATATATGAGATATGGCATCGGGATGAAACAATTATCAACGATGTATTTACTTATACAGTAGCGACTTAGATTATATATGGTGATGATATTGAACCTCGCTCCGGAGATGAGTGTAAACAAAGAGTTGATTGGCCTAAATGCGCGAAAGCAATCCTGTCAGAGTTTGATTCCTTAAAGAAAAGAGGAGTGTTTGGACCAGTAGTTCCTACACCTCTTGGGGTTTTACCCGTGGATATAAAAGGGTATTTACGAGAAAAAAGAATGAGAGAAACGAGATTACGAGATATAAAACTTGTCTTGTGGCATAAGGTTTCTCTCAACGGCCTGAGATTTACTTTGATAAGACATACTCTCCCGTTATGGAAGTTATTACATTCAGATATTTGGTCAGATAATGATCCAGCATATCAGAAGTCAAGACAATTGCCCTGACTTATTCATAAAGTCACTTCCTAAAGACACTTTTGAGAAGCATGTGAAAGCAATTGGCTTACGCAGATTGTTAGAGCTTCCACCCTTGTAGTTTTCAGGGGGAGTATCCAGAAGATACTCAGATTTCATTGTACTCTTTTTCCTTCGCGCATGGTTATTTTTATCAATCAGTTTTGTTACCCGCCAAGGTTTTAACGAGGCAATGAGCGTTTATTGAAAAGATTGTGGGTTGTACTCTTTTCCTTCGAGATTATTTTTCCCAGGGGCTTTTTCTCGGAAGGTTTTTAATGACGCAACACGGGCGGCACAATTATCATTCAATAGGAATCTCCAAAAGGGAGTAAGCGACTAAGAGGTCGCGAGTAATGTTTTATTCAAGGAAAGCCTCATGAAGCTAAGGAATCGTGTACTCTTTTTTCCTTCACTAGAGTTTTTTATCACACAGGGTTTTTCTCTGATAAGGTTTTAATGAGGCATGCTACTTAGCTGCAGACATCCAAAGGGGGGTGTTATAATATATTATTGTGTGGATGTTCTTTGGAGAAAAAACTTACAAGAGAAGCTTTGCAAGATAAGCTTTCACGAAACTTACTAAGAAAGTTTTGTAAATATCTTCAGGCAAGCTTCCTATAGAAGCTTCGTAAATATCTTTAGTGAAGCTTACAATGGAAGCCTTACTAAAGGATAATGTTTATTTTTATGGAAGCTTACAGAGGAAGCCAATTTTCACTTATAAATAGTAGGCCTAAGTTTTCATTTCAATACACCTGAGAAGTTCCTAACTTCTATCTTTCTCACTCTTATATACTCTCTCAATAATAGTCTTAAAATAAAATATTTTTTATTGAATTTTTGCTCTTAAATCTTCAGTTTTATAACAAGTTAAACCAATTTTACTCTATCGATACAAGAGATAGAGAGAGAGAGAGAGAGAGAGAGAGAGGGAGAGAGGGAGAGAGAGTAGTTTTTTTTTTTTTTTTTTTTTTTTGAACAATAGAGAGAGTAGGTTGAAGGTAGCTTTCATAAAGGTATTATTATTGTCAAACTTTGAGAAAATTGCTTGGACAGCAACATGTCCCCACTCCACACTAAATTTAAAGGCCAAAAATATAAAGGAAAGTGACCCTACAACCTCTAATTTTAGTCCTCTGGAACTTTGTTACTGGCCCTACCTACTTTTTTTTTTCTTTCTTTTCTATGTAAGTATATGTAATATATCGAAGCATAATGAATTATCAGAGGCCCACTGTAATGATTATACAATATACTAATTTAAGTCATTTAGCTCATAAAAATGTAGCCAATCTTATTTATTGGAAATTTTGTTGAAAGCAAATTAGAGATTTTGTGATATACTCTTACTTTTTCGGTAGAAGTTTCACTATTTTGGAAGTGATAAAAGAATTAAAAAAAAAATGATGAGTAGAAAATGAGTTCTGGGAGGGAAAAAGTGAGCGAGTATAACAAGTAAGACACATAATTTAAATGTTTGAAGCAAAAGTTACTAGTAGGTATAATAAGTAGGGACCACAATTTAAGTATGTAAGAGGAAAAAATGAGTGTTGTCGACAAGTAAAACCTACATTTATAACTATTTTTGAAAATATAAAACTTTAAATGAGACACAATTTTAAATAAAAAGTAAAATTTCTAACGGGTTGAAAGGGTATTGTATTTTTGCCAACAGATTAGGATTTTTTCTGTGGCCAAATACCATTGGTTATACACTATGTTGAGGACTTCCCTTTTTCTATCACTAAGCAGGTAACCCGTGCTCTGCACGGGAAACCAATACTATGTATTAAAAAATATATTTTAACTATAGTTAATTAATCCAATAATCATCATTTTAAAGATATCATTAATAAAAATAATTAATTTATATGATTATAATTATTATAACAATTATTATAATTAACTAATATTATTGATAGTGATAGTTAATATATATTAATACCAATGATTAATCTATATAATAATAATTATTATTATAATTATTATAATAAATTAATACCATTAATAGTAATAGTTAATTGATATAGTAGTTGCTATGATTACTTAATATTAAAAATTAATATTTAACTTATATAATAACTATTACAATTAACTAATACTAATAATAGTAATAGTCAATGTATAGAGCCTACTATAGTTAACTAATATTGTTAATAATAATAAAAATTTATAAAGTAACTATTATAGTTTACTAATACTATTAATAGTAATAATTAACTTGTATAGTAACTATTGTAGTTAACTAATACTATTAATAGTAATATTTAACTTGTATAGTAACTATTGTAGTTAACTAGTACTATTAATAGTAATATTTAACTTGTATAGTAACTACTATTGTTAACTAATACTATTAATAGTAATGGTTAACTTATACTATTAATAGTACTAATTAACTTATATAATTATTAATATGATTAACTAATAGTATTAGCTAAGAATGAGAATATCAAAAGTCATTACATTTTAGGATGGTGTTGATGTTGCTTCTCCAAATTCAAGCTTTCACTAAGACATTATTATTAACACTTTAAATACTGCCACTAAAACATTATAACACTTGACATTTTTTCAACTCTAACATTGATACTCTTATGCACATGCACTTTCCCTTTTTGGCAATGCTTTTCTTTGTGCAACTATATTTTAGGATGTTTTTTTTTTTTTTGTCAATTGTTTTTAAAAACTAAGAAAAATCATTTAAACAATAATTTTCACATTTTTCATAATAACTATACAGCTATAAACAATTAAAAATATGCTTGTATAAGAAAATAATCATCACATTTATCAAACAAAATTTTATGAAGAATGTTGTGAAATAATATCATATTTATGGAATAAAAGGTAATGAATATTTCTTGATTTTTTTTTTTATAGTTTTTTTTATTCTATTTAATAAGTTCAAAAACTTTTAAAATAATACAATCTACTTTTTACTTTTCATATTTACATGGACTCAAAATCTTGGTAGTTTTTAGCTACGCTTTCCGTCCCAAACTAATAATTACTAAAACTGAATATGCGGAAATTAAAAAACATATTAGAAAAGTAAGTAATTTGAGTGGTAGGAGAGAGGAAATGAGGTAGCGAATAATAAGTGGATAGTAGTTGTGAGTGAGTATAGAAGACAGAAAATTGAATATTTTTTTTTGTAAATAGCAATTAGTATTAGTATAAAACGCTTAAAATGGAAATGAGTAATCATTAGTTTGAGACAGAAAGAGTATAATTTATGTTGATTTTTCTATTTTGCCTTTAAAAAAACTGAAGTGTCAAACTCTAATAATTGAAGTTTTATGAACATTTAAAAATAATAATAATTAAGGCCTTGTTATAAATGGAAAGAGTCGTGTGCTTAGTTAAGGTAGTAAACCAAAAAACTGAGTCCAAATCTTCTGTGCCACTTCGTCTACTAGTTCATGTGCCACAAGTGATCTAATGGCTTTTGTCAAGGATTAGAGAAAGAGAGATAGTCGGAGCCAATCATACATGGTATAGAGAGAATTATTATGAATTACTCAAATATTATTGATGCTAGTGATACATATTTATAGGGTTAGGGTTACAAAGAGGGTTCTAGAGTATCCTAACTTGCTTTACAAGATACAAATCTCCAAATTGATATACACAATCTCTATGTTTGGTAAGTAATATCCAAGAGATATTTACAATATATTCTTGGAATATACAATATTCTTAATATGCCCCCACAAGATGAACGGCCGATAGGAGAGTCCAATCTTGGAAATAATTGCATGAAGATGAGCTTGGTGAAGTAGCATTGGAAGATATCATCGTGTTGATATTTGTTATAGATTGAGGGAACTCGCCAATTTGCACTGAAGTCTTTACTTGAGGAAGAACTTGTAATTGGGAGAAGAAGACTTTTTAATGAAGAAAAGAAAAAGGAAGAAAATCGATATTGAAGGGGGTAAGAATAAGAATGTAATATGAGAAGAATTTAGAAGATCCAACTTAGTTTTAAGATTGGGATTTAAAAATTTAAAAATTTAAGAAGGAGAAAAATTAAGAAGGAAAGTAAATACTCAACATGACATTGAGATAGGTGAAAATTTTAGAGAAAAAGAATTAAGGAGAAAAATATTTGAGAGAGGTATTTGAGAAGAAAATTTGTTTTAAAAAACTTTTATTTTACGTCGCAACCACGTCGTAAGACGATTTTACGTTGCAATGGCGTTTATTTTACGTCGCAATGACGGAGGATAAAGAGTTTATTTTACGGCGCAATGACCAATTATTAGCATCTAATAATTTTTCTTTGGTGGAAGAATATAGATCAATTTTAAGAAGAACAAAAGAAAAGAGAGGACGCATCTAATTAGTTCAAGAAAGAGAAAGGAGATTTTAAAAGAAAGAACATGAAAAAGGGAAAGAATTGAAGAAAGCTTTGATGATGAAAAATCTATACTATAGTATTTTAAAGTTGGTGAAACTTACTTTGGGAATGACACGTAAGTCAAAAATGAGTTTATCTTGATTTAGAGGATGTCATGTAATATGACTTTTGGAATCATGAAGGCTTTTGGCATTCTCCTACCTAGGTAAAAATAATAGGTAATATCCATAGATATGATAGTAGGTAATTTAGTGATTCTATAAGAAGATAAGAAGATATCCCATATCTAACAGAATATGTACTCTTATATATAGAGTATTAGACTAGGTAGACATATACTCTTATATAGAGTATTAGATTAGGTAGGGTTTGGATGCATTAAATAACAATTCATTAAGAAGTGACTTTTTAGTTTTTGACTATTCAAATTTTCATAATTCAATGGCTTTGATCCTTTCATGTATTCCAAGAGACAACATTGTTCATACTTTTCTATACATAAATGAAGCCAAAGGGAAGAAGACGACGCAATGATTTATCAATCCTCCATATCGGTAATATAATATTCTATTTCAAAATTTCAAGCATTATATACTAACTATTGTATTTGTTGTTATATTAATTTTTGTAGGTATTCTTGAAATTGCTAAAAAAATCGTGCTATGAAGCGTGCTTATTTGATGAGTAAAAAAATAAAATAAAAGAATAAGTTCAAATTTACAAGCGAAAGAGAAGGAAAGAACAAGCATGTCGAAAGATGGACGAGAAACTTTTTTCGGCCAATCAGGTTTGAAGTCAGGTTTCTTCCATATAACTAAAGTCTCTTGCAGAGTTTAAGAATAATATTCATAATAAAATTTGAGAAATTTGGGTGGTTAACCTATACACACAAGCGGCACACACAACACACACACACATGTATATATATACACACACTAAACACACATGCAATTTTCCATATTCTCAAACTTTTATTTTGAGTGTATATATTAAATATTTTACAAAAACATACATGCATTCCTATGACTATTCAGTAATTTAGGAGAGAAATTTACTTTCATCAGTAATTAAATTTAGGAGAAATTCAAAACGGAAATTATTAACAAAAAGTTTGGGATGGAAGGAGTATAACTAACAAATCCAGTTTAACCTTCAAATAAATTATTTAAATTTCATTATCAATAATTTTAGCAATAACATGATCTTTTAAAAAAGTAAAAAAATGAGACAATTTAAATTCACCATAATGTTATTAGGTGTTCTAGCTCCCGTGCGGAGCACAGGTTTATTTTCTAATATTAAGAATTGGGAAGAGATCGTTGGGGTAGAAAAGGGTACCAAGAGACCAAGAGACTGGAGAGAGATTGGGTGACAAAAGCACCGAGAGACTTGTGAAATTAAGAAGCAAAAAAATTGTGAATAAAAAAAAAAAAAAAAAAGAAAGAAAAGAAAGGAACTAAAAATTGGGTATTGCCGGAAATTTAGAAGAAGCGGCAGCAAGGGGTTTTTGGTGGAGAAGTCCCACCCTGGATCATAGCTCTGATACCATGTCAAGGATTAGAGAAAGAGAGATAGTCGGAGCCAATCATACATGGTAGAGAGAGAATTATTATGAATTACTCAAATATTATTGATGCTAGTGATACATATTTATAGGGTTAGGGTTACAAAGAGAGTTCTAGAATATCCTAACTTGCTTTACAAGATACAAATCTCCAAATTGATATACACAATCTCTAAGTTTGGTAAGTAATATCTAAGAGATATTTACAATATATTCTTGGAATATACAACATTCCTAATAGCTTACAGTTATTGAGATTGGTGTTAGTGTAATACTCTCATTGTCCCAGAATGATAGTCCCCTTATTTTCATGGGTTTTACGAAAGAACTTTGAGTAATAATTAAGGCTACTTTTAATTATTCTAATGAAATATTTGAAATTGTTCTTGATACACCATTATAAATACTATTAATATTAATTTTTAGATCCACATTAACATAATTATAAGTAGCATTTATAACTGGTCAAAGTTTCCTCATAATAACAACGAAAAAAGGTGGACTATCTTTCTGAGACGGGGGGAGTATTATGAAAACATGTAAACGGTTGGATTAAAAGTGGTACGTAGAATGGCACACAAAAGTGATACGAGATATCTCAACTCCAAAAAACTTGTTTGACCAAAAGATGCCAAAATCGTCATTAATCTCAATTAATAGTTTGCATTAAATTTGTTGCTTCTAAACTTCATGCAATTTATGGAGAGAGAGAGAGAGAGAAGCAATTAATCGAAACCGTATGAGTGATCTGAAAACAAACACCAAAGCAAACAGTCAATATTCGTTGCTTGGAAAATAGGGGACCCATTTTGCACCCAATCCAACACATTGCCCACACGTGTTAAAGCTTATTTCTCCCCATTCCCAATCCAACCTCCTCAGTCAAAGTAAAAGCTCCCTCATACTCCCTCTGTCCCCTAGTAATAACTTCATAATACATCTCGTTTTAGATTTTTCACACAGATTAAGAAAAGCAATTAATACATATTAAAAAACATATATGCCTTTAAAAGTATCCAATTACCTAAACATTAAATGTTTATACAAGAAATAGTTCACAATTAATGAATAAGATATAATAGGTAAACAAGAGTAATTCTTTCTTGGTAATAGTAAAATGTCAAATATTTTAGAACAAAAAATTGTTTTTAAAACGTCAAGTACTATGAAACGGGGGGAGTACTTTCTTTTTTGGTTTGTCCTAGACTAAGTTCTTAGTTGCTTTATTACTTATGGACGATGAGACCCATTTGTCATTCTCACAACAAAAACCCATACCCACTTTATTTCTCCTACTCTCTCTTACGTACTTTTATATACTAATAATTTTTTATTTTTTTTAATCTCTGTATAAATAAAGTAAAACTAATAACCTTAATTCAAGCGTAGGTAGTAAACAACACAACATACCATATCCCCAATGCTCATTCTTGGGATGATTTTCTTTTTTTTTTTTTTTTTTTTCAATGAGAAAAATAAGTGCACCCATGTATCTATTTGCTAAAGAGGTGGTCTTTTATGAGAACACCCATTTTGTTTTCATGGATGAGAACGGTTGCAACGGTAGCAATTTTGCGCGAAGCATAGGATCCCAACCCACGCTCCACTCAAAATCTGTCATGTGGCAGCGACCATGGCCCAATTTATTTATTTTTTTAGGAAAAAAAATCTCTTTTATTTTTGAGTTTTTATTTTTGGCAGTTTTTTTCGTTTGTCAAAAGTAATACTTAGTATAACTAAATGTAATAATGTGTTACTTATAAAGTAACATTGTTTATAAGTAAATGTAAGACCAGTTTTACAAAAAAACGATCTCTCCACCGCATAAAGGGCTGGGAGTTGACGGTCGTCCTCAAGGTGTTTAGCAAGGTACTGATAAATCCGCCTATTGAAAGTGGACTTTGTGCTTGTGGAAATTATCGAGAAATCGGCGATGAAAAAGAAGACCCTCAATTTTGTGTAGCTCATTTTACTCATCTTTCAACTGTAATACTAACTATAAATACGTGTAACACTAACAATAACTAAATGTAACACTTTAGTTAGGGTTGTAAACGAGCCGAGTCGAGCTTTGTGTTGGGTTTTGATGCATCATGCGCAGCGAAATAAACATATGAAATCAAACACCCATGAGCCATGGATCCGTCCATGTTGATTAAATTAAATACAAGATGAAAGAAACATATCCTTATCGAATCCATGAACACGGACTTTAAGGTGTTAAAGCAAACACCCTCTATCGGTATCCACACGTCGAACGGACTCAAGAACACCTTCTTGATTGATTGCTAGATCCAAGGCTTGGTGAAGAAACGATTTCTTCATAGGAATTATTTTGCTCCATTGATTATTGTATTTTGATGATTCTCAATCTCAAAATAAATAATCATACCTCTCTATATTTTATTGTTTTTAAAACAATTGTTATTGATTTCCAAAATCAACATTAGAGGCTGTCAAACCCGGCCGCATATCTTATATGAGGGTTTGACCTAATTCCTTTTGGGATCATGATTCCTTGTCGTATAAGAAAACCAAACAAACTGACCAGAATCGGGAGGCCAGCCGTACGGCTCTATAGGAGCCGTACGGTGGCCGTTTCTAAAATCCTAGATTTTTGCCTTTTTTCCAATCCGTTCTATTGTGTGTGTGACCCAATAAGATTATACTAAGTTGGCAATGAGTCCGAACCATTCAGAACCCATAAGTCATAAGCGGACTCTAGCAAGCCATTATGACTACCCAATTAGTATAACTTTGAATGTCCAAATTTACCTTATAGAACATATCACAATCCTTTTGTCACGCGATATCATATTGGACATAAGTCATGGTCCACATCAACTTTTGTTGTCCAATGTTTTCTCGATCCCGAGTAGATTGATATGAGCAAATGACATTGAACACTTCAATTCATTTGGGTACGACCGTACACTATCATCAATCTCACTCATCGAGAGGCCAAGAAGATATCTCTCTTGAGAGAGGGACAAATCCCATCTTGACTTATCATTCTTCCCTACAAGAATCGGATTATGCCAATCGTAGCCTTTATAACCACCCGGTTAAGGGTAGTGTTTGAGTACGTCAAACATAATGTTCATCATGTGGAAGACCATGACAATTTCAGGTCTAAGGATTCAAATGGTATAACTATTATGAGATTTAATTATGACATTTGACCATGACATAAATCTCATAACGGGTCTATCTAGTACATTGTTCTCCAACAAGTACCCATAAGTTTAATCCGCATCCTATGCACCATAATCATCATATGATTATCCATTAAACTCATGCTAGCCCTTCATAAGTGCTAGGGACAATGATTATTATAATAAACATGCAAAATATATAATAATCGGGTTTGTTATCTCTATAATAATGAAGTTATGATGTAGCGAATAGGCCTTTGTCAAGGGCCTAGGGCTTAATATCCAACACTTTGGGGTGTCGAGCTCGAGCTCATTTAAAACTTATCGAGCTCGAGCTTTTATCGAGCTCGAGCTCGATCCCACTTGCTTTGTTTGAGCTGGAGTTGATATCGAACTCGAGTTTTAACGAGTCGAGCTCAAGCTTAGACATTTTTTTTCAGAAAAATATGGTCTTTAACGAGCTTATCGAGCCGAATTCAAGCTTATCGAGCTGAGTTCGAGCCGTTCGAAAACAAAAATTCAATTTTAATGAGCTTATCGAGCCAAACTCGAGCTTTTGACGAACTAAACAAGCCGAACACGGTCGGCTCGATAACAAAAACGAGCTTGACAATCGGTTCGAGCTCGACTCGAGCTTTCACGAGCCGAGCTCGAGCCAGCTCGGTTCGTATAACAGCCCTAACTTTAGTAGATGAAATTGTAACAGATTTCTATAGATAATGTAATACTCCCTCCGTCCCATAACAATGGGCACAAAATGGCTCTTGCACAAGAATTAAGAAAAGTATAAATGTTGTGAGTATGAGAAGTGAGTGGAGAGAGAAAGTGTAAATGTTGTGAGTGTAAAAGTAAAGTAGGAGAAAGAATGAGTGGGATAAATAGTAAAGATTCTTTCCATTTTTAGTAATGTGCCCATTTGAATGGGACGCCCAAAATAGAAGTTTGTGCCCATTGTTATAGGACAGAGGGAATACTTTACATGTATCATGATAAATTGAACCCATTGTAACTTATTATTTGAAAACATATGGATATACTATTATACAAGTAAACGTAACTGTTTTACAATGTTATTATACAAGTAAATGTAATATTCATTTATATTGTTACTTTCTTATTTTTACAATGTTACTAACACAAGTGTTTTTAGTTCTAAACTGTAAATGGTTGAATTATTACTTTTCTATACATATGTGTTACAATTATGTATAAACACTGTTACATATAAGTAACACGTTCGTTACATTTTAGTTATAATAAGTATTACTTTTGGCAAAAATGAAGAAAACGTAAAAAAAACAATGTTACTTTTATGTATATATGTATTACTTTTATGTATACAAACTGTTACATAAAAGTAACACGTTTGTTACATTTAGAGTAACTATTACTTTTGGCAAACCGAAAAAACACCAAAAAAAAAAAAAAACTAAAAAAAAAAAAAAAAAAAAACCCCCGTAGGTAATGGGTCTGGGTCTTGGGTCCGGGTCATGGGTCAAAAATGACCCGTCTCTACTAT
Organism: Campanula takesimana; assembly: GCA_026119855.1. Lineage (NCBI taxonomy): Eukaryota > Viridiplantae > Streptophyta > Magnoliopsida > Asterales > Campanulaceae > Campanula > Campanula takesimana. Next base: position 2,284,453 of record JAOWBW010000019.1, read on the forward strand.
AAGACGGGTCATAGTGTTCTCATACAAGTTTTTGTCTTTGCTAAATGTACATCCGTTTTAAAATGTATACTCCATCTATTTTATAACAAACTTTTCATATTGCCCTTTTAAATGTTTTATAGGAAATTCCTATTTAGTTAAAAAGGAAAATATTAGTTTTACTTTCTCTCTTTTTCCACTCACAACAACTATTCACTTATTATTCTCTACCCCAATTTTTCTCTTCTTCCCACCCACACCACCTACTTTTTCTTTAATTCTCGTTCCTAATAGGAAGTTTGTTATAGAACAGAGGGGGTCTCATTTAAAGAGTTAATCCTTCTGTCCTGGACTAAGGTTTTAGTTTGAATCTACACATAAATTAATAAAAAATAAATGTTATGAGTCTAAAAAGCAAATATAAGAGAAAGTAAGAGAGACAAAGTGAGTAGAAAATTTTTGTTGTGAGAATGACATGTGGGTCTCATTGTCTAAGTAATAAAGCAACTAATAACCTTAGTATGAGACAAACGAAAAAAAAAAAGTAATAACTTTAGTTAGTCGGAGACGAAGGGTATAAATTTTATTTTAAAATATTTGACATTTTTATATGTCTCTTTTACAAGTATTTATATCATTGTACATACTTTTTTTCTTTAAAAAATATATAATGCAATATGAAAAATTTAACTAAAAAGTATATAAGGAGAAAATTATTAAAAGTTAAAACAGACATCTATTTAATTATTTTGAAACAAAGAAAGTAAACATATTAACGTATTTTGTAAGTATTATGCATACGCATTCAATTCTCGAGTTTTAATCATTCAAATTTTATTTTTTTAACTTTTCTAATTTGAGTTCTTCCTCAAAAACAAAACTTTTCTAATTGAGTTATGCAAATTTTTTTCATCAATATTGTTGATCAAATTGTATCTCAATCTCTCCTACTAACAAATTCATAATTTTGGTTAAATTTTTAATCTCATTTTCGTTTTTCTCCTTTATCTTTGTTACATTTCCGGTTCAGTACTATTTAAATGCAAAAAAAATATACGTAAAAATAAAGAAATTACTGCTAGAAAATTGATAAAGATTGAGAGAGATGTGGATAAAATTTGGAGAACAGAGAGAATATCACGTTATTCAAGTGAACCCCACTGTGCCTCACTCCCACGCCGCCCGAGACGGCACGACCCTGCCGTCATCAAACCCCCCTCCCACGCTCCCCTTCTCCCCAACTATTTTCTGTGCTATTTTATACTCCTTCCGCCCCTAGTTAACTTATAAATTTTGGGTTAGACACAATATTTAAAGAAAAAATAAAATTATTGATGTGTTGTGAGTGTAGATAGTTGAGTGGGAGAAAGAAAGTGTGGCAGAGAATAGTAAGTGGATAGTTGTTGTCAGTGGCGTATCCAGGTTTTACAGTGAGGGGGGTCAAAAAATTATATAAAAAGATTTTTTTTTAAAAATACACTATTAAAAATAACAATAAAAAACTCACATATAAAGCCTTTTTTCACATACAAGACCACTGGCCATACACAAACAAATCAACAAAACAAATCAATAAGGCCACATGTCATAAAACCACAACAGCAAGGCCACTGGCCATAAACAACCACACGAGCAAGGATATCGGCCATAAATAAACGCACCAACAAGGCAACAACTACAAGGCCACTGACCTTACGCAAACTCATAACAAGATTATAGTTCATAGTTTCTAACCTCCGGGACGGGGAGCCTCACTAGCCTTAGAGTTAGAAGTTGCCTACCCACATGATCTTTTCAAACTTCGAGGAGGACCCATTTTTTGTAGAAAACAAGGTGGAGTTGAAATCCCAACTGAATTTTAAAAAAGAAATTAATACTCCCTCCATCCCAAAATGATCTTCTCATTTGACATTTTTCCTTGTCCCAAAAATTCTTACATTTCTAAACTCTAGGCTTAGAAGTGCCCAAACAAAACATGACTAGTGAATCAAGTGTTCATATCCCTAAAAGTTTGAATAGTCAAATGTGAAGATCATTTTGGGACGGGGGGAGTAATACAAACAAAACAAAATGGCTGCAATCACAAAAATCTCAATTGAAAATTGCAATACAAAGAAGTGACGGTGACACAGTGGCATTGATTTGAGATTTGATATTGTATATTTTAATAGGAAATCAATGAGATTTTTTTTAAAAAATCCGATTGAAAGGGTGAAACCCTCATTTTTTTTGTTTGGAAAATTTAGGGATTTGGATTTGGGATTTGAGATTGGAGTAGTAAAAAGAGCGACAAAGAAGAGAAATATACCTGTTAAGAACCGAAAGAATGGTGGCTCCGGCGGTCCGGCCTCCGACTCGTCAGTTCGTCTCGTCGTCGGCGTCTTCTTCGCTTCGCAGAACCGCAATCGCTCTCCGTCTCCTCGATTAACAAATTGCCTGCTAGCGGTAAACTAAAGGGATAAATTTGGGTAGATTGTGTAAAAATTGAGTTTATATAGGTGGGGGTTTGTGTAAATTTTGAGGGGGGTTATCTGAAATTTTTAAGGGGGGTTAAAATTATAATTTGAAAAACATTAAGGGGCTAAAATGGTATAAACAGAGAATTCAGGGGGGTCAATTACCCCCCTCTCATGTACGTGCGTCCGCCCCTGGTTGTTGTGAGTATCACAAGTGGATCCCATTATTTGAAAAGTATTAAAACATTTTTTTTTTGGAGTTTTTAGATTATAGTGGGCAATCAAAATGACAAATTTTGTAGATTAAAGAGGAAGGAGCACAGCGTGCAACGGCTTGTATGGAGCTGAGCCGAAAAAGTTTTTTTTTTTTTTTGCCTCCAACTTTTTTTTTCCTGCCATTTTTTGCTCGCCAGCAAAAGTAACACTATTTTATAAAGAAATGTAACATTTTTTTTTATTGTAACACTTTTCAAGGGTTGTACATTCAATAGAAATGCAAATCCCGATTATATACATGATTTTTTACTTTTTTTGTAAAGAAAAAAAGTAACATTTATTCTATAAAACTGTTACATTCATCTATATAACAAATTGCAATCATATATGCATTGTGTTACACTTCAATTATTACTTTTTCTAACCACATTTTTTTTTTTGCAAAACTGTTGTTACATCTTACAATAAAGTGTTACCCCCTCCGTCTCAAATTAGATGTCGTTTTGGGAGTTAATTTTTGTCTCAAAATACTTGTCGTTTTACAATTTTCAAGGCTTATTTATTGTTGTATACCAATTCTACCCTTATTAATGATAAGGAATTATCTCTTGGACAAGCATTTAATAGTCTAGGTAGTTGAATAACTTTAGGGGTATCTAAGACATTTTCACATACATTAATTGCATTTCTTAATATGTGTGAAAGTGTCTAAAACGATATCTATTTTGAGACGGATGGAGTACTTTTTAAGACTAAACTGTTACTTTCTTCATAAAAATGTGTTACATTTTTTACGACGAGCAGCTCACTTCTTTTGTGTATTAAAAAGTATGTTTTTCTTTTAAAAAAATGAAACTATAGTATGACCTATCTAGTTTTATTCGTCTCGTTGAGACGAACACAACGGTATTTTATTTATTTATTTTTACTTCAAAATCTCAAGTTATAGCATTTTAAAGTTGTTTGGAGTTTTTTTTTAAGTGGACACGTGTCGCGCGCTAGGGGGGCAAGAAGGACAGCTGAGCGAGTTACCTGGGCGGGTCGCTGGGCATGATCCATAAGTGGATCCGTCTCACCTTGTGAGACGGTCTCACCCAAGTTTTTGCTGCCAAAAGAGGAACGGAGGCAGGGGCGGACCTACCTTAGAGGTTTCGGGGGCCGCGGCCCCTGTTTGGAGAAAATAAAATTTACAAGTGCAATTTTTTTAAAATTTAGAGGTGTTAGTGCAATTTAGTAAGCTTTGCCCCCTACATATAAGATAAAAAATACACTAATATTTTTTTGCCCCCTTGTGCAATTTTTGCCCCCATTTATAAAAATTTCTAGGTCCGCCACTGAACGGAGGGAGTACCAAAACCTCCTTTCCCCCAGAATAATTATTTGTAAAATAAACCCCTTAATTACTAGTACTTCTATAATCCATCAACACCAGCATATATTAAACCTCTTGTTTCCTTCCACGAAACATACAGATATGTACAGTATCTATAATGCAAATACTAAAATTTTAAAAGTATTTTCAATTTATTAGTTTCTCTCCTGTCAAAATGAATGTCAAAAAATATTCAATTTGCTCTTGAGCAAAAACAATTTTTTTTCTTCTAAATATTCATTTGAAACACGATTACAATTATAAAATTTTAATATAATAATTAATTTAAACAATATTAATATTTGATCAAAATTTGTATTAACTGACGGAGATACATATCAACTTCTTTTATTAATTGTTTATTGCATTTTCTACCTGGTCTCTTGTATACCACCAGATTGTAGCAAGGCTCATTGCCTATTTAAGATAATAAAACTTATTGTTATGTAAATGATCAAATAATTATTTTATAATATCAATGTTCGAGATTGATTTAACCAAAATTGAACTAGGTTATTGAAATCATTAGACATGTGAACTAAATTAGCTAATAGGTTTAGTTCAAATCGACGCTTTATGTTGTTTCAAAAAAAATAAAAAAATCGACGCTTTATGTTTGATTTTATATTAAAGTTTAGTGGTTGAATAACTTGTATTTAGTCTTACTAAACGCATTTTCAAGATACCCTTTATTAACGTTTCAAAAAAAAGATACTCTTTATTAATAAAAATTTAATTAAAAAAATGCCGAATGAATATTTAAAATTAATTTAATCAAATGCAATTAAGGATTGTTTTTAGAATATTTCAAAAAAAAAATGTTTTTAGAATAGTGCTTGACAAAATCGGAAGAAAAAAAAAACATACTACCGAAAATTTTATTTTTCTGAGCAAATCAGTGCCAATAATTTTATATTCTATGATCAAATTTTGATCACCGGCCAAAAGCAAACATGAATGTAGGGAAAATACAGATTCCAGACCAATTACATACATTCTCAGTTTGCAAAGAAAATTTAGAACAGGAAAATATATTTGTAGATTTGAATTATTCAAATTCAATTTTATATTTATAATGAGTAGTAGTAATTCTTTTTGTAATTTTTACTCGGGCAAAAACTGAAGAAGGTTAAAAAAATAATAAAAAAAAGGTTAGAAAGTCAAAAATATTCCAAAATTTTCTCAGGCTTTTTCTTTGAAAAGAGAAGCTAATCCTGTGACGACAGGCTTGTTTCCCTTCTCGCTGCCCTTCGGTTTAATCGCCGGCGGCATCCATGTCGATTTTGCCGGCGATGTCATCCCAACTTCGCCAACTATCAACACCGCCGGCGAAAATCCGGCATCTTCAGTACCAAATACTTCCGTCACGGACGGCGTCGATCTTTCACCGAAAATCAGTTCAAAATCTCCGCAATCGGACTCCAATGGTGCAGAAGACTGCTTGATTTCGGTACAATCACTGATCTTTTCATCGGCGTCTTTCGCCGGTGGTATCTCCGGTGGAACGATGGTGGCTCTGGTGTGTGGAGAGAGCCATTTGGATCTCATGTACTCGACTTTACGCCATGGAGGGATGTGCATCCCTTTCTTCTTCAAACTCTGCTTAGCGGCCTCCGATACGATCGAGAGTATCTGTTGTAGACGATCGGGTTTGCCGACGAAGATGTACGGTAGAGATTGAAGGATTGCTTTGTAGTTTCCGGTTGATCGAGCTATTTCGAACTCCGATCTGAAATCTACGTCGATTAACACCCTCTCTCCTCCTTCAACAATCACATCAATATATTCATATTCACCTGCATAAGTAAATTCAGTCAGATTAGCAAACACAATTCGCACTACACATTACACTATCAAATCCATCTAGCTGTGTATCGTTTATGAAAGAGGTTTACCGGCCGGAATGACGGGAGTCTTCTCCCAACGAGATTTACAAATTGAAACATCGTAACCGAGAAATTGCAGGTCATCGACCACGAATTTTATCAATTCTTCCTTCCGCTTGCAATTTTTGTTCTTATCAACGATCTTAGAGGTGTCCGCTAACAGATTTCTCTCGGTCACACTGGCGCAGGGAATCAAGCTCTGCACAACATTAACTTTTCATTTCAGCAACTAATTTGAATATTTGTGTTCATATATAGATATGCATTATTAGAGGTTGAACAACAGTTACCTTGAGAGTATCGAAAGCATCGCCTGACCAAGTGTTAGGTACGGAATCATTGAAAAATCCGGTTGAAATATCAAATTCGTCATCGGAGCTGTCATTATTGTTTCCGTTGAAACAATTGCAGCGGTTCCGGCCACACTTTACAGTTTGCTTCTCAGGAGCAGTTTCCTCTATGAAATTCTGAACCATTTTTGCTAAACAAACAGAGCTAGGCTCGAATTCTCCATCCTTACCGCCGAACTGCGGGCCTTCAGGTGCCGCCGGCTTCTCCGTTGCCGATGAACTACGCAGAACACTAGGGAACTGACGATCGAAGAGTCTCTTAAGCCTTGACTTCAATACAGGCTTCGCCGCCGCTGCCGGAGCAACATCGATAGGGATCGACTCTAGATAAGTCTGAGTCTGACAATCGATCGGTTGAATCTTCATCGGAAAAGGCATAGCTACACAGCCTATATCAATGCAAATTCCAAAGCACTATTCTCAATTTTCTCTCTCCTCTAATAATGCTAATTGTCAGGTCTGTTCACTTCTCAGAACACTTACTAAGCTTTTAATAGATCAAAATCAAAACTGATTTGTACAAAATTTCACTTAATGCTTCAACAAATGATCGAGAAAGTACAGTAAAGCATATGAAATCAATGCAAACGAGGTTAGGTTTATCTCACATCATCCGATCATCATACTTTTCGTCACAAAATTAGTTCGAACGGCAAACAATTTCGATACCTTTCCTTAACTTTATCCTAATTATAAGAATAGGAATAACTTCAAAACTCAGAAGAAGAAAGAGAAATTAAAATTTCTTCTTTCGTGTTAGTAATTTTCATGTAAGATGTGACGGCGATGAACGGAGATGCGGACATTGTTTCTGGACGGAGAAGAGAAAGTCGCCGGAATATTCATTTCCCGGCGAGGTATAGGTGGCCGGAAAGGAGGAAATGAGGGAGAGGTGTTTTTTTTAGCTGTATCTAATTTTTTTGTTTAGTGGGTTTGGGAATTAAAAATGGAGAAGTCGGTTGAGGAGGTGTGAGGGGTTTTATAGGTGAGAAAGAGGAAATTATAAAGAGTTTTGCTGAGGTGGATAATATTGGGGGCAACGTGGCGGATGACATGGCGTGGATTATCCTGTAATTGCAACGGGGTGACATGCTGTGGTGGGCGCACGAGGGTGGTTTAGTGGGTTTTATATTAGGATGTGGACACGTTTGTTTGGCCAAAAGAGATGGCTCGATTTGATTGGGTGAAGGTAATTTGAGTTTCCGTAAAAGCCCCTATCTTGGATTTGTGTTGCGGAGGCTTTGGAAACCGTCCTGTGGTCGCGTGTGTAGGGATGAACAAATCGGCCCGGAACCGGAACGGAGAAGCCCGGAACCGGAACGAACATGCGAGTTAACCGGAACCGGTGTAACCAAAGCCGGTTAAGGTTCACATAAATGGCGAACCGGAACCGGAACTGGACCGGCGTTTCCATTAAAAAAAAATAAAAATCCCTTGTTTTTCAATAAAATTTAACATGTTTATTCATTATTGTATGATAAATAAAAAAATCCTTTGTTTTTCAATAAATTTTAACTTGTTTAATCATTATTGTATGATAAAAAAAATAAAAAAAATGTAGTGTGGAACCGAACCGGAACCGTACCGGAACCGGTGTAACCAAGGACCGGTTAAGGTTCACATAAATGGCGAACCGGAACCGGCGTTGGTCATCCCTACGTGTGTGGACCTGCAACTCAAGTTTGAAATTGAATGTATATTATAGGGGTGGAAATGGTTCGGCTCAAACCGTGGTTTGGAACCGAACCGAACCAAGTCGAGCGGTTTAGCTCGGGTTTTAAACATATGTGGTTTAGCTCGGTTTAGAAAAGTGATAAATTATACAGTTCGGTTCGGCATTCGGTCTGGCCCTTCCAAGCCGAACCAAACTGAACCGAACCGAACCGAACCGAACCATATCAAGCTGAACCACGAGCCGAACCACTAAACCGAACCGTGGAGCTGAACCGTAGAGCCGAACCCTTGAACCGAGCTAGCTGAACAATCTTTACATATAAGGATTATTAACCTGCATATACAAAATTTAGTTTCAACATGTTCAAGATTATCTTAAGTAAGTACTGTGGTCTTTTCTAATGCATATTCATGTTCTCCCTTCGTCCTAAAATGATCTTCATGTTTTTTTCTCTATTATTGTCAAGGAAAAAAGTACTCCCTCCGTCTCGGAGTAAGAGTCTCACCCATCATTTGCACGCTTATTAATAAATATTGGATGTGATGTAAATGTTGTGAGTGTAAAAGTAAAGTATGAGAGAGAATGAGTGAGAGAGAATAGTGAATTGATTGGTGTTGTGAGTATAAAAGTAAAATAGGAGAGAGAATGAGTGGGGTGAATAGTAAAGATTCTTTGCTATTTTAGGAACGGGACTCTTACTCTGGGACGGACCAAAAAAGAAAATGAGACTCTTACTCTGGGACGGAGGGAGTATGAATATCATTTTGGGACGGAGGGAGCAAATGACTTTGGCCTTTTCTAAGGCATATTCATGTATTCCCTCCATCCCAAAATGATCTTATTGCATTTTTCTCTATTATTGCAAAGGAAAAAAGTACGAATATCATTTTGGGACGGAGGGAGTAAATGACTGTGGCCTTTTCTAAGGCATATTCACGTATTTCCTCCGTCCAAAAATGATCTTCATGCATTTTTTTCGATTATTGCGAAGGAAAAAAATATAAAATCATTTGGGACGGAGGGAGTAAATGACAGGCCTTTTCTAAGGCATGAAAAAATATGGTACGTAGAAGGTGTTGTGGTTCAAACCGCGGTTCAAACCGAGCCGAACCAGACCATTATGGTTTAGCTCAGCTCGGTTTGGACTTTCTTGTGGTTCAGCTCGGTTTGAGATTTCTCTAAACCGATATATAGCGGTTTGACCTCTAAATTACTCCAAACCGAGCTAAACCGAACCATTTCCACCCCTAGTATATTAGGTGGGCATCAATTTTTTTGAGCAAGCGAAAAATTCATTTCATTCACAATAATAAAAGAGACGGGCACTCCATAAATACCGAAGGCTCATCCCGAATATCAATAGTAGTTCCATATTCAAACATACTGTTGGTTTTTGATGCATCATGCGCAGCGGAATTAAACATATAAATCAAACACCCAAGAGCCCGGATCCGTGCATGTTGATTAAATTAAATACAAGATGAAAGAAACTAACCCTTGAAGATCACATCCATGAACACGAACTTTAAGGTGCTAAAGGAAACACCCTCCATCGGTATCCACACGTCGAACGGATATCAAGAACACCTTCTTGATCTGGATTGCTAGACCCAAGGCTTGATGAAGAAACGATTTCTTCGTAGGAATTATCTTGCTTCATTGATTGTTGTATTTTGACGATCATGAATCTCAAATAAATAATCATTCCTCTCTATTATTTATTGTTTCAAAAACAATGGTTTGTGATTTCCAAAATCACCATTAGAGGCTGTCAAAGCCGGCTGTATATCATATATAAGGGTTTTACCTAATTCCGTTTGGGATCGGGATTCCTTTTCTAAAAAGAAAACTGAATAAACTGGCTAGTTACGGGACCACGTCCGTACGGCTGTAACACAGTCGTACACCATAGTGAGAGCCGTACAGTGGCCAAGTCTGATTTCTCATATTTTTCGCCTTTTCCAATCCGTTCTATTGTGTGTGACCCAATAGGATTATACTATGTTGGCAACGAGTCCGAACCAGTCCGAACTCATAAGTCATAAGCGGGCTCTAGCAAGCCATTATGACTACCCGATTAGTATAACTTTGAAAGTCCAAAGTAACCTTATAGAATATATCACAATCCCTTTGTCACGCGATATCATATTGGACATAAATCATGGTCCACGTCAACTTATGTTGTCCAATGCTTTCTCGATCCCGAGTAGATTGATATGAGCAAATGACATTAAACACTTCAATACATTTGGGTATGGCCCTACACTATCATCAATCTCACTCATCGAGAGGCCAAGCAGATATCTCTCTTGAGAGAGAGACAAATCCCATCTTGACTTATCATTCTTCAAGATTATCATCTTTCCGCACTTTAGTTCAGATATTGAGAGCACAAACTGTACGGCCGAAACTAAGCCAAAAGGCATCCACAATTCCGTACATCATTCAGAAATTTAGAGAACAGTTCACACGGTCGAAACTAAGCCAAAAGGCATCCACATTTCCGTATGAATCTGTAGTCTTGTTTCTAAATTCCATGTCTCACCAATTCAACTGATTTCAGCAATCAAGAACAATTCATGATTCTGATTTCAGTTTATCTGAATTCTGAATTGACATCACTTTTCAGAAAACACGGTTTCGAAAATCAGTCATCTCAAATTAGATTCAACCCAAAATAGTTTTGAACTTGACATTTAATTTCAGGAAACACGGTTTCTAAAACCAGTCATCTGACAATTAAATTCAACTCAAAATATTTATCATAAAAGCGGTAGATTTTAAATTTCCAAAATTTACCTCAAAATTGCTTTCCTTGATTCAATTAGAATTTGGTGTTCATGGTGATCGAATCATCATGATCATCAAAACCCAGAATAAACAATTTATATCATCAACAAGTTAATCAAATTAAATTTTGATGATCACACGGAACATATTAATCAAATTAATATTGCAATTTAGGTTACTTAGGATTATTAAGAATGTATAATTTCTGTTCTTGCTTTAGAACATTTCTTAGGCTCATGGTCCAATCAAAGAAATTAATTTCATTCTCATTTAACTTTTCCTTTTAAAGAACAGATCGCAGTAATAAAACATAATTAAAGCATAATAAAACATTCTACACAAATATGCAAATAAATATACACCTATATTTCATACCAATTATTTAAGAGATAAATTAATTGTATTTCATAAATACTCCCACTAAATTATATAACCTTCATATACAACAATTGTATAACATAATTTTAAGTGAGCTAAGATCCATATTTTAATTGATCTTACGTCCGCGAGGGCAAGATGCATAAGACCAAGCTATTTAGGTAGATAACTCCTTATCAATCACATCGTATGTGACTCTTAGATCTTTTATGAGATTGTTTTAGACATCTAATGTCAAACATGTTTTAATCTCATCTTGTGCCTTAGGCCCATAACTCTTATGATAGCCTAATTAAGTCAAACTACGTTAAACGAATAGGAACCACTCTTTCACTCATCATGCTCATACACTGATAGAATTAATGCGCCTCACGATGGTTAGAGCCCGCATAAAAATATCCGGTGTACTCACATGTGTTTTAATAATGGATTGGCACATGACTTCAATTTTCAAGAAGGTTCTTTCATATAGCAACGCGCATAACAAAGGTATAATTAATCCAATTAATTAATGAATGTATACTATGTGAATATTGACACGCCCCAAGTCTCGGGATTCCCTAATAGAACCTCGAACCTGGTGCGCGTGACTAACAAGATCAAGAAACTAACGGGAAACAGGAACAATACCTGTTAAAAACAAACTGACATGATATATATACTCAAGAGTAGGGAGCTAAGATAGCTCACAACGAGTTCTAGACCAAGAAAATTAAAACCAAACAAGGTTACATACAGCGGAAGACATGCCTAGCAAATAAGCTGGCATCAAGAACTGTCTAGGGACAAAAAATACTACCCCAATACAAGCCCAAAGTTTATTAACTCATACTAGATCGTCCTTACCAAAATATAAAAGGACACTAACTTCGAACAAGAATATCCTGCTGAGTAAGTTCCCAGCTAAGTCGAGCCTCACTGCGTACTATCCCCTGCTTTCCTGGGGGGGTGAAACAATTAAACAAATAAAGGGTGAGATAAATCTCAGTAAGCTATTAACATGCAACTATATGTCATGTTATCATGCAATACAAGTAGATACTCAACTAATCATATATCAAGTATCATCAAGTAACAAGTATATGAGAGGCTAAGCCAACTCAACAAGTAATCAAGCTCAAGATATGATCAGGTAACAAGTAGTCAAGTAGTGTGAGAGGCTAGACCAGCTCACCAAGATGCACATAGGCCTATCACGCATTTTTACCTGAATCCTTCCTTATTCCTCCCAAGAATACCATTTGTTGTCGATGCTTTTCTAGCTGAGGACAACCAAGAACAAGAACAAGAAACTGCTGTGCAGTATATAAGAAGACCTGGTAACCAGTGTCATCCACAAGAACAAGATCCACGAGGTGTTCAAGACAAGAGTTTAGCATTCACTTAGGTCAGGCTTATTGCTCCAACCAAGGAAGCTATGCCCTTACTATGGCCGGTAGTAAGGGGTCAAGCGGAAATACATAGGGACCCGATTGTCACTTAAGCCCCAGCTCTCGTGACAAGTGTGAACCTATATATTTTCGAACAAGCAAGGAGAACCAGCTGGACTCACACAAGAATGCACAAGTAGATGTTTACTTGAACTACGAGAATAGAACTAAGTCCCATATTAGTGGACCAGTCTTTATGCACCATGTAATCATGTATCATGTGCTCACGAGAATATGCACCATGTAGTCATGTATCATGTGCTCACGAGAATATACACCATGTAGTCATGTATCATGTGCTCACGAGAATATAAGTACACGTACGCAATTATTGCGAATACAAACCAAGATAACAATGGCACATAAGGTGTCCAGGTAACACGATCAATCCAAGTAAGAGTCCATTAATAACATACTTCAGTCAAGTAATAGGGTATATCACTTTGTCACATGCCAAGTTTGCACGTACATATTCAAATTACGTTTAACACATTAAAGTGTCTATCACGATACCCTTACTATCAAGTAGAGCCCAACACCTTAGACTCTAAACACGTAGTAGAATAGGTCACATTGTACCTAGACACAGTCATACTTCACGTATATGTATCGTTAATAATCGAATACATTTTCCAACACATATTGTGTTCTGTAGTTATTCTTATTAACTTAAATCGTAGTATTCACAATTATATGAATTATCTTCATATTACACTAGTCCCTATTTTCTTTAGGAACCCATTTCAAGACAAGATATCTTCTTTATTCTTTATATACTTTATTAAGTATATACACGATTAAAACCAATCACTAGCACTTTAGTGTTTGTTCATAACGCTTACAATACACACGTATCAAGTTCAAGTATGTAGTAGAGTTAATCATTCTCTATCTAGTTCCATATCCCAACTCTTTTGGTTATTCATACCATGTATCAAGTAATCAAGAAGTAACATTCCATCAAGTAAATATATGCAAGATTTGCATATACACATCAAGACTCTTTCAAGTTTATTACCATACACCTATATTGGTGTCAAGGCACGTACAAGATTTTATAATCTTATTTTCAAGTCTTAATCCAATTATTTGGATGTTCAAGTCATGTACAAGATTTTATTGCCTTATACTTCAAGTTACTGTCTCAACTTAAGACATTCAAGACATTCAGGACATTCAGGACATTCAGAACATTCAAGACATTCAAGACATTCAGGACATTCAAGACATTCAAGACATTTACAAGATTTTATCATCTTATATCCAAGTTCTCAATCCATTTCTTTGGATGGTTAAACATGTACAAAAGTTAATTGTCTTATACTTCAAGTTCAAGCTAAGAAGATGAACTATACATCTTTCATATATTATTTTCCAGTCATTTTCTTAGGACATTCAAGCTCAAAACATCAGTTGGTCCCCTAAGGTACACAAACATTAACTTCAAGACACATAAACGAGTTACTACTCTTATACTCAAGTTATCATTTAATTATGATTCAAGTTCACATTTCATTTGTTCACAAAGGGACTATTTTTCAGTACTAGAGTGTTCTACAACACTCATCTAGGCCATCTAGGGTAGTACCCTAAACCTAGACCAAGAATACTTCGAGTTCAAATTAAGTAAATGAGCTATACCACTCATACTTACAAGTTCATAATCCCCTACATAGGATATTCAATCTCAAGTCATTGTTTTAATGCCCCTAAGGTGCACAATCATTGGCTTCAAGACAAGCATAACACATAAGTGCTGGTTCATAGCACTTTCAAGACACATAAAAGAGTTCTTCCTTTTATACTCAAGTTCTCATTTGAGTTCTATAAGTGTTCATGTAATTCTCATTTTAATTCAATGAGTATTCATGTTTAAGACCAAGTTCTGATGCCCCTAAGGTGTCACAACATTTGCTAGGACATCTTATACTAAGGTTATATACCTTAACTAGAGTTACTTCCAACTTAAACAAACTTTAAACAACATTTTGTTCTTCAGGGTACTATGCCGTCGCCTAAAATGGCCTGTACGGTCGCACACAAGCAGGTCAATTCCTTTGAAAAACCTTTCAGAAAGATGGGCGGTCGCCCAAGGGTTTTTGTGCGGTCGAACAAAGTACCAAAATGCGTAATTTTTATTTCTTTCCCAGGTTAAGAAATTTCCCGTCCCAAGCGTAGGAGTAACTTTTACTAACTCTTAGGCAATACCCAAAACATTATTTCAGGCTCAATTCATTTCTTTTACCGTCCTACAAATAATAGGACAATTTCCTTTTATTCCAATTTAATATTTCACCGACCCAAAAGTATAAGTACAATTTTATATTATACTACTATACCCATCTAGGGATACTTCCATTCATTTCCCCGTACCACAAATAATGGTACAATTTTTCTGATAATATTTAAATCAAGTTACTATTTTACCGTATCACGAATAGGAGTAACTTTTCTATACTTTTTCAAGTCTAATTCATTCCCAGGAAGCTTTTCAATCTTGTTTTCATACGAATACTCCATTCGTCCCAAATTTACAAGTATCACAAAAATTGCTCAAAACACAATTTTAACAAGAACAAGTAGCGGGAATAACATATATGCATGTTATTACAAGTAAGGGGGAGTCAATAACTTACCTAGTCCGAAATCAAGTTGACCCAAATTAATTTCTGTTCGGCAGGAAACGCTCTATTCAGCGCCACGAATATTTATCCGGGATCAGAATCACGAACAGAGGGATAATTAAGCTCGAGGAGTCGAGAATAGGAAGAATCCTAAACTTAGCTTTTGGAACAGAAGGAGAGTACGAGAAAGAACTTGAGAATGAATGCCTTTCTCAGGCAAACAACCAAGATATACTTGGAACTTCCAAGAATTGCAACTAGGCCCCTCAAGTTCTAACTTTGACAAAAAGGCCCCTAAACTTTCAACTTTGACATTTAACCACCTTAATTTTCTAAAATAGTTAAATAATTAACTCAAATAAAATAACATATAAATATGCTAGTCAAGAATTTAACAAGCAAGTCAATAATTTAACAAATAAGTCAAATATTTAACGAGATTAAGGATGGGCGTTACATCCTCCCCACCTTAAAGAAAATTCGTCCTCGAATTTTACTGATCAAGATTATAACATATATAATCAACAAATAGAACTCAAGAGCATCAAGACTATACCCATATACTCACAAATAGATATTACACGTATGCTCACAAATATTCTATGCAATCAAGATGTATCAATTATAACATCAAAACACATAAAGTCAAGTAGACTCGATTAGTCAATCCACTATATCGGCGAAACTTGACATATCCACTAGAAATAATAGGACTGGTCATATCCTCCAGATCACTGTAATACTAGTCAAATCCACTAGGAAATCTCAGATACTGAAGTCGTGGTTATCCATCGTTTCAATATTCAAAAATGACTTTACGTATATCAATCCATCAAGACAATCCATCAAAAGATGTAGCTCTCGGTGTCAAATAGTTAACAATGGAGCTGCCTTCGAAATTCATTCATGAATCTCTAACAAGACCACGAAATCTCAAGAACACACGTACCTTGGTTGTTTCCACTTATAGGTTAACAAAGATAGTTACTTCAGGCATCCACTTCAAAATAGATATATCCTCTATCAAGAAATTTCTCAAGTTGAATCTTCAACTCTTTTAACTCAATCGAGGTCAAGAACATTAATCCAGATGTCAGCACTGTATTCGCACTGTAACAACTCAAGATAATCCAAGTTTCTCATCAAGAATGGATACATCCATCTGGTTTGGTGTAGAAATTCCACTGCCAATCACATAGGTTAAATACCCAGTACAATCTTGATAACACTGTTCGAACTTTCAATGCAGAACATGAATATTATGCATAATTATATCATGCTCATAAAAATAGTCAAGCATACTAGCATAGAACTATTCACCATTTATTATGGCAAACAAGAATGACCTAACACATAGAAAGTCAAGTCATGACACGTATCACATCAATGTCCCATACCGGTGACACGACCAAATTAACATAGAACGTATAGGGTGTTATCACCCACACTTCTATCAAGCTCTTACTAATAACAATATCAACACGTAGTCTCTTACTAGAGAATACACTTCCACGCAATTCACGAGATAAGGAAAAGCATGCATATATAGCACGAAACAATGTCCACAAGACAAGATAGATACGCCTAAGTCTTTGAAGACTCGCACTCACGATTCTCGAATCATCTAATCCAATTGGATCAACACTATCAACACCAGTCCTATGCCTGGTATAACAACAAGTAACGAAGCGCTCGGCGTCGAAAACACACCCAAGACTAACCCAACCTAGGCCATAGACCCTATCCAGGCTTAGAGCTAAACCATAGCTCTGATACCATACTGACACGCCCCAAGTCCCGGGATTCCCTAATAGAACCTCGAACCTGGTGCGCGTGACTAACAAGATCAAGAAACTAACGGGAAACAGGAACAATACCTGTTAAAAACAAACTGACATGATATATATACTCAAGAGTAGGGAGCTAAGATAGCTCACAACGAGTTCTAGACCAAGAAAATTAAAACCAAACAAGGTTACATACAGCGAAAGACATGCCTAGCAAATAAGCTGGCATCAAGAACTGTCTAGGGACTACAAATACTACCCCAATACAAGCCCAGAGTTTATTAACTCATAACAGATCGTCCTTACCAAAATATAAAAGGACACTAACTTCGAACAAGAATATCCTACTGAGTAAGTTCCCAGCTAAGTCGAGCCTCACTGCGTACTATCCCCTGCTTTCCTGGGGGGGGAAACAATTAAACAAATAAAGGGTGAGATAAATCTCAGTAAGCTATTAACATGCAACTATATGTCATGTTATCATGCAATACAAGTAGATACTCAACTAATCATATATCAAGTATCATCAAGTAACAAGTATAGGAGAGGCTAAGCCAACTCAACAAGTAATCAAGCTCAAGATATGATCAGGTAACAAGTAGTCAAGTAGTGTGAGAGGCTATACCAGCTCACCAAGATGCACATAGGCCTATCACGCATTTTTACCTGAATCCTTCCTTATTCCTCCCAAGAATACCATTTGTTGTCGATGCTTTTCTAGCTGAGGACAACCAAGAACAAGAACAAGAAACCGCTGTGCAGTATATAAGAAGACCTGGTAACCAGTGTCATCCACAAGAACAAGATCCACGAGGTGTTCAAGACAAGAGTTTAGCATTCACTTAGGTCAGGCTTATCGCTCCAACCAAGGAAGCTATGCCCTTACTATGGCCGGTAGTAAGGGGTCAAGCGGAAATACATAGGGACCCGATTGTCACTTAAGCCCCAGCTCTCCCGACAAGCGTGAACCTATATATTTTCGAACAAGCAAGGAGAACCAGCTGGACTCACACAAGAATGCACAAGTAGATGTTTACTTGAACTACGAGAATAGAACTAAGTCCCATATTAGTGGACCAGCCTTTATGCACCATGTAATCATGTATCATGTGCTCACGAGAATATGCACCATGTAGTCATGTATCATGTGCTCACGAGAATATGCACCATGTAGTCATGTATCATGTGCTCACGAGAATATAAGTACACGTACGCAATTATTGTGAATACAAACCAAGATAACAATGGCACATAAGGTGTCCATGTAACACGATCAATCCAAGTAAGAGTCCATTAATAACAGACTTCAGTCAAGTAATAGGGTATATCACTTTGTCACATGCCAAGTTTGCACGTACATATTCAAATTACGTTTAACACATTAAAGTGTCTATCACGATACCCTTACTATCAAGTAGAGCCCAACACCTTAGACTCTAAACACGTAGTAGAATAGGTCACATTGTACCTAGACACAGTCATACTTCACGTATATGTATCGTTAATAATCGAATACATTTTCCAACACATATTGTGTTCTGTAGTTATTCTTATTAACTTAAATCGTAGTATTCACAATTATATGAATTATCTTCATATTACACTAGTCCCTATTTTCTTTAGGAACCCATTTCAAGACAAGATATCTTCTTTATTCTTTATATACTTTATTAAGTATATACACGATTAAAACCAATCACTAGCACTTTAGTGTTTGTTCATAACTCTTACAATACACACGTATCAAGTTCAAGTATGTAGTAGAGTTAATCATTCTCTATCTAGTTCCATATCCCAACTCTTTTGGTTATTCATACCATGTATCAAGTAATCAAGAAGTAACATTCCATCAAGTAAATATATGCAAGATTTGCATATACACATCAAGACTCTTTCAAGTTTATTACCATACACCTATATTGGTGTCAAGGCACGTACAAGATTTTATAATCTTATTTTCAAGTCTTAATCCAATTATTTGGATGTTCAAGTCATGTACAAGATTTTATTGCCTTATACTTCAAGTTACTGTCTCAACTTAAGACATTCAAGACATTCAGGACATTCAGGACATTCAGAACATTCAAGACATTCAAGACATTCAGGACATTCAAGACATTCAAGACATTTACTAGATTTTATCATCTTATATCCAAGTTCTCAATCCATTTCTTTGGATGGTTAAACATGTACAAGAGTTAATTATCTTATACTTCAAGTTCAAGCTAAGAAGATGAACTATACATCTTTCATATATTATTTTCCAGTCA
This sequence comes from Campanula takesimana, assembly GCA_026119855.1. Taxonomy (NCBI): domain Eukaryota; kingdom Viridiplantae; phylum Streptophyta; class Magnoliopsida; order Asterales; family Campanulaceae; genus Campanula; species Campanula takesimana. The sequence continues at coordinate 2,303,666 of JAOWBW010000019.1, forward strand.
TTTTCTTAGGACATTCAAGCTCAAAACATCAGTTGGTGCCCCTAAGGTACACAAACATTAACTTCAAGACACATAAACGAGTTACTACTCTTATACTCAAGTTATCATTTAATTATGATTCAAGTTCACATTTCATTTGTTCACAAAGGGACTATTTTTTAGTACTAGAGTGTTCTACAACACTCATCTAGGCCATCTAGGGTAGTACCCTAAACCTAGACCAAGAATACTTCGAGTTCAAATTAAGTAAATGAGCTATACCACTCATACTTACAAGTTCATAATCCCCTACATAGGATATTCAATCTCAAGTCATTGTTTTAATGCCCCTAAGGTGCACAATCATTGGCTTCAAGACAAGCATAACACATAAGTGCTGGTTCATAGCACTTTCAAGACACATAAAAGAGTTCTTCCTTTTATACTCAAGTTCTCATTTGAGTTCTATAAGTGTTCATGTACAAGACTAAATTCTCATTTTAATTCAATGAGTATTCATGTTTAAGACCAAGTTCTGATGCCCCTAAGGTGTCACAACACTTGCTAGGACATCTTATACTAAGGTTATATACCTTAACTAGAGTTACTACCAACTTAAACAAACTTTAAACAACATTTTGTTCTTCAGGGTACTGTGCGGTCGCCTAAAATGGCCTGTACAGTCGCACACAAGCAGGTCAATTCCTTTGAAAAACCTTTCAGAAAGATGGGCGGTCGCCCAAGGGTTTTTGTGCGGTCGCACAAATTACCAAAATGCGAAATTTTTATTTCTTTCCCAGGTTAAGAAATTTCCCGTCCCAAGCGTAAGAGTAACTTTTACTAACTCTTAGGCAATACCCAAAACATTATTTCAGGCTCAATTCATTTCTTTTACCGTCCTACAAATAATAGGACAATTTCCTTTTATTCCAATTTAATATTTCACCGACCCAAAAGTATAAGTACAATTTTATATTATACTAATATACCCATCTAGGGATACTTCCATTCATTTCCCCGTACCACAAATAATGGTACAATTTTTCTAATAATATTTAAATCAAGTTACTATTTTACCGTATCACGAATAAGAGTAACTTTTCTATACTTTTTCAAGTCTAATTCATTCTCAGGAAGCTTTTCAATCTTGTTTTCATACGAATACTCCCTTCGTCCCAAATTTACAAGTATCACAAAAATTGCTCAAAACACAATTTTAACAAGAACAAGTAGCGGGAATAACATATATGCATGTTATTACAAGTAATGGGGGAGTCAATAACTTACCTAGTCCGAAATCAAGTTGACCCAAATTAATTTCTGTTCGGCAGGAAACGCTCTATTCAGCGCCACGAATATTTATCTGGGATCAGAATCACGAACAGAGTGATAATTAAGTTCGAGGAGTCGAGAATAGGAAGAATCCTAAACTTAGCTTTTGAAACAGAAGGAGAGTACGAGAAAGATCTTGAGAATGAATGCCTTTCTCAGGCAAACAACCAAGATATACTTGGAACTTCCAAGAATTGCAACTAGGCCCCTCAAGTTCTAACTTTGACAAAAAGGCCCCTAAACTTTCAACTTTGACATTTAACCACCTTAATTTTCTAAAATAGTTAAATAATTAACTCAAATAAAATAACATATAAATATGCTAGTCAAGAATTTAACAAGCAAGTCAAGAATTTAACAAATAAGTCAAATATTTAACGAGATTAAGGATGGGTGTTACAAATATAATTATGAATTTTAGATTTTCATAGAGTCCCACTCTAGGTATAATACATATTGAATAATGAATTCTTTCATAGAGTCCAACTCCATTAAGAATGCATTACTTCATATAATCCAATTCCATGAACAATACGTATTCTACAATGCATCTTCAAGTCTGAAAAACACGAATTCAGAAATCTGCACTGCACGCGAACTGCACGAAAAATCTGCACGAATTCGTGCATTGCACGAAAATCCTGCACAAAATTATGGACTGCACGTGCACTGCACGAAAATTCTGCACAAAACGTGTATTGCACACGAACCGCACGATCGCAATTTATCAAATCCTGATCCTTCAAGAATTCAACTATTTATGATAATTCAATTATCATAAACATCAAACCCTAAGAACAAATAATTTGTTCTTCAAGATCAAGAATCATCAATTCAATAATCCAATTAAAGACATTGATGATCCGATAAATAGATTAATCATATTAATCATGCAACTTGAAAACCTTGTTCATAATCATACTATATCAAATATATAATTGTTTCACCAAACAATTCACATAAATCCCTTATTCTAAATTCTATCATGTTAGATCATATAATCAAATTATATATTAAACATGATAATATTAAAATAACCATACATGAACGGGGCTCTGATACCACTGTTGGTTTTTGAGTTACCTTGCGCAGCGGAATACAACAATATGAAATCAACAAAACCCTAAGCCCCAATATCCATCCATGATGATTAAATTAATAGCAAGATGAATTTAGAATTCTAACCGTTGTTGTGCATTTAAATTTTCCGGATCTCCAAATCTTCAAGTCTTCAAGCTTTAAGATTTGATCTCCTCGTTCTTCGCGTTCTTCGGATCAAGATCACAGGAACACGAACTTGAGATGCTAAAGCAAACATCCTCTATGTGTATCCACACACGGACGAATATCTAGAACGATTCTAGATCTAGATTGCTAGACCCATTAGAAAACTCTTTTATAATCTTCAAAGGCTATATGAATTTTGGTGTTCTTGATCTTTGATTCTCAATCTTGGATCAAGGATTATGTTTCTCAAACATACTAGGTTGCATTTGTTTAATGGCTTATAAAAAGATGTATTTATAGTCCCTAGTCATTAACCCTTAATGACATAGAAGACCTAAATCCCGTCACCAATTAAACTGTCCAATTCTGGCCCCAGGAGCTGTGGCACGGTCGTGCTCACAATTAGGCACGGTCGTGCCAATTGTGTCGAGCCCGACATGACGCAGAACAATATAAGCACGGCCGAGTCAGTTAACTCGCGCGGCTATGCAAATCAGCACGGTCGTGATTTATAACTGGCATGTCCGTGCCAGCCAGAAATCCAACTTTTGCCTTTTTTTGATTCGTACTTTTGTGTGTGACCCCATATGATTATATTAAGTTAGTAATGATTCCAACCAAGGTCAAACTCATAAGTCATGATCGGACTCTAGCAAGCCATCATGACTACCCAATTAAATAACTTAAACGACGTTCGTTATCCTCATAGAACATATCACAATCCTTTTGTCACGCGATATCATATTGGACATAAGTCATGGTCTACGTCAATTTATGTTGTCCAATGCTTTCTCGATCCCGAGTAGATTGATATGAGAAAATGACATTGAACACTTCAATACATTTGGGTATGGCCATACACTATCATCAATCTCACTCATCGAGAGGCCAAGCAGAGATCTCTCTTGAGAGAGGGACAAATCCCATTTTGACTTATCATTCTTCCCTACGTGAATCCGATTATACCAATCGTAGCATTTATAACCACCCGGTTAGGGGTAGCGTTTGAGTACGTCAAACATAATGTTCATCATGTGGAAGACTATGATAATCTCAGGTCTAAGGATAAATGATATAACTATATGAGATTCAATTATGACATCTGACCAAAACATAAATCTCATAGCGGGTCAAGTCCAGTACGTGTTCATCAACAAGTACCCATAAGCTTAATTTGTATCATATACACATGATCATCATATGATCCTCAATTAAACTTATGCTTGTCTTTCATAAGAACTAGGGACGGGGATTATTATTATAAACATGTAAAATATATAATAACCCAGAGTTGTTATCTCCATAAGAAATGAGAACATGATGTAACGCAAGGCCTTTCTCAAAGGCCTAGGGCATAATTTCCAACAATTTAAACGTAAATATGTATTTATACTACAATATTTATCTTTGTTGGTTTGTAAGAATGCATCTATGTAACTATTACAAGATCATCTTTTCATTCCATCAAAGATCAAAAACGCATCCTTTTAGTTCCTTTTAGAGAACATAATAGTGTTTCTTAACTAGTGACTTTCACTAGGATCCGATTGGTATTGTCTCATCATGCTCCAAGTATATGAGACATCCGGTCTTAGTACATTAACATGGCTTACATGATAGATCCAATTGCCGAAGCATATGGAATCCTAACCATATATTCTTGCTCATTAGTCTTACAGTAAGACTAAATCTTGCAAATATTAATGCCATTAGACTTTCGCAAGTAACCTCTCCAAGAGTCTTGCATAGTGAATTTTTCACTATTTTGTCTTTATCAGTACTTTGACTTTAACCAGTCAACATTTTAGATTTATCTCCATAAATCAGTCCAAGGATACAAGCGGCTTTATTCAAGTCTTTCATTTAGAAACTCTTTCAAAATGAGTTATATGTCAACCACATATATAAGACTAGGAATAATGTTACGCTCTCACTAAATTTATTGTAACCACAAGTCTCATTTTTTATGAATTCAAACTCTTCGAATGCTACATCAAAATGAAATTTCACTCCAAGTAGTTTGCTTCAATCCATCTCATGTATTTCTACAACTTGCATATTTTATTAGAATTTTATGGATCAATCAAAACTTTTAGGTTTTATCAAACACATCCTAATGTAAGTTCCTGCTAAGGAATATAGTTTTGATATCCATCTGTCATATTACATATTCGAAATATGAAGTCATGACAAATAGAATTCTAATAACATTAAGCATGACTACGGGTGATAAAGTTTCATCATAATCAACATTATGAATTAATTTTTCTCAATTAGTCGTGCTTTATCAGTATGCACCTTGCGATCCATGTCCGTTTTCTCCAAGAAAACTCATTTTCCATCCTTTGGTTTTTAAGCCTTAGGGTAGAACAATCAAGTTCAAAACTTTTATTATGATACATGGATTGCAATTTTAGATTTTATGACTCCAAGTCATTGATCTAAATCAGGAGCGGATTTTGCATCTTGATAGGTAATCGGTCAATCATTCGCAAAGATTTCTTCCTTATAACTTTCTATTACGAGAAATCAATATTTCTTGTTATAGATAGTATCCTATCAGTTATGCAAATATCTTGTGTATACTTGAACGAATTTCTACAACTCCTTGTGAATATTTGTTCGACTTCCATCTTAGGTTCTATGTCATGTTATGGGTCTCGGACTCTTTGAGATACATTTTACTCCCACTAGCTCTTTAGAGATAAACGATTTATCTAGAAAGTGCTATTTAGAGCAACAAACGATTTGTACTCTGAATGGTGTAAAATTAATATCTTTAAGATATCCCATGAAAATACATTTATTAGATTTAGGTGTGATTTTGTTCAAAACAACACTTTTCTCAAAAATATCATATCACAAATCTTTATGAAAGACTAACAAAGTTTTCTTTCATTCCATATCTCATATGGTATCAGTCGAACCTCCTTAGATGAAACTCAATTTAGTGTAAGTGTAGCTGTTTTCAGCACATAATCCAGAAGGTTAATAAAAGATCATCTTTGACTTATCATGAGGCGAAAAACAACAGTTTGCAGACAATCTGCAGGTTTCTGTAAATAGGGGCCGTACGGCTCAGTACTAGGCGTGCGCCTAAATTGTAGCCATACAGTGGTTGTTCCCAGATTCTGTTTTCTTATTCTGTAGACTTTCTGCAGAATTCTCATAAAGTAAGGCTAAAATATTTATCACTTTGATCAGATCAAAGTACAATAATACTTTTGCCATGAGATTTTGAAATCCTTTTCCAAGCATTGTTACTTTAATGAACTATATACATCAATATGTATTAGTCCAAAAGAGTACTTCCTTTTACTACTATTAGTAAGAGGTGTCTTAATCAATTTACAAGATTCACATAAATCACATGATTCGAAATCATGCGAATTTAAAACTCCATCCCATGGAATTTTAGATATGCGTTTCTTTTCATTTGATATAGACATTAATGCTTTTAAGAATGCAACGCTTACATCCTTAGATTCAGATTTCCATTATTTACGTTATACTCATTATTTTGTTCTTCAAAGATAATGATATAAAGTCCCATTTATATGATTAGCAATACAATAAAGCAAATCATATTTAATGGAACACTTTCTTATTTGAAATAAGAAATATCCATAATCTTCTAATGAAGAAACCAAAATAACATTTCTACTTAAAGTGGAAACATCATAACATTTGTTCAAACAAATATGAACCCATTAGGTGAAGACACTTCGCAAGTTCCTATGAATAATGTCGCAACCTTTGCATCATTATCAACACATTGGTTAATCTTTACCCTTTTAAGTAGTCTTTCTATTTCTCAAGTCTTACACATTTATACAAACGTGGGATTAATGTCCGGTATCCAATACCCAATAACTTAGATGTAGAAAGATAAACATAAATACTTGAAGTGGTAGTCCTACTACACTTCCTTTTGATTTTTAATTCAAATTGTAATTCTTCCAATGGTCAATCATATTGCCATGATAGCAATTACATCATTTGGATTTTAGGGTTTAGCCACAAATATTTCCTTAAGCTTAACAACTTTTGTCTTGCCTTTATCTTAAATCCTTGTCCATATTAACCTTTAGAATTTGAGAAGGTTTCCATTTGATATTAAGACATAGAATTTTAAACATCAAATGTCGCTTATTAATTAATATCAAATCCGTTTGTTAGTTCCAAACTAACATGATAACCAAGCCAACTAAGGTAATTAATATGTCTCTCCATATTCAAAACATGAGAGCTTATTAATATACCTTTCATTCATCACATGAATGTTAGGCTCTTAATCAATCTCAAACTTTATTTGCTTTCTTGCTTGTAGGAACGCTTCCTACATAATTGCTTATTGCATAACCATTCATATGTTTCAGATACTTCTAAAGTTCTAAACATATGGTAGCAAGTCGTAGAACAATTGACATCCATAGATTCATCCACATGATTCTAATTAATGTCTTTGTCCGTCTTTAGGTTTCTTAGGAATAGGATTTATTAAGAATTCATAACTTTCGTTCTTGCTTTAGAACAATTCTTAAGCTCATGACTACGTCAAGGAAGTTAATCTTATTCTTCTTTTTAAGTGGGGTCAATTACAGTAATTAATCATGATTATAGTTTAAGACATTCTACAAAATATGCAAATAAATATACACATATATTTCATACCATTATCATTTAGAGACATTCAATGTATTTCAAAAATACTCCCACTAAATTATACACCTTCAAATACAACTCTTGTATAATATAATTTAAGTAGGCTAAGATCCAACTTTAATTTAATTTCAAGTCCGCTTTGGCGATACTGCTCAAAATTAAATTAATTAGGTAGACATGTTTTAATCTCATCTTGTGCCTTAGGCCCAAAACTTTGTCTTTTGATAGCCTAATTAAGTCAAACGATGTTAAACGGATAGGAAACTCTCATTCCTCATCTTTTGCATAGAGATATGCATCTTATATTTAACTATATCAAACATAATATAATATAGTCTTTGCATAATCAATGTTAACTAATCAAATTAATTAACAGAAGCAAAATCTTTTGATTTAATTATGAAGCAACTTTATGGGGACGAAATCTAAATTATCTGTAAACAATTTACAGATTGGATATTTCATTCGCATTCCCAGAAACAAGGCGTAAGCCTGCCATTGGTCCATGCAATGAATTAATCCATATTTAGTTTCCTTCTCTTGCAAACAATTTGCACTTTGCTCATAGGGTTAAATTCTGAAACTTTGTTTCTGCAGAACATCTATAGATTGAGAGCACAAAACGTAAGGTCAAAACTAAGTCAAAAGGCATCCACAATCCCGTACTAAGATCAAGAAACCAAGTAAACTTTGTATACGGCCGATACTAAGCCAAAATGCATCCACAATTCCGTATAGAAAAATAACTTGTTTCATGATCATTCATTGTCTCAACAATTTCATAGACTACAACAATTCTGAACTCTTCAGAATTCTGATTTCTGTAATTTTCTGGATTAAATCATATTTCAGGAAACACGGTTTTGAAAACCAGCCGTCTGAAACCAGATTCACTCCCCGATTCGAATTCTGTAAACGATTTACAGAACAATTAGAAAATCTAGAAAACAAAACGAAACTGTCCAGAAAAACAGAATCAGCCGTACGGCTCTGTGGGAGGCGTACGACACCACAGCCGCCGTACGGTGACCCATTCCAGTTTCCCCAGATTTCCAGAATTTCAAAATTCGATCAATCCCGATATCGTGTTCATACATAATTAGATTACAGAAAACACGAAAATACAGATTACGAATTTAAATAGATCTAATCAATATCATGAATAAACAATTTATAACATATACAAATTAGATCTGAATCATCAATACACATAATCCAATTATTTATTGATGATCTAAACATGCGATTATACATATGAATCCAATTAATATTACAATCACATAATCTCCATATAAACATGCTCATAGATTTTATATCTCATATATAAAACTCCAAACACACATTCATCTTATTATCATGTAGATATCATATAATCGAATTAAACAATTTCAACATGATATACTAAAATAATCAGCAACGAAGGGGCTCTGATACCACTGTTGGGTTTTGATGCATCATGCGCAGCGAAATTAAACATATAAATCAAACACCCAAGAGCCCGGATCCGTGCATGTTGATTAAATTAAATACAAGATGAAGAAACTAACCCTTGAAGATCGCATCCATGAACACAGACTTTAAGGTGCTAAAGGAAACGCCCTCCATCGGTATCCACACGTCGAACGGATATCAAGAACACCTTCTTGATCTGGATTGATAGACCCACGGCTTGATAAAGAAACTATTTCTTCATAGGAATTATCTTGCTTCATTGATTATTGTATTTTGACGATCATGAATCTCAAAGTAAATAATCATTCCTCTCTATTATTTATTGTTTAAAAAACAATGGTTTGTGATTTCCAAAATCACCATTAGAGGCTGTCAAACCTGGCTGTATATCATATATAAGGGTTTGACCTAATTCTGTTTGGGATCGAGATTCCTTTTCTAAAAAGAAAACTGAATTAACTGGCCAGTTACGGGACCACGTCCGTACGGCTGTAACACAGCTGTATGCCATAGTGAGAGCCGTACGGTGGCCAAGTCTGATTTCCCAGATTTTTTTCCTTTTCCAATCCGTTCTATTGTGTGTGACCCAATAGGATTATACTATGTTAGCAACGAGTCCGAACTAGTCCGAACCCATAAGTCATAAGCGGACTCTAGCAAACCATTATGACTACCCAATTAGTATAACTTTGAAAGTCTAAATAACCTTATAGAACATATCACAATCCCTTTGTCACGTGATATCATATTAGACATAAGTCATGGTCCACGTCAACTTATGTTATCCAATGCTTTCTCGATCTCGAGTAGATTGATATGAGCAAATAACATTGAACACTTCAATTTATTTGGGTACGGCCATACACTATTATCAATCTCACTCATCGAGTGGCCAAGCAGATATCTCTCTTGAGAGAGGGACAAATCCCATCTTAACTTATCATTTTCCCTACAAGAATCTGATTATGCCAATCGTAGCCTTTATAACCACCCGGTTAGGGGTAGCGTTTGAGTACGTCAAATATAATGTTCATCATGTGGAAGACTATGATAATCTCAGGTCTAAGGATAAATAATATAACTATTATGAGATTTAATTATGACATTTGACCATGACATAAATCTCATAACGGGTCTATCCAGTACTTGTTCTCCAACATGTACCCACACGTTTAATCCGCATCCTATGCGCTATATTCATTATATGATTATCCATTAAACTCATGCTAGCGCTTCATAAGTGCTAGGGACAATGATCATTATAATAAACATGCAAAAGATATAATAATCCGGTTTGTTATCTCTATAACAATGAAGCTATGATATAACGCATAGGCCTTTCTCAAGGGCCTAGGGAATAATATCCAACGCATACAATAATGAATCTTCCGATCTAAATCTTGAGATATTCGGATTCCACTCCAAGCAAAACTAGGAAACTGCCTCAATTGGGCATCAATTAAGTTTGTTTAGTAATAGACAAAAATATATTATCAACTTTAAAAAGTCGGTATACTAATTTAATTGGTATGGTTAATATAGTTAATACATATTCCCTCTGTATCAAGAGTATATATACACCTTTCATTTTTAGTCTTTTCCAAGTATATGTCCACTTTCTAAAATGACAAAAAAAACTTTACTATTTCTACTAATCATTCTCTCTCCTACTTATTTTTATACTCACGACACCAATTAACTTACTATTCTCTCTCACTCATTTTCTCTCATACTTTATACTTTTATACTCACAACACTTATATAACAGATTTCGAACCGCTCCACCGAGCGGTTAGCTCCACCCGCTCCACCCAATGGCTCCGATTAGAGCCACCTCATTGGATTTTGTGTTTAACGAATGAGATGTGTCCGAGCTCGGTAGGATCCATAAAAAATTGAAATCATCTTAGCCGCACAGATGATGAGCTCGCCTATGTGGCCTTGATCGGAGCCGTTGGGTGGAGGGGTGGAGCTAAAATGGGTGGAGCGGTTCCGGGTTCCTTATATCACTTCCACAATTTCTTAATCTTCGTGCAAACGGGAGGGTGAACATATACTCTGGTACGGAGTATTCTATCAAGTGCAAATGGGGTCAAGAAAAGTAAACGAGATTAAATACTCTTAAACATTTTTAAGCATTTTCTATTAATTATAAAAGCAAATAAACAATACAACAAAAAAAATATCAATTTTGCATTTTTAATGGTACAAATAAACATGCATTAAAATTTTATCATGTAAAAAAGCAATTTAGTAAATATTTTTACTAATTGGGTTGTGAGGAAACTTCAGGATAATATGCATGTAATGGGAAAATTATTGCTTTTAGTTTATAAATAAAAAATGAATCTCAACCAATCGGCCAACTTAATATATACTCCATCCGTTTCATGTGAATTGAGACTTATTTCCCTTTTCGTCCGTTTCACCTCAATTGAGACTGCCCAAAATGGCAAACTTTTTAATATTTTATATTCACCCAACCTCACCCATTTAACCCCACTAATTCTCTCTCATCATTTTTCACCACTCATTTTATCCAACCAACACTACTATTTACCCCACTCATTCTCTCTCTTCATTTTCCACCACACATTCACTGCTTTATCTTAATTATTGTGTCATTTTTTTTTTGTCTCAATTCACATGAAACGGAGGGAGTAATTAACAATTTAACATTTATTTTTCAAAATAATTTTTGTACGTGGTATGCAATCAAAGATAAAAATGCATAGCGTATATCAACTAAATTTACGAAATTGGTACGCTATACCAATAAAAAATCGGATTTGTAGTATATACCAACTTTTGTTATACCAAATACACTTGATAGGGTTGGTACATAGTTGGTTGGTTTGGATTTGTGTCATTGGCTACCCCTACCCTACCGTATATACCCTCACTCCCATTTTAATCATGACATAAAAATAAAAAGAAGAATACTTTTATTTTTAGTTTATTTTATTTTTTGAAAACAAACAATACATAATTGCATTAATAAAATTCAATAAGACGGCGCTCCACAATTGTCAGAGGTGATAACGCTAAGTCTCAATAGAAACCAATCCCATTATTTACCTTCCTTGTATATTCGGTTATTATATATCATAGATATGATTGTAATCTTTTATTTATTTGTTATTATCATGTACCAAGAATAGCTAGGGTTTAGCTTGTATATATACTTTCACATATCAATAATATTAATTGTCTTCTCCAGTTATTCTTCCTCTCTATATGGTATAGAGCTTCCGATCCAATTTTTTTTTTTCCTTCTTCTTCTTTCTCTCGGCATCTATGGCATCCTCTGACTACTCCCTCCTTGAAAATTCGGCTGAACCTTCTAAGCCCCTAATCATCATCTCTCTCACTCACATCCTCAAACTAACCCCAACCAACTATATTTCATGGAAAACCCAGATCGAGGCAACCCTAATAGGCCATGACCTATACAAGTTCATTGATGGAACTCATATCGCCCCTCCCAAGGACATCTCTGTTACCACCACTACCGACACTATCCCTGCCACCCCTGCCTCGGGTGCATCTGATGCTTCCGCCGCCCAATCTCAGACCACCACCACAACCTCAAATCCATCCTACATAACCTGGTTCCTCCAAGATAAGCTCCTTCTCGGAGCACTTGCTAGTACCCTTTCTGCGCCTATCGTCCCTCTCATCTCCTAATGTTCAACCACTCTTGCCGCCTGGCAAACCCTTGCTAAAACCTACGCAAACCCCTCCAAAGGTCACATCAAACAGATCAAGGATCACCTTCGTAGCATTACAAAGGTTCCTCATTCTATTTCTGAATATATGCAAGAACTTAAGAATTGCACTGATCAACTTGCCTCGCTTGGTCGACCTCTTGATGCCGATGACATTGTTGATCGTGTTCTCGATCAACTGAATGATTCCGACTTTGACAGTGTAATCAATGTTGTCCATAGCCGTGATACTCCCATCACGTTTGATGAATTGCATGAAAAGCTTATCAACCGTGAGCTTTTACTTAAACACAAATCCAAAACCATTGCCCCTTTTCCTGCTACTGTCAATTATGCGGCTAAACCACAGCCTCGCAACTCCTCAAATCGCTCTTCCACCACTGGACTCCTCCCTACCCCAACAACTGCTCCGCCTTTTTTCTACCCTCGCCAAACCCCTGTCTTCAAAGGCCGATTCCAATGGTGTCGTAATCAAGGACATTGCCTTACCCAATGCCCTATCTTTTGGACTCAATTTCCTTATATTACCCCTCCATCCGCTAACCCTAATCCATCGCCTCGCCCAAACCACAACAGATTTCCTAACCACAACCCACAAACCTATACTGCCCCACCCCTCGGAAACCGTGGCTGTTGGACAGTGGTGCCACTCACCATGCTACAAATGATCTCAACAACCTCACCTTACATGCTCCCTATGATGGTACCGAGGAACTCTTGATTGGTGATGGTTCTGGACTCTCCATCTCCAACACTGGTTCTACTTCCCTCTCTTCTTCCTCATCTACTTTCCATCTCAAAAATATTCTGCATGTTCCTTCAATTTCTCGCAACATTATTTCTATATCTAAATTCTGTAGTGATAACAATTCTTCTATCACATTCTTACCATCTTCTTATGTTGTGAAGGATATTTGCTCGGGGATCACACTTCTCCAAGGTCCTAGTAAACCTGGCATCTACGAGTGGCAATCTCCATCTCCTGCCATTCATTCCGTCGGCTTATCCACCACTTCAACTTGGCACCATAGATTAGGTCATCCGTCGTCTTCAATTTTGAGTCATGTTAGCTCTCAGTTTAATTTACAAATTCCTAAATCTTCTTCATTTAATTGCAACTCTTGTGATTGTATTAAGAGTCACAAATTACCATTTTATGCCAATTCTATTCAATCTCATAGTCCACTTGATGTGCTTTATAGTGATGTATGGACTTCTCCTATTTCTTCTTATGATGGTTTCAAATACTACATTATATTTGTTGACCATTATTCCAAGTACATTTGGTTCTATCTACTTAAACATAAAAATGATGCAACCACTATCTTCTCTCGCTTCAAATTACTAGTCAAAAAATATTTCCAACGTCCCATCATCACCATTTTTAGTGACAATGGAGGAGAATATATTGGTCTCCGTCCCACTCTTGCCTCTCATGGAATATCTCATCTTACATCTCCCCTTCATACTCCCGAGCACAATGGGTACTCTGAACGCCGTCATAGACATATCGTTGAGACGGGTCTCTCTCTTTTAACTCACTCTTCCATGCCTCGTACTCACTGGCCTCTTGCTTTTGCCACAGCCTCCTACCTCATAAATCGCATGCCTACCCCTACACTTGATCTTCAATCACCCTTTCTCAAACTACACAATCGCCAACCCAATTATCAAAAACTCAAGAGCTTTGGTTGTCTTTGCTACCCGTGGCTCCGTCCGTACACCAACAATAAACTCGACCCTCGTTCCACTCCTTGTGTGTTTGTTGGTTATTCCTCCACCCAAAGTGCATATTACTGCCTCGAACCTTCCTCTAACAAAATTTATACATCAAGACATGTCAAGTTCATTGAGCATACTTTTCCCTTTGCCAATATCTCTCCCCTACTTCACCCGAATCTTCAGATGAATGGTGCCAACTCCATTTACCCATTCTTTCTAGTACCTCTTCACCTCCCCCCATTTCAACCGAAAATCACCCTACTACTGTCTCTCCTCCCAGTCCAACACCATCATCTCCGGACCCACCCTCTACTATTCTGCCCTCTCCTTCCACCTCGGCAATTTCTCCATCCCCTCCACCTCCCTCTCGGCCTCTCACTCGACTACAAAACAATATCCGCAAACCTCTCACCAAAATGAACCTCCATATCGCTCTTCCTCCTGATATTTCTGAACCCACTACCGTAGCTCAAGCCTTAAAAAGCCCAGTTTGGTGTCAAGCCATGCAAAATGAGTACGATGCTCTTGTTAAAAATCACACCTGGGATCTAGTTCCTTCCTCTCCGTCTCACAATCTTGTTGGTTGTAAATGGGTTTTTGGAACCAAATTTCTTCCCGATGGTTCTGTTGATCGCCATAAGGCACGCCTCGTAGCCAAAGGCTTTCATCAATGTCCCGGCCTTGATTACTCTGAAACATTCAGTCCATTTGTCAAACCTACTACTGTGCGTACTATTCTCTCTCTTGCCACAGTAAATGGTTGGTCTCTCCGTCAAGTTTACATAAACAATGCCTTTCTCCAAGGGTCTCTTTCTGAAGATGTCTTTATGGCTCAACCTCCCGATTTCATTGATCCTTCCCACCCAACTCATGTCTGTAAACTCCGTCAAGCACTATATGGTTTAAAACAAGCCCCTCGTGCTTGGTATAATGAACTCAAGCACTATCTTCTCAGTCTTGGGTTCGTTAATTGTGTCTCTGATTCGTCCTTATTCATTCTCCGTCACAATGGTGACTCTATCTTTCTCTTGGTTTACGTGGATGATATAATTATTACCGGCAACAACTCTACTCTTGTAAATACCTTTATCACCACCTTCTCTTCTCGCTTCTCCCTCAAAGATCTGGGCTCTCTCTCATATTTTGTTGGTGTCGATGTTCTTCCCCATCCTAATGGCATCATTCTTAGCCAACAAAAAAATATACAAGACATTCTCACCCGTGCTCACATGTCGACTGCCAAACCCGTCCCTACTCCTCTGGCTACACATCCGCCCCTTACTTCTACCTCAGGGTCTGCTCTCCCTAATCCCACTGAGTACCGCGCTCTTGTAGGGAGCCTCTAATACCTCTCCCTCACTCGCTTTGATATTTCATTTGCTGTAAACAGGTTATCTCAATTCATGCACAAACCCACAGTTAAGCATTGGTCTGCCCTGAAGCGTGTGCTTCGTTATCTTTATGGCACTTAGTCCCTTAGTCTCCTTAGTCTTCTGCTTCACCATGACTCTCCCCTCTCTCTTCATGCATTCACCAATGCCGACTGGGCTAGTGACAAAGATGGCTACATCTCTACCACTGGATATGTTGTTTACCTTGGCAAAAATCCCATCTCTTGGAGCTCTCGTAAACAACGGACATTTGCTCGCTCATCCACCAAAGCCGAGTATCGTGCAATTGCTGCTACAACTGCGGAAGTCTTATGGGTTATGAATCTTCTTCATGAACTTGGTTGTCTTCCCTCCTCTCCTCCGGTCATCTACACAGATAATATGGGAGCTTCCTACGTCGATGCTGAACCAAAGTTCCATTCGCGGATGAAACACCTTGGACTGGACTATCATTTCGTTCGGGAATATGTTCAACAACAAACTCTGCGTGTCTCCTACATCTCTGGAAAATACCAACTTGCTGATGGTTTAACCAAGCCGCTTGCTCGTGCCCGTTTTCAAGAACTTATGTCCAAGATCGGTCTCTCATCCCGGTCGTCCGTCTTGCGGGGGCGTGATAACGCTAAGTCTCAATAGAATCAATCCCATTATTTACCTTCCTTGTATATCCGGTTATTGTATAGCATAGATATGATTGTAATCTTTTATTTATTTGTTATTATCATGTACCAAGAATAGCTAGGGTTTAGCTTGTATATATACTTTCACATATCAATAATATTAATTGTCTTCTCCAGTTATTCTTCCTCTCTATAAGAGGCTCGTCCAAAATATAATGATTGCAATTAAGATTTACACATAAAAATCCTAACACATATCGAGTATTGATGGCCAAACACGAACCAAATCTCCAATAGATGTTCTTGGGAACTATATTTTGTGATGCGCAAGTGCTTCTCCAAACAAAATTTGGACATGGCATAGGCCTTTAGTAAACCCCCGAACGGGAAGAATTTGGCGTTGAAACGCAACAAAAAATATTTATTGTTGTGAGTATAATATACGGATTTCACTGAATAAAAATGAGATACTCAAAAAAGAAAAAAAAATAGCAAATAGTGTGATTGTGACTTTTGAGGGACAGAGCCACAATGTGGCAAGTAGGGCTGTAAACGAGCCGAGTCGAGCTTTGGGGTGTCGAGCTCGAGCTCGTTTAAAACTTATCGAGCTCGAGCTCGAGCCCACTTGCTTGATCGAGCTCGCGAGCTGCTCGTGAATAACTCGAGTCGATATCGAACTCGAGTTTCAACGAACCGAGCTCGAGCTTAGACATTTTTTTAAGAAAAATATGGTCTTAACGAGCTTATCGAGCCGAGTTCGAGCTGTTCGAAAACAAAAATTCAATTTTAATGAGCTTATCGAGCCGAACTTGAGCTTTTAACGAGCTAAACGAGCCGAATACGGTCGGCTCGATAACAAAAATGAGCTTGACAATCGGTTCGATCTCGACTCGAGCTACACCTCGAGCTCACTCGAGCTCGAGCTTTCACGAGCCGAGCCCAAGCCGAGCTCGAGCCAGCTCTGTTCGTATAACAGCCCTAGACTGGCAATAGGGTGTCAATTGAACACCCCCCCAGAGTTTTCAAACTGTGCAATTGAGGGCCTTTAAAATTTATAGAATTACATATATTAAATATTTTTTTAACACAAGAGGATCAATACTTGAATTGACATGAAACTAAGACGTGCTATCCACATTAGTCGGAAGCTCCATTCAACTTATTAGACCATCTACAATGGGGGAAAGTTGAGGGTGTTGAATGGAGATTCACACAAAAAGAATGGTTTAATCCTTCCAATGGTTCGTTTAATGGGAAGGGAAATGCAATTTGGTTGAATAAATTCACACCGTGAATTGCAGAGGCTGTCGGGAGAAACGGACACGCGGCGCCCTTGAATTGGGCCGACATGGGCGCGTGCACCACACGCGCGAGTGAGGCGCGTCAATCCAGGCGGCGGCCCTTTTTTTTTTGTTTTTCCTGGTTCCGCCACGTGTTGGCGAGTGATTGGCTGGCCATATTTTTTTTTTTTTTTACTTTTTATCCCAATTTTCGCAGCTCAATTATTTGACCTTTTTTTTTCACAAAAATCAGAAATTTTTTTCCCTATAAATTGACATGAGTTTCATAGTATTCCAACAAAAAAAAAAACCATCTTCTTCTTGAAATGGATCCCAATAATAATCTTTCAACACTCAAAATTCAAGTAATCCTCCTTTTCCTACAACAATCCTAACAATTTTCAGTACGAAAATCCATCTTTCAACCAACCACGTCCTCAACATTTTCCAAATCCTAGTTTTCCACCAAATTTCATGCCTTCACCTATCCAAAATTGGAATCCATATTATGGGATGCCAATGCAACCACCCCCTTATAATCAATATCCTTATATGCCAATGATGAGAAATGAAAATATTTCTGGAAATGAATCATCACAATTTCCAGAATTTTCAACTCAAATTGGTATGGGTAGTATGAGCGGTCCTAACGAAGCTACTGAAATTGTAGAGGGTATAGCCAATGCAGCTGGTGAGGGTTCAGCCGCTCCTTGCAAAAAAAGCGGCAAATGGACTACCCCTCAAAATTTAGTCCTACTTAGTGGGTGGATTAAATTTGGAACAAACAATATCATCGGAAGAAATCAGAAAGGCGACTCGTTTGGGGTCAAATTGTGGAATACTGTAATGAGCATTGCTTATTTGACTCTCCTCGTGATGGAACTGCCTGCAGAAATCGCCATTCCTATGTAAGCAAAATATTGAATAAATGGATAGGTGCGTACGATAAAGATAAACGTACGCAAGCAAGCGGGTGGTCGGAGGCCGATGTATTGGCAAAAGCGCATGAAATCTATAAATCCGATCACAATGCCAATTTTACTTTGATGGATGAGTGGCATGCTATCCGAGATGAACCACGTTTTGCAAGTCAGGTAGGAGGAAATACGGGATCTGGAAGCAGTGGATCTAAGAGAGGACGCGAAAGTGATGGTGTTGATTCAAATTCGGTTGGATCCATTCCTCGTCCTATGGGAAGGGAGACAACTAAGAAAAAGGGGGGAAAAAAAAGATAAGGCAGTAGGATTAGAATTGGTAAACGAAGACTGGGCAGCATTCAAACAATACAAAGAGAAAGAGTTGGAACGATTGAGTCAGATAGCTACACAACATGAGGAGTCTATCAAAGTTCAGAAAGACAAGACTCAAGCTAAAAAATAAAAATGTGGATGAAGTTAAATGAGAAGGAGCATCTCGATGATCGGAGCAAACAGCTTTTTGAAATGTTGGGTGAAGAGTTATTTGGCAATTAATTTTTGGCTTTAATGTTTGTTTTATAATTTTATGTCAGTTTTATGTAATGATGTACTAGCCTTTCTTTTAATTAAATCTATTTGGCAGTTAATTTTCGGCTTTAATGTTTGTTTTCTAATTTTATGTCAAATAGTAATCTATAAGGGCCAAATAGTATTATCATGGAAGTTATGAGGACAAAAGTGTTATTTGCAAAATTGTCCTGGTTAACCCCACGTTCTCAAGTTTAAAGCTGGCAAAAGCAAATAGTTTAAAGCTGGCAAAATTGTCCTGATTAACTCATTTTCTCAATAAATGATACGCTCTTCCTTCTTTCTTCCTACATCAACCATTCACTTCTTTCTTTCTTCATAAATTAAACACTCTCTATTTCTCTTTTTTCCAAATTTCAATGGATCCATTTGAATTTCCTTTTGATATCGAGGCCTACAAAAGGCAATCTGATTTGGAGGATAGGTATATAGTCAACCACTTTACAGAGCGTCGAAAAAAAATATTAGACGATCAACCTCGTACGAGAAGATACTTCAAAAGAGATCACGCTTGGGCAAACCAAAGCCTGGTTAACGACTACTTTTCCGAAAATGCTCTTTACAAAGAATTTTTTCGCAGACGATATCGGATGCGGGAACATGTATTCCTTCGAATCGTCGGCGACCTTTCAAGCCATGACAACTACTTCACCCAAAGATTCGATGCTGCCGGCAAAGAAGGCATATCTCCGTTAGAAAAATGTACCATAGCCATGCGAATGTTAGTATATGGTACATCGGTCGATGCTATTGATGAATACATCAAAATCGGAGGTACTACGCCATTGGAGACGTTACGCAGATTTTGCAATGGAATCATTCAATTGTACGAGGCAGAGTACTTGAGAGCCCCAAACGAAGATGACTTGCAAAGAATACTTCATGTTAGTGAGATGCGGGGGTTTCCAGGTATGATCGGGAGTATTGATTGCATGCACTGGGAATGGTAAAATTGTCCTACGGCTTGGGAAGGTCAATTTACTAAGGGTGATAAGGGGACCACTACGGTTATTCTTGAAGCCGTCGCCTCTCATGATTTATGGATCTGGCATGCCTTTTCGGATGTCCGGGCACACTGAACGATATAAATGTTCTGGATCGATCGCCAGTGTTCGATGATGTTGAATAAGGAAAGACTCCATGAGTCAACTTCTTTGTGAATCAACATCCGTATAATATGGCCTACTATCTTGCTGACGGTATCTACCCTTCGTACCCAACTTTCGTCAAATCAGTTAGACTTCCTCAAAGTGAAGAAGATAAGCTATTTGCAAAATTTCAGGAGGGATGTCGGAAGGATATAGAACAGGCATTTGGAGTGCTCCAAGCTCGATTTAAAATCATTCGAGAGCCAGCTCGAATGTGGGAGATAAACGACTTGGCTATTATCATGAGGTCATGTATCATATTACATAATATGATTGTTGAGGATGAACGAGATACGTATTCTCAGAATTGGACCGACTATCAATCCGAGGCAAGTGGGTCTAGTACACAACAACCATTCTCGAGTGAGGTACTACCTGCATTTGCAAATCATGTGCGTGCTAGATTAGAAATGCGCGATCCAACAGGTCATCACGAATTGCAGGCGGATCTAATCAAGCACATATGGGCAAAGTTCGGAAATGTGTGATTGAATTTTTATTATTAATTTGTATTTCATTATTTGTATTTCATTAAATGCATCGCGAATTAAACTTAATGTAATTTTTTTTGTTTTAATAATAATTATCGTCATTTCTCAGAATTTTTATTATTAATTTTTTTATTATTATTTTTCGTTCTTCGTTTATTTTTTATTAAATGCGTGATCGAAAATTTTTTTATTAAGTTTTTCATTTTTTTTTAAATTATTATTATTATTATAAAAATAAAAAATATAAAATAAAATTAAAGTGGTGGAGTATAGGATGATAAGTGGGAAAAGTGTTGAATGGGGGATTAAACAAACCATTGTAGGGTGTTTTGTTGAATGAGTGTTGAATGGATGAGTTGGAAGAGAGAGAAGCTGATGTGAAGTGATAAAGTGGGTGTTGAATGGAAATTTATTGTGAAACCATTGTACATAGTCTTACATCAACATTTGAATGAAACGCACCTCCAGAGAAAAAGTCCGCTAGGTTATTAGCATTTCGTCTGACAAGAGACAAACTTACACTTGAGTTCTCGGATAATAAACATCAATGAGTTGGTTTTAGGGAAAACTAGTTCCTCCATAAGTTATAAAAAGTTCACTTTTTAACCCTTAAATCTTAAACCCTAACCCTAAATCCTAAACTTTAAACCCTAAACATTAACCCCTATAAAAACATGACTTTTTATAACTTATGGAGAACCTAGTTTCCCCCAAAAATTTCTCAAGATCAATAGTCACGGACGAGGCCACCAACCTCATTGTTATCGTCTATTGTTGAATATATAGCATTGTACACAACCGAGCAATCTAGTATCTAACTCTCTGATAACGTTGTTTCGTGTGTTTAACGTTTAACAGAGTGGGATAGGGAAAATGGGGGTTAGTTAGGAGAGAGGGGCGAAGTGGCGCGTACTTGGGCACGTTCCGTTCACGAGATTGTAGCCCAGGAGTGGTTGGGCTCGCCACGTGAATAGTCGAGTCTTGGTTAGGTATCTCAGCTTCTGCGATTGGGTTATTTTTTGGTCAATAGTCAAAGTTATTTTTGTCAAAGTGTACACAACAATGTTAAGTCAATGCTAACAAAAAAACAATTGCACACATTGACCCTTTAGAAACTGGTTAATTTCCTATTTTGATATACACTCCCTTCTTCTTGATGAATATTTAATTTTTTTCTTCAAGAAATTTTA
Source organism: Campanula takesimana (assembly GCA_026119855.1). Lineage (NCBI taxonomy): Eukaryota > Viridiplantae > Streptophyta > Magnoliopsida > Asterales > Campanulaceae > Campanula > Campanula takesimana. The sequence goes on from JAOWBW010000019.1 coordinate 2,325,396, forward strand.
AGAAAATTAACTTTTAATCAATTTTATTAATATGCTTAAAACATACTCCCTCCGTCCCAGAGTAAGAGTCTCATTTTCCTTTTTGGTCCGTCCCAGAGTAAGAGTCTCATTCCTAAAATGGCAAAGAATCTTTACTATTCACCCCACTCATTCTCTCTCCTATTTTACTTTTATACTCACAACACCAATCAATTCACTATTCTCTCCCACTCATTCTCTCTTATACTTTACTTTTACACTCACAACATTTACATCACATCCAATATTTATTAATAAGCGTGCAAATTGGGGGTGAGACTCTTACTCAGGGACGAAGGGAGTACTATTATATATATATTATCATTATCATTATATGCCACTAAATTTTAAAATAACATTTATTATTGAAGACATTAGAATTTAATACTTCCTCGGATTCAGAGTAAGAGTCATACCTTAGTTATGAACGCTTATTAAGAATATAATAAAAAAATGGGTAAATATTTTAAGATGGTTGAGGACATAATTATCCAAAAATACTATTCACAATGTAAGTGGGCAAAAGTACGTTAGTAAAGGGATTTCGAACTGCTCCAACGGGAGTTAGCTCCAACGCTCCTCCCATGTAAATATCAATCAACGTTTGTCAAACATTACTGCACAATGTAAAACGTTTATTACTCAACGTAAAATATGTTAGCTCCACATTGTAAAAAAAATTTTTTTTTTTTTTTTTTTTTTTTTTTTTTTTTTTTTTTTTAACTTTGAGTTTGTAGATACCCCGGGAAACCACGGCTTGGCTAGAGCGGTGAATTATCTAGGATGTCTAATTGATTTTAAGAGTCGACACCCACGTTTTAGAGGAACGCGAGAAAACCTAAGAAAATAGCTTTTTTTATTGATTACGAAACCAAAGATTCTTGAGATGAGGGGTTCGGGGGTTAGGTGACGGAGTGGGAAGTACTTAAACACCCACTCCGCCCCGCTTACGCGGGTCTTGCTACTTTTGGTGTTCTAATACTAAAAAGAAATTTCCTTCAATTATTAATGTAAGAAGTGCTAACAATTACAATGGAAAGAAAGGGGAAAGTTAAAAGGAAATAAAAGAGTATTGTTTTATTTATTAATTTATGCTAAAAGATTATATGTAACAATTATGCCAAACAATTACATGAAGAAATGAAATGAAATTAAAGTGGAATTTGGAATGTTGGGATGTAACCTTGGCCAAACTTCAATAGTGAAGTGGCCTTTTGGTTGTATCCCTTTTATGAAGATTGCATACACATTAAAGATGAAGAGTGTAATAAAAAGATTTTAACAAGGAGAGAAAATAAAGATAAGATTAAAAGATTATAAGAGAATGAACATTGTACCTTGTGCTTGAATGGGGAAGAACTAAATTGTCTATAGTGACCACTCTTTGAAAATGGATTTTATGTGTTTTAAAGTGTTTTTTATTCAAGAATTCTTCATCTTTTTGTTAAGAGAGTGAAAAGGAAAAGTCCCTTTTGTTGAGAGAGTCAAAAGAAAAGTCCCCTTCCAATGATGGATTGGAGGGGTTTTTATAGGTGTTAGGTAAGGTCTTTGTGGTCACAAAGATGGCCCTTCCCCGGATCAAGCCAAGCCATAATGGCTTTGGGGGTTACAAATCAGAAAAGGAGGGAAATTTGGCAAAATCTGGGATTCTTGAGGTGGGAAGCGCGCACCTCCCGCCCCCCCCTATGGGAGGCGCGAGCATCCCATAAAGGAGGGAGAAGGCGTGCTCCTCCCATCTTCAGGAAATCCACATTTCAGCTCAAAAGTTAACCCCGTTATGCAGTTAAGTCCCAAAACTAACGAAATCAGTCAGAAATTTAACGAACACCACGAAAGTCAACGAAAAACAGGTGAAACAAAGACTCAATGTTGACTTTGTCACTTAGTCAAATCCAAGACTAACGGAGTAAGTTAGAAACTTAACGGAAAGTAACGAAAGTTAACGAAAAGTGACAAAACTTAACAGAGAAGAGGAAGACAAAGAATGTGTATGCAATCGGGGCATGAGAGGTCCAAGACGGGGTGTCTACAGATCCCCTCGGCGACGTGGATTGTAAAGTAAAACGCGTCGACGAAAGAAAAACAACCGCTGAGGACATCGATAAGAGAAAACAAAGACTCGATAAAACATGAATTTGAAATTTACGAAGGATAGGGGTGCGCTCCCTGTGTGAGCGGCTTTATTGATATAAAAAGGATATGGCGGGATCCGTTATGCTGAAGCGGGATCCGTTTGTTGATGCGGGATCCGTTTGCTGAAGCGGGATCCGTTTACTGATGGCGGGATCCATTTGCTGATGCGGGACCCGTTTGCTGATGCGGGATCCATTTGCTTAAGCGGGATCCATTTGCTGAAGCGGGATCCGTTTGCTGAAGCGGGGTCCGTTTGCTGATGCGGGATCCGTTTGCTGATGGCGGGATCTGTTTGCTGATGCGGGATCCGTTTGCTGAATGCGGGATCCGTTTACTGATGCGGGATCCGTTTGCTGATGCGGGATCTGTTTGCTGATGGCGGGATCCGTTTACTGGTGCGGGATCCGTTTGCTGATGCGGGATCCGTTTGCTGAAGCGGGATCCGTTTGCTGATTGCGGGATCCGTTTGCTGATGGCGGGATCACCGTGGACCAAATTGCTGTCTAGAGCTGCAATTGCTGTTGACTTTATTGTGGGGATGCGGGCATGGTTGACTGTGGGCCATTTTCTGCTGGGGATGAAGTGCCTTGAGTAGCGGATGCTGTTGACTTCGTGGTGGTACCTGTTATGTGTATGCTTGGCAGGCATATGTGTTTGTGCAAGAAGATGCATGAAGTGTGAAATGATGAGAGAAATAGTGCTAGTGGTGCAATGTGATTTGAAAGCAGTTTTGCATGAGAGAGAGTTTTTGTAAGCATGGAGAAAGTGATTTTGTGTGCGGTGTGATTTTTGAAAGCAGAGATTGCTTGAGATGAATGATGTTCATACCTTCACTTACCATTGCCGCTTGATTGGGGATGGATTGCTGAAGGATGCTGATGCTTTTGATGAAGAATGTCCATGCTTTGGATGGAGAATGATGATGTTGAGGATGATGAATTGTTCTTGCCTTTGAAGGAGTGTCGGCGGGATGGTGTTCATGGTGATGGGTTGGTTGTGCCAAAAGGCTGCCTACGTATCCCTTGAAGAGAATCAGACCAGCGTAGTTAAAGGATGATGGAGAATGCTGGAGGAGAAGCTAGGAGCAAAGCAAAGTAAAGCACATACTTTTGCACATAGAAAGAGAAAAAGAAAAAGTTTTTTTTATATTTATTTAGATTAGAAGGGAAAGATTATGCACACATGTGACAAAAAGATATATTTTTTTTTAGTTCGTGGGTGAACCATTTTAACCATTGTGTGTTTGCAAAGCCAACCCAAGATCAAGTCGTGTTCAATCGAAGTCCGGGTTGCCTTGTTGAATTATGTCGTTGTTGTCGTGGTGTCCAACGAAATTGATGTCTAGCCCCAAGAGATTTGTCGATTATGGGGCATCAAAAGGAACTATTGATGCCGAGATGCCAAGGGGTTGCTGATTGTAAAGCCCCTCGAATGCTGAACTTATGAAGCCCCAAGATGAATCAACTCTTAGCCCATTCAAATAAACTGTCTTTTGTTGTTGACGTGGGCATGCCCCAAGAGAAGATCATTGATACCAAGCTTTGAGAGATTGCTAAGCCCCAAATGTCATGGGCTTATCAATTTTGTAGATGGCGGGATGTGAAGAACTTTCGGTGTGAAGCTCCAACTTATCTTGGCATTTTATTGAGAGCAGATGCACCATTGGGTAGAACTCATGAAAGTGATCCTCCTCTTACTATTGCTTGGAGGTGGATGGCCCTTTTTGTGGTTGATACCCAAATGGTGGAAGGCCCATGTTAGAAGTGTAGTAAGGTCTTCGGGAGACGTCTTGTGGGAGATGGTGATGTTGTTGCAGATGATAAGGTCTTGGTGTGATAAAGTCTCGAACGGTATGTTTGCTTGAGTCTTCTTGAGTTGAGCCGACGGCGGATCTTCTGATGCAGCCTGTGCTTTTAATCTTGGAGAAGGGGGTGCAGTACTTGCAGAAACATTGGGATTGACTGTAACCCTGCTTATAGAGTTAACATATTGGCATTGCCCGCTATAACTCAGCCGGGTAAGTCTAGCATATTGAATCTTTTTCCTTTTCTCTAAGACTTCCTTCAGAATCTCGCTGTGAGTTCTAACAAGAATCATCAAATTCATTCATATCATCGGAGCCTTCATTTAAAATCAAGAGGCCTTTTGACTGGAAGTGTTGAGGGACCATTGAAGCTTGATCCCTTTCATGGAGCCGTAAGACTACTCCCAAATTGCATTGCTCGGGTACCACTGCCCAAAAGCTTGTTTATTGTGAAGCCCCAATATTGCCCTTTGCTTGTATCACTGTATTCCGTAGCCCAAAAGATTGTAGATTGCGAAGCCCCTTGAGACCTTTCGGTATAAAGCTTCAAATGTTACTGGGGACATTGAAGTGAATTTCTTCTTGCCGAGGGAGCCTTTAATACTTAACCGTAGCCCCTAGAGTGCCATCATTGATTGCGAGAAAGGTCCATCCTTGATTGGGGGAACGAGTACGGGCACACATGATAAGATGGCTTTTTGACATCCCTTTTGAGAGACTTTGAGGATAGTCTCACACATCTTTCTTAAGCATAGCCCCTAGGGCTTATTGATTGTTAAATGAAGCAAAAGAATCCCATGTTCTTGAGTCACATAACCTGACACGCCCCCAGGTCCCGGGATCCCCTAATAGAACCTCGAACCTGGATGGAGTGCCTAACGAGGAACAAGAAACTTAACAAGAAACTTAATGACATTTGTTTAACAAACTGACATGATATATATATTCTAGAGTAAGGAGCTATACTAGCTCACAACACGAGTTCTAGACAAGAAAATTTAAAACCAAACTTAATACATACACAGCGGAAACATGCCTAGCACATAAGCTGGCATTAAGAGTACTATACAAGATGTCTAGTGACAACAAGAACTGTCTACCCCAAAATAAGGAGTTATAAAACCCATAATACATCGTCCTCACCAAGTGTAAAAGGACACAAGCCCCAAAACAATCACGACCTGCGAAGCAAGCTCCCAACTATGTCGAGCCTCACTGCGCACTATCCTTCCTTTCCTGGGGGGGGGAAACAAATAAAGGGTGAGATAAATCTCAGTAAGCTATTAGATGCAACTACATGACATGTTATCATGCAATTCAGGTAGATACTCAAGTAATCATATATCAAGTATCATCAAGTAACAAGTATATGAGAGGATAATCCACTCATCAAGTAGCACATAAGGCTAAACAAGCAAGTTATAAGGATATTGCTTCCTTCCTTATCCCTCCCAAGAATACCATTGTTGTCGAAGCTTGTATTACTTGGACAATCACGATCAATAACAGGAACTGATTATTCAGTATATATCAGAAGACCCGGTAACCAGTGTCATTCCCAATATCAGTACTCATGGATATTCATGAGGTGTTCAGGACGGAGTTTAGCATTCACTTAAGTCAGGCTTATTGCTCCAACTAAGGAAGCTATGCCCTTACTATGGCCGGTAGTAAGGGGTCGGGCGGAAATACATAGGGACCCGATTGTCACTTAAACCCCAGCTCTCGCGACAAGCGTGAACCTATACATTTCGAACAAGCAAGGAGAACCAGCTGGACTCACACAAGAAAGTACAAGTAGATATTTACTTGAACAACGAGAGAAGATATAATCCAAATGTAGTGGACTAGCTCAACAAGGAACATGCTTCAAGTAATCAAGAAGTCACCTTGTTATCAAGCAACTATATGCAATGTTTGCACATACACAACAAGAACATGTCTCATACCCGTTAGTGCTTGTTCATAGCACTTTCAAGTTCACTACCATACACATGTATTGGTGTCAAGTCAAGTACAAGATTTTATTATCTTATATTCAAGTCTTAATCCATTTCTATGGATGTTCAAGCCATGTACAAGATTTTAAATGTCTTATACTTCAAGTTATAATTCCAATCTTTGGACATTCAAGCATGTATAAGAGTTATACATTTACTCTTACCAAATCCCAATCCTATTCTTAGGATGTTCAAGTCTAAGACCTTATGCTAATGCCTCTAAGGTACACAATCATTGGATTCACAACAAGTATAACACATTAGTGCTTGTTCATAGCACTTTCAAGACATAAAGAAGAGATACTACTCTTATACTTATGTTCTCATTTTAATTCAATGAGTATACATATTTAAGATCAAGTCTGATACCCCTAAGGTGCCACAACACTTGCTAGGACATCTTATACTAAGGTTATATACCTTAACTAGGGTTACTTCCAACTTTAAACAAAATCTTTGTTTTTCAGACAACTGTGCGGTCGCCCAAAATGGACTGTGCGGCCGCACACAAGCATGTCACTTTCTTTGAAAAACCCTTCAGAAAGATGTGCGGTCGCACAATCATTTTTGTGCGGTCGCACAGTATACTAAAATGCGAAATTTTCATTCTTTCCCAGGTTGAATTATTTTCCGTCCCAAACGTAGGAGTAACTTTTTACCAACAAGTTAACAACTCCAAAAATACACTAACATGCCCAATTCACTTAATCCAAATTCTTTCAATATGCTACACAGGGGAAATTTACTCCTTTTGTCCCAAATTTACAAGTACCACAAAAATCATCCCAAACACAAAATTAACAATCCCAAGTATCGAGAATAACATTTATGCATGTTATTACAAGTAAGGGGGAGCTAATAACTTACCTAGTCAAAATTCAAGTTGACCAAAACTTATTTCTGTTCGGCCTGGAACGCTCTATTCAACGCCACGAATATTAATCCGGGATCGGAATCAAGAACGGAGGGATAATTAAGCTCGAGGAGTCGGGAATAGGCAAAACTTTTAACCTAGGTTTTAGAACAGAGAAAGAGAGCGTAAAGAATTTGGGTAAAATGACCCAGAGAAGAAAGCTAAACAAGTTTATACTTGGAAGTTTCAAGAATTACACTTAGGCCCCTCAAGTTTCACTTTTAATAAAAAGACCCCTAAAGTCAAATTTTCACAAATGACTCAAAAGTCAAAACTAGACATTTAACCACCTTAACTATTTAAAGCAGTTAACAAGTTAACCCAAGTAAAACTAACACATAATATGCAAGTTCAAGTATTTAACAAATAAGTCAGATATTTAACGATAATAAGGATGGGTGTTACATCCTCCCCACCTTAAAGAAAATTCGCCCACGAATTTTACTTACCAAGATTTTCAAATAGGCTCGGGTATTTATCTCGCATCTCTTTTTCGGTTTCCCAAGTAGCCTCTTCAATTTCATGATTTCTCCAAAGGACCTTCACAATAGGAATCCTTTTGGTACGCAAAACTTGCTCTTTCCAGTCAAGAATTTCAACAGGTTTTTCCTCATAAGACAAATCAGGCTGAAATGGAATAGCCTCATACTGAAGAACATGTGATTCATCTGCCATATACTTGCGAAGCATAGATACATAGAACACATCATGAATACCAGATAAAGAAGGAGGTAAAGCCACTCTATAAGCCAACTTCCCAACTCTTTCAAGAATCTCAAATGGACCGATATAACGAGGAGATACCTTTCCTTTCTTCCCAAATCTCTTTATACCTCTACGAGGAGAGACCTTCAAGAATACAAAGTCACCTACCTGAAATTCAAGATCCCTTCTACGATGATCTGCATAACTCTTTTGTCTACTCTGAGCTGTGCGCAATCTATCTCGAATAAGTTTCACACTTTCAACTGACTGTTGAACCATTTCAGGACCCATGAGTCTAGCTTCTCCCACTTCATCCCAACATATAGGAGATCTACATTTTCTGCCATAAAGAGCCTCATATGGAGCCATTTCAATGCTAGACTGAAAACTGTTATTATAAGCAAACTCAGCCAAAGGAAGATGAGTATCCCAACTGCCTTTGAAATCCACAATACAAGCACGTAACATATCCTCGAGAATCTGTATAAGTCTCTCAGATTGCCCATCAGATTGAGTATGAAAAGCTGTACTGAAATTCAATTTAGTACCCATAGCACCCTGAAGAGCCTGCCAGAATCGAGAAGTAAAACGAGGATCTCTGTCAGATACAATACTCACAGGAACCCCATGCAGTCGGACTATCTCCTGAACATACAAAGATGCCAATTGAGACAATGAATATCCCATGGAAACAGACAAGAAGTGAGCTGATTTAGTCAACCTGTCCACTATAACCCAAACAGCATCATGGCCTCGTCTGGTACGTGGTAAACCAGTCACAAAATCCATAGTAATATGCTCCCATTTCCACTCTGGAATTTCCAATGGTTGCAACAAACCTGCTGGACGTTGATATTCCACTTTTACTTGTTGACAAGTCAAACATTTGGACACATACTCATCAATTTCTCTTTTCATATTGTTCCACCAGAAATATTTCTTCAAGTCTTGGTACATTTTAGTACTTCCAGGATGAATAGTATACTTGGATTTGTGAGCCTCTTCAAGAACTTTCTTCTTTATCTCAGGATCAACTGGAATACAAACTCGACCTCGGAAGGTAAGAATTCCATCTCTATTAAAAGAAAAATCTGGTTGCTTTCCTTCATTCATTCCACTAATGATTTTCTGCAATTCAGAATCAATTACTTGAGCTTCTTTGATCTGTTGGAGTAAATCTGAAGTAGCTTTTATATTAGCAATGATAATTCCATTATTTGATTCACAAGGACTCCAATCACACAAGTCTTCAAACATCTTCCACTCACGAATCATCAAGCAAGAAATATAAGTCTTTCTGCTCAGTGCATCTGCCACAACATTTGCTTTTCCTGGATGATAAAGGATAGTACAATCATGATCCTTCAATTTCTCCATCCATCTACGTTGTCTCATGTTAAGCTCTTTTTGAGAAAATAAGTACTTCAAGCTTTTATGATCGGTAAAGACTTCAAATTTGGTTCCATACAAGTAATGCCTCCATTTATGCAAAGCAAAAATAATCGCAGCCAATTCTAGATCATGAGTAGGATAATTCTTTTCATAAGGAGATAATTTTCAAGAAGCATAAGCTATTACCTTGCCATCTTGCATTAGAACACAACCCAATCCTTCTTTAGAAGCATCAGTATAAACCATGAAATGCTCAGAACCACTAGGCAAAGCCAAGACTGGAGCTGTAGTCAAACGCCTTTTTAACTCCTGAAAACTTGCTTCACATTTATCATTCCACTCAAAAGAAATAACTTTTCGAGTCATATTACTCAATGGAGTAGCAATCTTGGAGAATCCCTCAATGAACCTCCGATAATAACTAGCCAAGCCCAAGAAACTACGGATCTCTGTCACTGTAGTTGGCCTCTTCCAGTTTACAACTGCTTCAACTTTGGAAGGATCTCCTGCAATACCAGTAGCAGACACAACATGCCCCAAGAATGAAACCTCTTCTAACCAGAAAGCACATTTGCTGAATTTTGCAAATAATTGTTTCTCACGATGAACTTGTAATACTACTCTGAGATGTTGTTCATGCTCAGCCCGTGACTTAGAATATACAAGAATATCATCAATGAATACCACCCCGAAACAATCAAGATATGGCTTGAAGATACGGTTCATCAAATCCATAAATACAGCTGGAGCATTTGTCAAACCAAATGGCATAACAATAAATTCATAATGCCCATACCTGGTACAGAAAGCTGTCTTTGGTATATCCTCAGATCTGATTTTCAACTGATGATAACCACTTCTCAAGTCAAGCTTCGAATACACTACTGAACCCTGAAGCTGATCAAACAAGTCATCAATATGAGGTAACGGATATTTGTTCTTGATAGTTACCTGATTAAGATCTCTGTAATCAATACACAATCGCAGAGTCCCATCTTTCTTTCTGACACATAACACTGGTGCACCCCACGGTGATACACTAGGCCTGATAAAGCCCCGATCAAGCAATTCCTCAAGCTGTGTTTTTAACTCTCTCAACTCAGCTGGAGCCATTCTATAAGGTGCTTTAGAGATTGGTGATGTACCTGGTAATAACTCAATACAGAACTCAAGCTCTCGATCAGGTGGCATGCTATACTCAGAAGAGAACACATCTGAAAATTCAGACACAACAGGAATATCCTCCATCTTGGGAACAGACAAACTCTGATCAAGCACACATGCGAGATACCCGGCACAACCACGAGATAAAAGTTTTCTAGCTTTTAAAGCAGAAATAACATGTATAGCACATAAATGCCTATCACCTTCAAAGGTAAAATCAGGCAAACCAGGAATAGAAAAAGTTACTACTTTTCTATAACAATCAACAGATGCATGATGCACATATAGCCAATCCATGCCAAGAATCACGTCAAAGTCCCTTATAGGTAACACGACTAGGTCAGCAAGAAGGGCATGATTACCCACAAGAACCTCACATTTCTTGTAGACCTCAGAAGTAAATATACAATCTCCCATAGGGGAAGATACTTCTAGCACATAAGGCATAGAATCAGGAAGAACATGCAAATGCGACACAAAATGAGATGCCACATAAGAATGAGATGAGCCTGGATCTATCAAGACTCGCGCTCTCGTACTAGAAAGTAATATAATACCTCCTATGACCGCAGAAGACTCAGCTACACCCTGCTGATCTAGAGCAAACACTCGACCCTGAACTTTTGGTCGACCACCACTATCTCTCTTGGAACCTGAGGCTGGTTGACTTGTACCCCCAACTTGATTTACTCTACTTTTAGGACAATTTCTAGCAAAGTGCCCCGCTTCACCACACACTATACACTTTCCTTGCTTTAGCCAACACTTGTCTTCAGAATGGCCTTCTTTCGAACAATAGCCACATACTCTCCTGGGACCTTGGACTGTTGTCCTCGAACCAGTTGATACACTACCTTTACTTTCAGTTGGCTGTCGGAATCGACGATCTTGGCGGCCAGATTTACCACCTTTAGAACCAGATCCCTGAGTTTTCTCTGATACACGACCAGTCATGGTTGTTCCCAACTTCACCTTATGTTCTTCAATATCATTTTCAATAGTATAAGCCTTCTCCACTGCTTGCTGATAACTAGTGAGCTGTAGAGAAAGAAGTTGCTTCCTGTACTCAGTCCTTAACCCTTTAACAAACCTCCGTGCCTTCTTGGCTTCATTTGGAACTAAGTGATCACAATACCTCGCCAATTCTGTGAACTTGCTTGAGTATTGCCCCACGGTCAGACTTCCCTGCTCCAGATTAAGAAATTCCATTTCCTTTCTATCTTGGACCACTGTTAGAATAAACTGTGACTTAAAAGCTTTCAGAAAATTTTCCCATGTCTGAGGTACACCTTCCAGTTCCCAACTTTTACTCAACACCTGCCACCAATGTTCAGCGGCTTTCTCAAGTTTAAAGTATGCAAAGGTTACCTTATCACCACCTGCACATCTTAAGGCTGTAAAGATCTTCTCAATGCTTTCAATCCACTCCTCTGCCTTCTTAGAATCAAATTCCCCGTCAAAACTACGAGGTTTCAGCTTCAAGAACCTTGTAAGGCGATTAGGATAATCCCAGTCAACATTATCAACCATTTCTTCTTGAGGAGTTATAGATCTCAGCTGATTACTACCACTTGTACCTTCAGAACTCATTGTACCTGTAGGTAAACACTCAGCGTTATTAATAACACCCCAAGACTCACCCATACCTAGGCCATAGACCCTATCCAGACTTAGAGCAACCAAGGTAGCTAAACAAGGTAGCTAAACCAGGGTAGCTCTGATACCAACCTGACACGCCCCCAGGTCCCGGGATCCCCTAATAGAACCTCGAACCTGGATGGAGTGCCTAACGAGGAACAAGAAACTTAACAAGAAACTTAATGACATTTGTTTAACAAACTGACATGATATATATATTCTAGAGTAAGGAGCTATACTAGCTCACAACACGAGTTCTAGACAAGAAAATTTAAAACCAAACTTAATACATACACAGCGGAAACATGCCTAGCACATAAGCTGGCATTAAGAGTACTATACAAGATGTCTAGTGACAACAAGAACTGTCTACCCCAAAATAAGGAGTTATAAAACCCATAATACATCGTCCTCACCAAGTGTAAAAGGACACAAGCCCCAAAACAATCACGACCTGCGAAGCAAGCTCCCAACTATGTCGAGCCTCACTGCGCACTATCCTTCCTTTCCTGGGGGGGGGGGGAAACAAATAAAGGGTGAGATAAATCTCAGTAAGCTATTAGATGCAACTACATGACATGTTATCATGCAATTCAGGTAGATACTCAAGTAATCATATATCAAGTATCATCAAGTAACAAGTATATGAGAGGATAATCCACTCATCAAGTAGCACATAAGGCTAAACAAGCAAGTTATAAGGATATTGCTTCCTTCCTTATCCCTCCCAAGAATACCATTGTTGTCGAAGCTTGTATTACTTGGACAATCACGATCAATAACAGGAACTGATTATTCAGTATATATCAGAAGACCCGGTAACCAGTGTCATTCCCAATATCAGTACTCATGGATATTCATGAGGTGTTCAGGACGGGAGTTTAGCATTCACTTAAGTCAGGCTTATTGCTCCAACTAAGGAAGCTATGCCCTTACTATGGCCGGTAGTAAGGGGTCGGGCGGAAATACATAGGGACCCGATTGTCACTTAAACCCCAGCTCTCGCGACAAGCGTGAACCTATACATTTTCGAACAAGCAAGGAGAACCAGCTGGACTCACACAAGAAAGTACAAGTAGATATTTACTTGAACAACGGGTGTTGGGTATGCCCACATATATCTCAGTTTTAAATGTAATAGGTTTTATTAGATTTGATTGATCCATCACCTAAGTTTTATTTCATGGACTTTAGACCCACATGTAAGAAGTATTTATACTTCATTTTTTTAGGTTGTCCATTGTTATAGAATAGGCTTAGAAATAGGGAAAGAAGATCAAATTTCAAGAAAAAATCACTCAGTGAGTTTGAGCCGCGCTTATGCGCCTCCTGCGCCATTTAGAACGCGCGCATAAGGCTCTCTTCATAAGCTATGTTACGCGCCTCTGCGCCCCTTGTTTTAAGCGCACGCTTCTGTGCGCCTCTTGGCTCAATGCGCCTCTTGGCTCAAACGCGCCTCAAAGTGTTTATTCAAACTCAGTGATTTATTGAAGACTCGAAGACTTGAAGAGAATTCAAATTACGCCAATGATCCAACGGTGGTTAAAAGATGCATATGCGCCTAATCTATTGACACGTGTCCACAACGGTTACATTTATGTTGAGTGTCAAAATGGCCATAATATATGCATGCTCCAATCAACGAGCGACAGCTCATCTTATCCACAAGGATTTCCAACGGCTAGTTTTTTGAAGTTCACTATAAATACCCCATAACTTCAACATTTTGAAGTGGCTGAGTTTTGCTACGAATTTCAAGAATTTCTCTCTCTAAGCATTTGTTGAAGATTTGAAGATTGCCTTCGTTTTTCCAGATTTCCCAAGAACATCTTCATACCTTCATCCTTAGCCCAGATCTTCAAGCCTTAACACTTTAGTTTCTTGTGCTCTCCATTTCAAAGATCTAAAGAGCCTTGATACTAAGAACACACACGCACCTCTTTAAGATTAATCATTTAGATTCTTCTTTAAGAAATACACCGGTTATTGTTTTGGATTTGTTCTTTCATAGTAATAGATCTTGAGTTAGTATATAAGCTCAAACATTGTAATTTGTAACACTCACTCATTATATAAGACCTCGATTAGAAATCCAAGACTAACCATCTTGGTAGAGGACGTAGATCTTTCATTGATCGAACCTCTCCAAATAGCTTGTGTTATTATCTTGTTATTTCTTTCAAGTTATTAATTTCACTCACTACTTGCTTGTTTACTCATTGTAGATTGATTGAACTGAATTGTGTTGTGTTTGTTATATCATTTGCCTTAGTTCCTTATTTCAACCACTTTGAGCCAAAATACTTAGAGTGTGTGTGCGCCCCTTTATAACACTTTGCGCCTATTTTCATTACTAAATTCCGCTGTGCATTTCACTCACTCACTTAGGCGCATCTCATAACGCTTACTTGATAAAGTGCGCATTTGCAATTGAGTTTTTCAAGGGTACGAAAAGAATTCTAAAACAGCTATTCACCCCCCCTCTAGCTATTTTTCATACCCTTGTTGCCCTTTGGGACCAACAAGTGGTATCAGAGCAAACACCTTTATAAAACATTTTTCGTTTTTCAAGCTTAACAGCTTGGGTGCCGATTCTAAATGGCAAACTCAAAACCTATGGCAACTGCAAACTACACTCACGTTCCGGTCTTTGATGAAGATCATTTTGACGTGTGGAAATTCAGCATATTGACTCATATCAACTCAATCGATGAAAGGCTCCATGACACCGTCGTTTATGGACCTTATATTCCGATGAAGGCGAATCCAAATCCACGCACCAACGCTGCTCAACCTACAGTTCTAAAACCAAGGGAAGAATGGACCGAGGAAGAAATTAGAAGAGTTGCAAATGATGGCAAAGCAAGAAACATTCTCTTAAGCACTCTAAGCACGGCTATGAAACAACAAGTCATGCATTGTGCTACCGCTAATGAGCTGTGGGATGCTATTGAAGAGCATATTGAAGGAGACACCGTCTGCAAGGAGAACAAAAATACGAAGTACAAAAGAGATTCAACAATTTCTCTCAACTCCCCGGTGAAAACTTGAGGCAAACTTATGAACGCTACTGTGAAATTATCAATCTATGTATTTCACTTGGCATGAATTTACCAACAAAGATTTGAATGTAAATTTTCTACAAGCTTTTGGATCAAGATACCTACATAAATCTAGCGCTCTTGAAGACGCTGGAACTTTAGATGTTTGGACTTTAAGGAACCTATATGCAAATCTCAAAGTTTACGAACTCAAACTTCAACGAATCAGCGAAACTGAAGGAAAGTCAAAATCTATGGCTATGATGGCGCACAGAGAAGCTGCGCCTACACCTGCGCCTACTCCTGCGCCTGTACAAGATAAGAAAAGCTCCGATCCCAAAATTTCTACTTCTGAGCTATTAGACATGGATGATGAAGACTTCGCATTATTTGTGAAGAAATTTCAAAAGTTCAGAAAATTCTCAAGACCCGGCTCAACCAACAAATTTCAAGGATCTACCAGCAAAGCTCCTCAAAAGTTTTCAAGGAGCAGTGATTCAAAAAGAAAGGAAGATCTTGTTTGTTTTAATTGCAGGAAACCCGGACATTTTGCATCAAGCTGCCCGATTCCCAAATTTGAATATATGCAGAAGAAGAGCAGCCATACTCCCAAATTCACTCCCAAGTTCACTCGTCACAAGGGAATGGTTGCTGAAGAAGAAACACAAGCAAATGAGCACAATACTTGGATTGAAACAGACTCCGATGAGAGCGATGAAGATTCCGATGATGGACTCGTTTGTTTGATGGCAAATGATGATGAAGTTGATGCTTATGATTCTGATGATGACTTCTCCAAGGATGTTCCCGATATGAATGCCTTGAATAAACCTATCAAGAAATCTGCAGGTTTTCAAGAAGTGAAAAAGAAGAAAGGACCAACCATCAGCGAGCTCGTTGAACAAGGATTTCTCACTCCGGCTCAAAACGATGGTGGATTGTTATTCTCCCGATGTGATCTTGGAGCAAGGAACAAATTGAGAAAAGGAGCATACATTAGACCACAGGTTGAACCAACTGCTCCAATCTCCAAAATCAATGATGAAGTGATTGCTGAACAAGAAAAGTTGTTCAAGAAGGCTGAAAAGGTAATCACTAGATTTGATAGTATGAAGGAAGCTTTAGCACTATCATGTGATGAAATTTCCCATCTTAAGACCGAGAAATCTCTACTAAAATCTGAACTCACCCTCCTTAAGGAGCAGATAAAGAGCATGACTCCTCTTACTGTTAAAAACACTTTTCTAACAGAACAAAACTCACTTCTTAAAGTTCAAAACGATGAATTGATTGCTCAAATTACTGATCTTAAAAAGATTACAAATGAGTGGTCCAATTCTCGTGTCACTATGGAGAATATATTTGAGTCCCAAAAAGTCAGTGGTGATAAAAGTGGCTTGGGATTCTCATCAACTAGTGACAACTTTAAATGTGATGTCTGTGCTGAAAGAGATAGTGAATTTACCAACCAACAAACTCTTGAAATTCCCAAGGAAAAACATTCTAATTCAATGGGTAAAGGACAGGAAAAAGTCAAGAGACAAACATTCCATTATGTCTACCCAACGAAGCAATTTGGGAAAGCTAATGGGAAGATATAGCTACAGATGAACCATCTCCTAGCAAAATCATTCTTGAAAATAGGCACGCTCCTTCTCCGAGTGCTCATTATGCGCCTAAGAGCCACGCGCCTCATCGCCGTGCGCCTCCTAGCCCTATGCGCCCTCCGAGAAAAAGCGCTCCAAAATTTCAAAAGAAAGATTTTGTTAAGTCTAGTTCATCTGACCCAGAGAAGAATGCCATCCCCAAGAAAAGTAAAGAGTTTGTGAAAACTTACGTGATTGGTGGCTTTCATCATTGTTCCATTTGTGATTGTTCAGGACACAAGGCCGTGGAATGCCTTTTGCGATTCACTCCCAATGCCAAAGGACGTAAAAATCCTAAGGTCAAGCAAGAGTGGGTTGTCAAAAGTTGCTAACCCTAGGACCCAAAAGGAATAAAGGGGACCTGCTTAAATGTCTATATTTCAGGTTCTTTGTTTCATGGATGGATCTTCAAAAGCTAGAAATTACGAATGGATTCTCGATAGTGGGTGTTCAAGACACATGACTGGAGATGAATCCTTATTAGAAGATGTCCATGAAGAAAGAGGTCCCTCCGTAACATTTGGCGATAATAACAAAGGTCAAGTTGTAGCATATGGAAAGCTCAAGAAAGACAAAGTGTGCATTGAAAGAGTCTCACTCGTGGAAGGGCTCAAGCACAACTTATTATCCATATCTCAATTCTGCGACAAAAGATTAGAATGCCATTTTACTTCAACGCAATGTCTTATCAAGAATGGCAAAACTGGAGCTATCTTACTCACGGGATATCGTAAGACAAATATTTATATTATTGATTTCCATAGTATGAACTCTAGTACTAATCTTTGTTTTGTAGCAAAAAGTGTGAACGAAAATAGTTGGCTGTGGCACAAGCGCTTAAGTCACTTGAACTTCAAGTATCTATCTAAACTCAGCAGGAACAATCTTGTCAAAGGACTTCCCAAGGTTGCTGATCATCATGACAAAAAGTGCGCCGCATGTCAACTTGGCAAACAACCGAAGCAGTCATTTTCAAGCAAGTCAAATCCTTCAACTACAAGATGTTTGCAACTGCTTCACATTGATCTATTTGGACCAGTTTCCACCGCAAGCATTCGAAGAAACAAGTATACTCTAGTTGTGGTGGATGATTATTCAAGATATACATGGGTAGAGATGATGATTACAAAAGATGATTGTTATGATATTCTCACTACCTTATTTCGACTGCTCCAAACCCAAAAAGAAGATGACATCGTTAGTGTTCGATCCGACAATGGAACAGAATTCAAGAACAACGGTGTTGCTCGATACTGTGAAGATCATGGGATAGATCACAACTTTTCAACCGCCGGAGTTCCTCAACAAAATGGCGTTGTTGAACGAAAGAATAGAACGTTGATTGAAGCGGGAAAGACGATGATAGCTGAAGCTAAATTGCCTAAGTACTTTTGGGAAGAAGCTATCAACACTGCATGTTTTACTCAAAATCGTTCCCTCATCAACAAACTTCACAACAAGACTCCGTATGAACTATGGCGTGGTAGAACTCCCAACATTGCATTCTTCAAGATCTTTGGTTGCAAATGTTATATCCTCTACAACGGAAACGAACATAGAGGTAAATTCGACGCCAAAGCCGACGAAGGTATTTTTGTTGGGTATGCCAAACACTCTAAAGCTTTTCGTGTTTTCAATAGAACTACATTAGTGATAGTTGAATCTGTACATGTTACTTTTGATGAACATTCTCTCCTTGAGCCACATTTGGCTCCAAATGTTGCTGATGATTCTATTGAGCTAAATAATACAGGTGCTCCTATTTATGTTGCGCCCACTCAAGATCAGAATCTATCAACACAAGGAAATCCTACATCAAATGCGCCTAATTCAATATATAATGCGCCTGGTGAATCCTCTATTGCGCCTCACTCAAATGATGCGCCTCATGATTCCTCTCACGCGCCTATTTCTACTGCTGCATCTGGTGTAACCCAAATTTCAATTCTGAGCCAGTTCAACCCCCAAATTTCAATGACTTTGAATCTGGTGAAGATATACCAATTGAAGACCTTCAAATTACTACAACTCAACCTAACTTACCTCTTGAAATTCGTGAAGTTAGAGGTCACCCAATTGCTAATATCATCGGTGATCTACAAGTTGGTGTTCATACAAGGAGAGCTACAAACTTTGATGCTTACACTGCTTTTATCTCTCAAATTGAACCGAAGAAGGCTGATGAAGCGCTCCAAGATCCTAATTGGGTTGTTGCAATGCAAGAAGAACTCAATCAATTTGAACGATGTAAGGTTTGGACTCTAGTTCCAAGACCAAATGATCATGGAGTGATTGGTACAAAATGGGTGTTCAGGAACAAGATGGATGAGAATGGAACCATCACGAGAAACAAAGCAAGATTGGTTGCACAAGGCTATAGGCAAGAAGAAGGAATTGACTACGATGAAACTTTTGCGCCCGTAGCAAGACTTGAAGCTATCAGATTATTTCTAGCTTACGCCGCTCACAAGAACTTCAAGTTATATCAAATGGATGTGAAGAGCGCGTTTCTAAATGGTGAACTCCAAGAACAAGTCTATGTTGCTCAACCACCTGGGTTTGAAGATTCACAATTTCCAAATCATGTGTACAAACTCCAGAAAGCTTTGTATGGACTCAAACAAGCACCAAGAGCATGGTATGATACACTATCCAAGTTTCTCATCGAAAAAGGCTTCACTCGCGGTAAAATCGATACAACTCTTTTCATTGCCAAACATAATGGTCATAAATTACTTGTTCAAATTTATGTTGATGATATTATATTTGGTTCAACTAATGAATTGTTGTGCAAGCGTTTTGAGAAACTAATGAAGAGCAAGTTTGAAATGAGCATGATGGGAGAACTCACATTCTTCCTCGGGCTTCAAATCAAGCAAATGAGTGAAGGCATTTTTATCAACCAATCCAAATACACAAAGGACTTAATCAAGAAGTTTGGACTTGAGAACGCTAAATCATACGATACTCCAATGGCCACCGGCAACAAACTCGACAAAGATCTAAAAGGTAAACGTGTTGATCAAACGCTCTATCGAGGTATGATTGGCTCACTCCTTTATCTTACTGCTAGTAGGCCCGATATTATGTTTAGTGTTTGTGTTTGTGCTCGTTATCAATCCGACCCTAGAGAAGCACACTTAATTGCTGTGAAACGTATTATAAGATATCTCTCTGGCACTGTTAACCTTGGACTTTGGTACACCAAAGATTCGAACTTTAAACTTGTAGGTTATTCAGATGCGGATTATGCAGCGTGCACAATTGATAGGAAAAGCACAAGTGGCACTTGTCATTTCCTCGGATATAGACTTGTGTCATGGGCGAGTAAGAAACAAGCTTCAGTATCTGTCTCAACAACCGAAGCCGAATATATCGCTGCGGGAAGTTGTTGTTGTCAAATACTCTGGATGAAGCAGCAATTGGTGGACTATGATATCATCGAAGAAAATTGTCCCATCTACTGCGACAATACATCAACAATTGCAGTTTCTGAAAATCCTGTCATGCACTCAAAGACCAAGCACATCGACATCAAATATCACTTCCTCAAAGACCACGTGGAGAAAGGCAATATTCATTTGGAACACGTGGGAACCGACTATCAAATCGCCGACATTCTAACGAAAGCACTTGACGCGAAACGGTTCATGTTTTTGAGAGGTGAAATGGGTATGCTTGAACTCAACTAAATTCAATATAGTTTTTTCAATACTAATGATTTTATGTTGTGTTGAGTTATGAGTATTTTAGGTACAAATGATTAAATCAATTTCTCAAAGTTTCAAGGAAACTATGCGCCACCTATGCGCCTCGCTAACTGCGCGCCCATCTCTAAATTTTCTGCGCGCACAATATCTGCGCGCCTATCAATCCATGCGCTTCAAACACTTATGCGCCATCAACCATCTTTATGGGCCTTGAGATGTTATGCGCCTTGCTGAAGTATTGCGCCACTTCATGCGCGCATTAACTATTGCGGCTCAATCAATTCTCAAATTTAATTTCAATGATTGAACGTATTAAATACACAAGTACCAGGTATGTTCATTCTGTTCATTTATTATAGGAATCTATGTCTTTTGACATTCCTTTAATTGTTCAAGGGTACTTGTGCAATTAAATTTTTCCCTCGTTTTACGCTTTTCGAAAAATTTTATTTTCTGGGATATATTTCTTGCACCCCAAACTTACACCAAAATAGATGTTTTTGGTGTTTGTGCAAAAATTAGTCAAAATTGCTCATACACTTAAAGGGAAAGTGGAGCAGTTTTTCAAAAACCTAAATGTCACATCATGACACTTTGTGTCATTCAGCATTTAATGCACCTCAAATCTCAAATCCCTCATAAATGCACCTATCATGATGAGCCGCCATCTTCAAAATCCCTCATAAATGCCATCCCTTCAACTTCTCATCTTTTTAAATTTTTGACTGTATTTTTGCTTTATCAGTGCAAGTTTTAAACCTAACCTATAAAAACACATCATCATCTTCCCTTTCTTCTCACCTACTCTATTCCTCTCTCTTGGTATCAGACTCGCGTCTCTCTCTCTTCATCTTCTTCATTTTTCTTCTTCATTTTCGACATATATATATATAAGCTTATGGGTCCTAAGAAAGCATCAACATCTACACAAGACGATATGGTATGAATTCTCAACCCTTAATCTCCTTACATTTCTGCATTTTTTTTTCGTCATTTTCAGTGATTTTTCGTTTTGTTTTTTTCAAAACCCGGATTCATTTTCCTTTGATTTCTCTTGTTTCGATGATCCGTTTTCTATATCGTTTGTTTTGTTGTGTTCTATTCTTGATTTCGAATCTTTTAAAACCAACATTTCAACGATCAATGCTCTGTTTTTTACAAATCTGGATTTTTGTTTTCAAAATTTTTCAAAATTTTCGGTCATTCTTTTGATCATTGTGCTTTCATTATTGATTTGTTCATATTTGTGTTTACATATTTAGATTCCTTGTTGTCATGCGGTCATTTTGATATATTATTTGTCTAGTTTGGTGAAGTTTCATGATTTTCGTGTTCTTGGTGTTCTTCGAGTATTCAAGGGTCGTTCTTCGTGTTCTTCGTCATTTTTGCATGTTTTGGTCTCTAAAAATTTTCTACCTTGTTTTCGAAAATTTGAACTTTTTGATTTTCATTTCTTTCATTTGAATGATTGTTGTTTGTTTTTCTTACTAAGTTAAAATTCTCACGATATGCGCCTATATACCTCTTTATGCGCCTATTCTTTTATGCGCCTGAATGCTTTCTGCGCCTCTACTTGTATATGCGCTTAAATCATTCTGCGCCTAAAACCTTATGCGCCTAACTTCGTACTTAGTCAAATTTCGTTGTTTTATTTTTCCTTAGTATTCACATAGAACCATATTATGCGCCTTGTAACTCTATGCGCCTTTAATATTTTATGCGCCTAATTCAATCATGCGCCTTGATTCTCTATAACTTTGTGCGCCTGTTTCAATTATGCGCCTATCTATTTCATGCGCCTATGTTACTTTGATCATTTTATGTTTCTATGCGCCTATGTCATTTCTAATATCAATCATTTTTTTCAGGACCTTGCAAATTTCAAATTAGAAGAATCTCTTGATCTATTAGAGCTGTCTGGTGAAGTGATGGGAAGAGAAATAATTGAAACCCTGCGCGTTGCTGGTCTGCTCCCCTTATTCACCATGGACCAAGATTTCTATTCTGCGCTCCTCGTAGATGAGTTCTTTTCCACTGCTGTTCTAGTGGAAATTGATGTAAATGGGCGCACTCACTACCGGATTGAGGCGCGCGTTCAAAATGTTGACGTCCATATTTCATCTTCTGTGATTCGACACTTGCTTGGTTTTCCATCTACCGGTGAAGATCGCATTATTGGGCGCCCGATGACTTACTCTATTGATGATCAGAACAAGATGGCTGCCTCACTTTTAAATATTCCCACGCTTCAAAACAATATCAAAAACACTGAAATTCGAGATGGTGGAGAACTCTTGACTCACATCGCGCACTTGGTGGGAACTTCGATTGTGTTCAAAACAGGAAACGTGAACCGATTCACGGTTGAACAATGGGAATACACAGCTGCCATCATGGCCAAGGAGAAGCTTCACTGGCCTCACATTCTGTTCAAGACTCCGCGTGAGCAAATTGATAAATTTGTGAAGAACAAAAGTGATGGAAAAACCCGATTCCGCTCACACTGCCTTCTTCTCACAAAACTTTTTCTAACTTACCCTGAGTTAGTTAAGTTTTTGAATGAGAATCCTGAATACAAGATCAACGATGTTCCAATGTTTGGTAAAGCTAATTTGGACCTCAAGAAGCGCAGGAAGAAGCCCACAAAGCGCGCAAAAAGAATTCAAATCAAGGCTGTTGAAGGCTTAGTGGATGAAGACACAGAGTCCGATGATGCGCCAGTCCTTAAAAGCGCACCTTTGATAAAGAGCGCAGTGAAGGCAAGCGCCAGACAAGGCGCTGATCCCTTGCCAGGCGCAGAGAAGAGCAAAGGAAAAAGAGTGGTTGATGACCCTCCTCGTGCGCCTATCAAACGTACTAGATTTGAATCTGATGAAGAGCGAGATCTGAGGCTAGCGCAGGAAGCCAGCAAGCTTGAGGCTCAAAGAAAAAGAGATGAAGATTTTCTAGCCAAACAAGCTGCTGAGTCAGAAAGTTAGAGCGCATGAAAGGCGCCGGATCAAGCGCAGATATTGAGAAAGGGCCTTCTATTTCCGCGCCTACCCAGCGCGCTCCTTCTCAACGCGCCCCCACTCCTCGTGCGCCCTCATTCAAATTTCATCCGACCAAAGTATCAAGGGTACAACTCCTCTCTGATTTCTTCGGAGATGACATTTCAGACATAGAGGAACCAGTTCAGGGGGAGCAAGAGACCATCCCTCAGCGCACTCCTTCTCCAGTTGCGCCTCCACCTGGACCTGATCAGATCACAACAGCAACTATTGATGTTGAAACAGTTGTTGAAACTGTTGATGTGGAAACTGAAGATGAATTTGAGTCTCCTACTCATTCACCTCCTCTTGCGCCTCCATCTCCTTCTGCGCCCCTTCAAGATTCTGCGCCCCTTCAAGATGATGCGCCACTCTCTTCCCCTGCGCCTCCTCCGTCTGCTCCTGATTTGAGCGAGGTACTTTCCATTCTTCATTCTTTACAGCAGGGGCAAGCCAATTTAGAGCAAGGACAGACGCATATAAAGTCTCAATTTGAGCTTCTTACTTCCTTACTCACTGATCAATCTGAAGAGATCGCTGCCATTAAGGGGGAGATGAAATCTCTCAAGGACAAAGTTTCTGCTCCTTCTCCTCCTCCGGCGCAGACTCAGGTTCAAGCTCATACTGATCAGGCGCAAACCACCGCTTCTGCGCCTACTTTCATACCTCAGTCTGCTGCGTCTCAATCCAACATGAATGTGCTAGTATCTAAGTTGGATGTCCTGAAAGAGTTGGTCGTCACTCATTTCACTGCTGCTCACTCAAGCTCTGACAGACGCGCTGAACATATTTCTTCCGATATTATCACGGCTCAAAATGCCATTGAAGCTCACATTCAAATCTTGGAAGAAAATATTTCTCAACAGCAGCAAATCACTCAGCGTTCCATTGATGAATACCAAAACATCAATGTGAATCACTTGAGTTACATTAGAGACGGTATCACTGCCACTCACTCCAGTGTCACTGACACTCAAGGGTTAGCGAACCGTAGTCATCAGCTCGCAAAGCAAATTCAGCGTTCTGTTTCAGAGATTGTTGAAGGTTTGAAGGAAGATGATGCGCCTCCCAACCCTTAGTTTCTATTATTTTTGTTTGTAAGTTTTTAGAACCTTTTTGTAATAGAATCATCTCTTTTGTGATAGTGATTTTGTGCTTACTTGTTTTAGCACCTTTTGTTTTTGTTCTATTCAAAACTTGTAATTTGTAACTCTTACACCCCAAGTTTTAATGAGAACAATGCATCACTTATCATCAAACCTTGTTCACTCAAACTCCTTGTTTGTAGAACAATGAATATTGTTTAAATTCATATGCATCATATTGAATTGTTTCATTCTTTCATGCATTAAGTTTAAACTTGGTTTAAACACATTTCAAAACTAAAAATCATATATCATCTTAAATGTGTTAAACTGTTGTTTCTATCATTCCATATGTAACTCTTTATTCTTATTGGAATAGATTAGGAATCTATATTTTGGACTAGTGTGTACTTTAACTTGAGACATGAATTACCAATTTCATTCATTTGGACATGTTTTTATCAAGTAAAATGTTTGTCCTTGATATAGTAGGTAATGGCATCAATCAAATAGGGGGAGATTGTTGGGTATGCCCACATATATCTCAGTTTTAAATGTAATAGGTTTTATTAGATTTGATTGATCCATCACCTAAGTTTTATTTCATGGACTTTAGACCCACATGTAAAAAGTATTTATACTTCATTTTTTTAGGTTGTCCATTGTTATAGAATAGGCTTAGAAATAGGGCAAGAAGATCAACTTTCAAGAAAAAATCACTCAGTGAGTTTGAGCCGCGCTTATGCGCCTCCTGCGCCACGCGCCTTCCACATTCGCACCATGCGCCATTTAGAACGCGCGCATAAGGCTCTCTTCATAAGCTATGTTACGCGCCTCTGCGCCCCTTGTTTAAGCGCACGCTTCTGTGCGCCTCTTGGCTCAATGCGCCTCTTGGCTCAAACGCGCCTCAAAGTGTTTATTCAAACTCAGTGATTTATTGAAGACTCGAAGACTTGAAGAGAATTCAAATTACGCCAATGATCCAACGGTGGTTAAAAGATGCATATGCGCCTAATCTATTGACACGTGTCCACAACGGTTACATTTATGTTGAGTGTCAAAATGGCCATAATATATGCATGCTCCAATCAACGAGCGACAGCTCATCTTATCCACAAGGATTTCCAACGGCTAGTTTTTTGAAGTTCACTATAAATACCCCATAACTTCAACATTTTGAAGCTGCTGAGTTTTGCTAAGAATTTCAAGAATTTCTCTCTCTAAGCATTTGTTGAAGATTTGAAGATTGCCTTCGTTTTCCCAGATTTCTCAAGAACATCTTCATACCTTCATCCTTAGCCCAGATCTTCAAGCCTTAACACTTTAGTTTCTTGTGCTCTCCATCTCAAAGATCTAAAGAGCCTTGATACTAAGAACACACACGCACCTCTTTAAGATTAATCATTTAGATTCTTCTTTAAGAGATACACCGGTTATTGTTTTGGATTTGTTCTTTCATAGTAATAGATCTTGAGTTAGTATATAAGCTCAAACATTGTAATTTGTAACACTCACTCATTATATAAGATCTCGATTAGAAATCCAAGACTAACCATCTTGGTAGAGGACGTAGATCTTTCATTGATCGAACCTCTCCAAATAGCTTGTGTTATTATCTTGTTATTTCTTTCAAGTTATTAATTTCACTCACTACTTGCTTGTTTACTCTTTGTAGATTGATTGAACTGAATTGTGTTGTGTTTGTTATATCATTTGCCTTAGTTCCTTATTTCAACCACTTTGAGCCAAAATACTTAGAGTGTGTGTGCGCCCCTTTATAACACTTTGCGCCTATTTTCATTACTAAATTCCGCTGTGCATTTCACTCATTCACTTAGGCGCATCTCATAACGCTTACTTGATAAAGTGCGCATTTGCAATTGAGTTTTTCAAGGGTACGAAAAGAATTCTAAAACAGCTATTCACCCCCCCTCTAGCTATTTTTCATACCCTTGTTGCCCTTTGGGACCAACAACGGGAGAAGATCTAATCCAAATGTAGTGGACTAGCTCAACAAGGAACATGCTTCAAGTAATCAAGAAGTCACCTTGTTATCAAGCAACTATATGCAATGTTTGCACATACACAACAAGAACATGTCTCATACCCGTTAGGGCTTGTTCATAGCACTTTCAAGTTCACTACCATACACATGTATTGGTGTCAAGTCAAGTACAAGATTTTATTATCTTATATTCAAGTCTTAATCCATTTGTATGGATGTTCAAGCCATGTACAAGATTTTAAATGTCTTATACTTCAAGTTATAATTCCAATCTTTGGACATTCAAGCATGTATAAGAGTTATACATTTACTCTTACCAAATCCCAATCCTATTCTTAGGATGTTCAAGTCTAAGACCTTATGCTAATGCCTCTAAGGTACACAATCATTGGATTCACAACAAGTATAACACATTAGTGCTTGTTCATAGCACTTTCAAGACATAAAGAAGAGATACTACTCTTATACTTATGTTCTCATTTTAATTCAATGAGTATACATATTTAAGATCAAGTCTGATGCCCCTAAGGTGCCACAACACTTGCTAGGACATCTTATACTAAGGTTATATACCTTAAATAGGGTTACTTCCAACTTAAACAAAATCTTTGTTTTTCAGACAACTGTGCGGTCGCCCAAAAATGGACTGTGCAGCCGCACACAAGCATGTCACTTTCTTTGAAAAACCCTTCAGAAAGATGTGCGGTCGCACAATCATTTTTGTGCGGTCGCACAGTATACTAAAATGCGAAATTTTCATTCTTTCCCAGGTTGAATTATTTCCGTCCCAAACGTAGGAGTAACTTTTTTACCAACAAGTTAACAACTCCAAAAATACACTAACATGCCCAATTCACTTAATCCAAATTCTTTCAATATGCTACACAGGGGAAATTTACTCCTTTTGTCCCAAATTTACAAGTACCACAAAAATCATCCCAAACACAAAATTAACAATCCCAAGTATCGAGAATAACATTTATGCATGTTATTACAAGTAAGGGGAGCTAATAACTTACCTAGTCAAAATTCAAGTTGACCAAAACTTATTTCTGTTCGACCTGGAACGCTCTATTCAACGCCACGAATATTAATCCGGGATCGGAATCAAGAACGGAGGGATAATTAAGCTCGAGGAGTCGGGAATAGGCAAAACTTTTAACCTAGGTTTTAGAACAGAGAAAGAGAGCGTAAAGAATTTGGGTAAAATGACCCAGAGAAGAAAGCTAAACAAGTTTATACTTGGAAGTTTCAAGAATGACACTTAGGCCCCTCAAGTTTCACTTTTAACAAAAGACCCCTAAAGTCAAATTTTCACAAATGACTCAAAAGTCAAAACTAGACATTTAACCACCTTAACTATTTAAAGCAGTTAACAAGATACCCAAGTAAAACTAACACATAATATGCAAGTTCAAGTATTTAACAATAAGTCAGATATTTAACGATAATAAGGATGGGTGTTACATAACCCCTAGGGCGTCATCATTTGTTGAGCAAAGCAAGAGTGACTCATCCTCGTACGAGGGAACAAACATGAGAGGACATGACAAGAGCTACTCCATTTCTCGGGAGCCTTTCGGCGTACTTTAGAAGCATATACTTGAAGAAGCTTTGAAAACTAAGACAAATGTTGTTGCGATTTGCTGCCCAAGCCAATTGACTAGCTAGGGATTATTTGTGCAACCTCGTGCCCTTTTATGATGGGCTCGTTCTCGGATGTGTCTTGGTTACCACGGGCCTTCTTTTCATGAACCAACAAATGCACACTGCTGGAGAATGATGCCAATAACTCAAGACAACCTTTGATGGTTCCATATCATGTCGAGCCTTTGCAATCCCAAAGTTGACTCGGTGGGAATTGACTTGCTGAGGAGACCCAATGTAGAACTTGTGCAGTTGTCTTCCTTAAAGGCCGGAGATCTCCATTTCTCTTTCCCTTCTCTCTCTCACTCTCTCATTTTTTTAATGACGCACCCTGTTTTTTTCCTAGACCGCCCTTTCGGGTTTTCAATCTAGCGGGCATCTCTTTTGCGTCTTTTTTTACTCGATTAATGAGGAAGTGTGCATTGACTCTGGCTGAGGAGATAAGACATGTGATTTTGCGGTGAAGACCTCTTGTCACTAAAGATGAGTGACATTGACTTGACTAGGGAAGTGTCCTAGTATTGACTTCATGTATGTATATTTTTTGAATGACTCACGAAGGCAAGTAAGTCATTAAGAGAGAAGAGAAAGAAAGCCCAGTTTGATTGCAAGAAACTGGGAGTATCGCAAAAAGAAAAGAAACCCCTAGACTCGACAAGGAACGGAAAGCGATTCCAAATCTAAGAAAGTTGTTCAATCTTTTGGTGATTAATTCATTGGCAAATGACTCGTACATAGATGTCTTGACAAGTTCGAGATGAAGGCCAATCACCATAACGTACTAGGGCTAAACATATCTTATTTCTTGCATAAGACCGGACCCGCAGGTTGCCTACGTTCTTCCAGTGTAGAGGCTCAGGTCACCGTAGTTCTTGTGATGCTCCTTTCGTCGAGATGGTTGTTGCTTCGTCCTTCATCGGTGGAATGATGTTGATCTTGTACTTCTTTGATTGAGGGGGATTTTTTTTTTTTGTGCTCTAAATTTTTCCTAAGTTGATTTGAGGATTTTAACCTAGCGAGCTCTTTTTTTTTTTTTTTTTTTATCCCCTTTTGAAAACTTTGCTTCATGATTGTTGCTCCACCTTTCTTTGTCTTGATTTCGTTGTTGTTGATGTCTTCATTGTTGATGCCGTCGTCGATGTTTAGCCCCTAGGCGTTCAAGCGATGGCCTTCGTTCCAAACTTGTTCGGACATCTTTTCATCATTTTGCCAAGAATTAGATTGAACAACTTGGAGGAGTGTATGAGGACAAGAACGACCTTTATTTGATGACTCCATGGACTCGAACATTTAACATAGGACGAGAGAAAACATTAATGCACACTTAAGAGGACTTTTGACTCTTTTTTTTTTCTTTTTTTTTTTTTTTTTTTTATTCCTGCTACTAGGTAGAGAAAGAGAAACAGAGATTGTTGTCGTCGGCCTTATGGCATGATCCCTTGTTGAAGCCCCATTTCAAATCTGAGCCCCTTCCTTGATGATTTCTTGCATGCTCTCATTCTTTAACTGTTGTTCTTCACCCACAGTAAATTTACCATTGTCAATCAAGTCTTCGATGATGTTACGGATGGAGAAGCAATCCTCGGTGAGGTGACCGCTGCATAAGTGATAGTCACACCAGTTGTGGTGGGCATGGTTGCGACGCAATGGTTGTGGTTGCTTGTACCATTGGAGAGGAGAAATTTGTCCCTTTGCTTTGAGATCTTCATAGGCCTTGGTGACAGTCATGCCTTGGAGGGGAGTGTACACACGGTCGTTGGTAGAGCTTTTGTGACTCTTGAGAGGCAAGCCACTTGAACATTCCTTATCGTTGACCTTTGCCTTGTTGTTGGTGAACTCTTGCAAACGAGCCTTAAGTTCAGACACTTCTTCCTCATGAATTCTCCGCTCGAGATCAAGACAGTCTTGCGACAAATCATCCTTGCGGCGGGCATCCTCGACAAGTCTATCCATTTGCTCCCCCATGGCTCTTATTATGTTCAAGAGCCTTGTTGGACACAGAAGTATTCTCACCCTTGTTGTTGTTGCTGCTTGAAGCCATTGGACCTATGGAGAGAACATGGTTGATATTAGGGTGGTCCCACAAATACCTTTTGAATCAAATGATTTAACCCACGAACAAGAGAAAAGACTCAAACCATATAAGGAAAATGACTCTTTTTTTTTATTTATTTACAAAGTCGGAAGGACATAGTCCTTTTTGGGATTTCTAGAAAAATAGTGGAATCATCACACTAGTATATAGACCTTCTCGTGGTCCCATATACTCATCGGATTCCACCACGCTTGTGAATCTTACATGTGTCGGGATTAAACTAAATTAATGTAGTAAAGCATACATGCGGGGACGGATTTTTTATTAGCGTCCATTATGACCACTTGGGGACGGATTTTTATTTCGTCCATAACAACGAGTGGCATGTATGATTTGAAGACATTAGTTTAGGGAAATCTCGGCACATGGAAACCGACTTGAGTCACGGAGTGTTAGACCCTAACTAGAATTGTGTGGTTTGTGCTCGGCTTAAATATGAGGCTTGAAGGTCACCCCCGGCATGTAGTCGTGAACTACTCCACGGGCTGAGGTTGACCGCTTCGAAAGAGCCAAGGTCGGGTGGAGCTTGAAACTTTCTAGGACGGGTCTCGACGGGTTTGGGGTTGGACTTGTGTGACTCGATTGTGAGTAATTGATAAGAATTGTGCGCGTAGTGTGAGGTATAACAAGTGACAAATTTATTTTTTTCAAAGGAAGTAAAAAAAAACAAATAAGCACGTAATTTACAACTTTCGAATCACCCGTGTAACCGATAAAAATGAATAAACAAAAGTAAAAGGGGGTGTATGCAGGCCCGATGCCCACACACTGTAAAACTGCCCATTCTGTTCACTGTTCTGTTTACTATTCTGTTCTGGAAAATGAAGCGCGCGACTCAGGGCAGTTACGTGGGAAGCACGCGCATTGCGCCATGAATGTGGGAGGCGCGCGCATCTGGGGTACCTGTCAGAATGTCAGAAGAAACCGCAGACTCAGGGGATTGCCCTGGTCCCAAATTATGTAACTTTCCCCTGCAGAAACTTGTTAGCATAGAAATATGAAATTTGAAGGACAAGATGGAAGGTGGGCGATTCTGGTAATAAGGGTCGGACGCACGCGCTTTAGGCCAAGAAGGCCGGAGGCGCGCGCTTCCTACCCTTTTTACCAGAATGCCCAGAATCAGATATAAGAACACCAAAAGCAGAAAATGCAAATTTAACCCTCTACATCCCCAGCGGAGTCACCACTGTAGATACCCCGGGAAACCACGGCTTGGTTAGAGCGGTGAAGTACCTAGGATGTCTAATTGATTTTAAGAGTCGCCACCCACGTTTTAGAGGAACGCGAGAAAACCTAAGAAAATAGCATTTTTTATTGATTACGAAACCAAAGATTCTTGAGATGAGGGGTTCGGGGGTTAGGTGACGGAGTGGGAAGTACCTAAACACCCACTCCGCCCGCTTACGCGGGTCTTGCTACTTTTGGTGTTCTAATACTAAAAAGAAAAGTCCTTCAATTATAAATGTAAGAAATGCTAACAATTACAATGGAAAGAAAGGGGAAAATTAAAAGGAAATAAAAGAGAATTGTTTTTATTTATTAATTTATGCTAAAGATTACATGTAACAATTATGCCAAACAAGTACATGAAGAAATGAAATGAAATGAAAATTAAAGTGGCATTTGGAATGTTGGGATGTAACCTTGGCCAAACTTCAATAGTGAAGTGGCTTTTTGGTTGTATCCCTTTTATGGAGATTGCAGACACATTAAAGATGAAGAGTGTAATAAAAAGATTCTAACAAGGAGATAAAATAAAGATAAGATTAAAAGTTTATAAGAGATGAACATTGTACCTTGTGCTTGAATGGGGAAGAACCAAATTGTCTATAGTGACCACTCTTTGAAAATGGATTTTATTGTTTTTAAAGTATTTTTTATTCAAGAATTCTTTCATCTTTTTGTAAGAGAGTGAAAAGGAAAAGTCTCTTTTGTTGAGAGAGTCAAAAGAAAAGACCCCTTCCAATGATGGATTGGAGGGGTTTTTATAGGTGTTAGGTAAGGTCTTTGTGGTCACAAAGATGGCCATTCCCCAGATCAAACCAAGCCATAATGGCTCTGGGGGTTAAAAATCAGAAAAATGAGGGAAATTTGGCAAAATCTGGGATTCCTGGAGGTGGGAATTGCGCACCTCCCGCCCTCCCTATGGGAGGCGCGAGCATCCATAAAAGGAGGGCGGAGGCGCGCTCCTCCCATCTTCAGGAAATCCACATTTCAGCCCAAATTAACCCCGTTATGCAGTTAAGTCCCAAAACTAACGAAATCAGTCAGAAACTTAACGAACACCACGAAAGTCAACGAAAAACAGGTGAAACAAAGACTCAGGTTGACTTTGTCACTTAGTCAAATCCAAGACTAATGGAGTAAGTCAGGAACTTAACGGAAAGTAACGAAAGTTTAACAAAAAGTGACAAAACTTAACAGAGAAGAGGAAGACAAAGAATGTGTATGCATCGG
This sequence comes from Campanula takesimana, assembly GCA_026119855.1. Classification (NCBI taxonomy): domain Eukaryota; kingdom Viridiplantae; phylum Streptophyta; class Magnoliopsida; order Asterales; family Campanulaceae; genus Campanula; species Campanula takesimana. Next base: position 2,357,878 of record JAOWBW010000019.1, read on the forward strand.
GACATGAGAGGTTCAAGGCGGGGTGTCTACAGAGTTATACACGTTTTTACATTGTATGACAACTTTTAAACATTGATTGATTTTTATGAGAGGAGCGTTGAAGCTAATTTTCGTTGAGTAGTTCCAGGTCCGTTAAAGTGTTGGATTTTTTGTATTGGTAAAACATATATGAAGGACAAACTCGTTCAAAACACTATTCATTATATCCTATCTTTTCTATTTTAAGTAAGGGACTCTTACTTTTAAACGTATCAAAATAGAAAATAGAAAATAGAACTCTTAATCTCAAACGATTGTAGTATAACCTTCTATGATAACCTTTTGTTAAAAAAATAAAAAACACGCAAATAAAAATATACTCCTTCCATCCCACCCGATTAGAATTTTTGGTTTGGGCACGGGGATTAAGGAAAAAAATGTTAGTGGAGTAGGTGTTTGTGAGACTACTTACAATGGGCTATTGAAATGGGTGTTGAAAAAAAATCAACTATGTTGAATGAGTACAATGGGGTAGTTGAAAGTTGAAAAAAGGGGAGTGTTGAATCTTTCAACACCGTTGAAAACAAAAGTGGGCCGGCCAAGATGACACGTGGCGAGCCCAGATAGGGCCGAAATGGCGTGTGGCTTGCACGCGCGCAAGAGACGCGTCTGGAGCCTCAATACGCATTTTTTTTCCTGATAACGCCACTTGGCAAGCTGTAATTGGTCCGTGGTATTTCCTTTTCTATTTCTCATCCGATTTTTCAATGCAATTATCTTATATATTAAAAAAAAAAAAAAATTACACCAAAATTCATAAAAAAAATCTCTATAAATAGAGTCAAGTTTCATTTGATTTGGACACAAAAAAAACCGTTTTTTTACACCAAAATTTCATATTTTAAGTTTTTTGTAACTTTTTTTGTTTTAATAATGACTATCCCTATTGAATTGTAATTGCCAAAAAAAAAAAATAATAATTATAAATAAAAAATAAAAAAAAAAAAATTTATTTAACTATTAATTATTTTAATTTAATTTCACATCGATAATTGTTATTGACTTGTATTAGAAAAACAAAATTATAAAAGAAATAAGAAGGTGAAATAAAAGTGGTGGGGTAGGGTGTTGAATTTTTATTAAACAACCATTGTAGAATGTAAAAGTTGAATGTGTGTTGACTTATTAGGTGGAAGAGAGAGAAGATGATGTGGAGTGTTAAAAATTGATAAAGTATGGTGTTGAATTATTTTGCCATTGTACATAGTATGAAAAGTGAAGTAGGAGAGAGAAAGTGAGGTAGAGAATAATGAGTGAAAAGTTATTGTGAGTGTTAATGTGGGTCCAATTAAATAGAACACTTCTATTTTTGGGTTGTCTTAATTCGAATGAGACACCCAAATAGAAATTTGTTCTAATTCAAGTGGGACGGATGAAGTATGTATTACATATGTTTGGAATAGATGAGAAATATCACTTTGAAACCAGAACTAACCACAAGAAAAACTAATACTCATTTTGTCCTGTTTAAAGTTTTTAATTTGACTTTGCATATTTATTTAAAAAACTAATTCAAAATAAATCAACAACAATAGTGTGTTAAGGACATACATCATTGTCCAAAATTCATATTTCATAAGCAAATTGTTGAAAAATAGAAGTAATGATTTTTTTGGTAATTCTTTTAGCTTTTTAGGATAAAAATCTTTAAAATATTGTTCATACTTTGTCATTTATATAATAAAACAAATTAAAAACCTTAAACTGAGACAGATGATAAAAATAAAAACTTAAACGGTTTTTTTTTTTTTTTTTGAAAGAACTAATATACTCCCTCCGTCCCAGTTGAAGTAGGACAAATTTTATTTGAGAAATTTTCTTAAAAGCCATTCATTCTAACTTTTATTTCTAAAGAAAGCAATATATCTTCTAATTGCTCAAAAACCCAATGGATAAAAATAGCTAGGAATACCGTGACTACCCCATATAAGGGTGCTCCCCCTTTCCAGACCATATTTTAAGGTCATATTTACATCCCCTCTGAGATTCATGTCTCAGACTCATAGAACACTGAGAGTCATGTCTCAGACTTACAAAAACAATGAAGATCATATCATAGATTTATAAAAACACTGATAGACATATCGCATACCTATAAAAACACTAAAGTAATGTCACATACCTATAAAAACACTTAGGGACATATCACAAACCTATACAAACACTTAGAACCACATCACATACCAATAAAAACACTTAGAACCATATCACAAACCTATAAAATAGGGATGTCAATTTGACCGAACCCGATCCGTACCGAAGGAAAATCGATCCGAAAATTTCGGATATGGTTTGCATTTTTAAAGATCCGATCGGGTTCGGTAATACCCCTGATCCGACCCGATATCCGACCCGAACCTATTAAGTTTATAAAGTTTTACTAATACTCTCTCATGAAAGTGGGAACTCATTCGAGATAGATTGCGCACAGCTCAGAGTAGACAACAGAGTTATGCAGATCATCGTAGAAGGGATCTTGAATTCCAGGTAGGTGACTTTGTATTCTTGAAGGTCTCTCCTCGTAGAGGTATAAATAGATTTGGGAAGAAAAGAAAGTTATCTCCTC